>JAZEWT010000022.1:2832588-2869352 GCA_036362905.1 Mordacia mordax
AAATCTGGCATGGACCGCACACGTCACTGAATAAGGGGACACACACCGAACAGTGCTATCCCTACTCGCACTGAAACTCGGGTGTAAAATCTGGGTTTCAGTTACGGGTGAGAAAAGGCAGATTCTCTAGGGTACCATCGTGCCCAGTCACCAACGAATGCACATAAATCTAAACACTTGGTTTTTTCCTCCTCCACCCCGCCCCAATCTGAGATGTAAAATATCTAGTGGATGACTGACTCACAGTGAACCCCTCATTTGAAGTAGAAAGAGCAGCATGTGACATGGGGTTCCAGAGTATAAGGTGACTCGAAAAGCAGACCTGTTGTTTTGTCATCCAAGAATCCCAGAAGACAATACAAGGCGACATGTGACCTAATGTGATGCTCTGCTGACTGGAGGAGTGAGTGTTTGTGTGGTTCAGACACAGGGGGTGTGGGGGGCATTAAATGTTCCGCACAAGCACCTTAATCCAAAATGCTACACATATCCCAAGCCAAAACGTATAAACGCTAGCACACACCATCTCATGCATGTGTGGCACATGGACATTTAAACAGCGCGGATCCCCACATGGCAGGCAGATTTATACAATGTCGGCGATTTGAATCGTGAAAATAAATGCAGACTTCAATTCAGAGATTTGTTGGAAGTTTTGTTACTGCCCCGAGCATTGTTTCAATGTGTTCTGGATTGCTTTGTTCGGTCCATTGGCCTCAATGCAATATTAGCATATCCTGTTCATATAATTTCCACGACTTGAAAAACCGCTCGTACATCGAGCCGTGAAAACCTCCATCAATAACGTGATGAACATCAATTCTCACAACTTGCGATTCAATATATGCATGGTGGCAAGATATTAAAAACGAGTATGAATCGATGCATTGAGGAGGAACTAAACGACGGATCTGAACGCTCTGTACTCGTAACTGCTTGACAATTGCTGCCCATGTTGCTGATGGTGACTTTCCATGTGGTAGGAAAAAGGCCACGGTCTCGTGGGTGGCATACGTTCCATGGCGGTACAGTACACGCGTCACCTCCACACATATCGTGCGCGCACAAATGCACGCACGGACACACACGTGTGTGCAGGTGTGCACTACAAGGCAGCAATTTGACTCCGCAAGAAAAACAGCAAAGGAAAACAGGCAACAATTAATTATGATGTCCAGTGGCTAAAGGAAATGTCAAGGTTGTTGTGAGGTTTCAGCACATGACATAACCTTTTGTTAAAAGCATGTGAATGCACGGCAGCGTGGGTCCCAATTGGGGTTGTGCCTCGCCTCCCAGCCTGTCCCCCCCCTCCTCTGTCCTCCCCCCAGCGCCATTGTGCGTCAATCACGACGGCCTCGCCGCACCTCGCGCCAAGCGCGGGGGCAGCGTTTTCACAACGCGTGGCTCTGATCCCCCGACGCTATCGCGCGCACAAGCTCGCACGGCCGGGCGAGCGGCCGTCGGCGCGACCGCTCGCACGCAAAATTCGCCGTTACCCCCCCCCCCGCGAGAGCGGGTCAAAGGGAGGTCAGGCCAGGTCAACGCCGTCCCGCTAATCAGGAAGAGCCAAGACCAAACAGCCAGTTGCTCTCCCCAAGGACCGCGGAGCAGGGAAGACGGTTGGGAGGTGAATGCAGGAGCAGGAAAAGGTGGAGGGCAGTTGGGGAGGTGGGGAGGGGGCTATGAGGTTGGGATGAGAGTGAGTGGACAGTGGAGTCGAGACAGCGAGGGAGGGGAAGGGGCAGGGGGAGTGCAGTCACAGGCAGGAAACGGGAGACGGGGCTCCGAGAACGCCCGGCCCTAAAACAACCGCTCGGTTGCCAGGAAATGCGAGGAAGTGTCAAGTGGACGCGAGCTTGGCCACCGGGAAGGCTACGCCATGCCTATCTGCCGCGAGGGACGGCAGGGCACCGTGCAGCTGTTTGCACGACGATCCTCACTGGGGGTTGAGGACGAGAAGTGCAAAGCTCCTCGCCCTCCTCCTCTTGGGCACGCTGTCGCCACAAGATAGCCTCGTGCCGCCGCTCCGCACAGCTGCCTGCCCATGTGATACGGTCACAAGCGTGGCTCCACTGTCAGCTTCTAGACGCTGACATTCTAGTTGTTTCACACGATTGTTGTGTGGTTTTGTAATATTGTCACGGACAACCAGCGACCAATTGTTGCCAATAATATTGTATTCGTAAATCAGCTTTTCTTACAAACAAAACCAACATGAAAAAATCACATACAAGACAATATCTATCAGAGCGTTAATGGTCTCTCGAATAGATATTTTCAGGTATCCCACTTAATTACAACTCGTCACGGGTGCTGCACCTGGAAAAGCGGACAAGAAGCCGTTTCTCCATGACTTGCACCACTATGCCTCTGTAGTGAAGGTATTACAGGCTTCGAATTGTAGCTGGAGTTGCATGGGAAGAGACCCTTCCAAATGTCGACTGAGTTAATCTACTGGAGGCTGTCCTTGACAACTCATATGAGGCTACCAGCCTGCAAGCAGGAGGCCTCTTCGAGTATGATTTTCAGTTTGAGTGGACCGAGTGGAGGTACGCGCTGGGTAACGGGTCTGAGGAGCTTGCAAGATGCTGCAGACTTGCTATGCTAGCACCCCTTCATTCTCTTCATTCCTCATCAGTGTCGCTAATGATCCTCCTGAACAAACGCCCGGCTGTGTGTGTGTTTACTCAGCATTAATAAAACACGTGCTCCCACACACACGCCGACAAACACAGAAACACGCGCAGCGCCTGCGGGCGAACAGCCCCAACCCAGACAGGCGGCCCCTTAGGCCATGAGTCGACGCGCTCACCGCAAACGCAGCATTCCCAGGTCCACAGTTTAATTCCCAAAACTGGTGCAGTCAACTGCCAGAGAGCTGCACAACTGTAATGATGTAGGTTTTCACGGCTCGATGCATGATGATTGCATCGAAAAGCTGTTCTCTAAGGACAGCCGCGTCGTTCGCTTCCTCTCTCCACCTCGCGACGTTTCGCCTCACACGTTAGAGGCATCCTCAGGTGCTATTACACGTTAGAGGCATCCTCAGGTGCTCTAACGTGAGAGGCGAAACGTCGCGAGGTGGAGAGAGGAAGCGATCGACGCGGCTGTCCCGAGCGAGCAGCTTTTCGAAGCAATCATTATGCATCGAGCCGTGAAAACCGGTCTTCAGATTATTATTTGTCTGAACCCTTCCGCCCCAAGACCTGTCCACCAAAGCAAAGAATACCGGAGTACTATACACCAGGTGATAGCGCTGGGGTTCACTGGAACACGCAAACCCTCCACCAATATAAGGTTACAATGCATGTCGGTAATGGTAATGACAATGGTATATGATTTCAGCTGCGTGACCAATAGTTCAACGATCTTTCTACTAATCCAGATGGCACGGAACGTATTGTTTCATTCTTGCAGATGATGATAATTTCTGAGTGTACGATATGAACTGTACTGTGGATATTAAAGACCTCATTGTATAATCATAAAACAGTTGCCCAGCCTCCTCAGACTGGGATGGTTTTTTTTACATAAGCATAGTACACAAATCCACAGCTAGATTTTCAAATTGATATTGCAACATGTTCCATTTAAATAGTTCCCCAGGTCTCTCCTGTGAATATCAATGGGATGTCACCTGGTTGAATAAAGGGCCTTAACCGAGTGGCGTATATTACACTGGAAACATACATTATGCAGTGAGTAAATGACAAATCAGTAGGAACACATGTTCGCTGCGGGAAGGGGGACGTCGCTACTCTCTGCAGGAGGTCCATGTACAACAGCATAATACCTCGTAGGGTGCCACAGTGGTAGCATCTGCGCCTCGCTGAAAAAAGGGACTGCCCGAGGCGGTTCTGATCCTGCATGCGGCACATTTCTGTGCGGAGTTTGTGTGTTTTCACACTATTCTGCATGGTTTTCCTACGGGTTTTCTAGTTTGCTCCTACAACTAAAAAAAATACGAATTAATTAATTGGCTGATAATATCATTATAAGACACAGTGTCTGGCAGGTTGACACCGGCTGATCATATAGTTGCCTTCCCCCTCCACCTCTCTGCAGTTTCCTGCTGAGCCTTGGGACCTCTGGGTGAAAGATGCTATATAAATGTAATAACTTATTATTTTTAAAAATGCACCACCACAAAAGAGGTGGGGACTAAGTAGGAAAGCACTGGGCCCGCAGAAAGGGCACATGGCCGAAACAGAAATGTGTAGGGTCTGAGGTAGAAGGGTGGGGCTCTGTACCAGGAAGGCAAGGTTGTAAAGGGGCATCATCTAAACAGGAATGTTGGGCTTAAAAAAAAATATAGAAACTGAAACTGATTATTATTTTCCTATAAGAGACATCCAACTACAACAGGCTCAACAAAATTATGCAAAACTGCGACTCTCAAAAAATGACAGCTACAAAAAACACACGAACCCAACAAGGCAAGTATTTTAACTATGAACTTACAGTGAGAGACTCAAACAAGTGCAGTATGTAGCAAGAATGAAATTCCACACACGCAGCCACAGGCCGAGTTGTACTTGCATCTGATTGTCTGATGAGGACTGCCATACACCCCCCACCATCAAACGCGCAATGCTGTTCCAAGAACGCTGACATGCAATTCAAGTTTTCACCCATATGCAACGATGTGACACAACCACAACAAGCACAATCCTAGGCTTTATCAGCACCACATCGACTTGGA
Organism: Mordacia mordax; assembly: GCA_036362905.1. Classification (NCBI taxonomy): domain Eukaryota; kingdom Metazoa; phylum Chordata; class Hyperoartia; order Petromyzontiformes; family Petromyzontidae; genus Mordacia; species Mordacia mordax. The sequence goes on from JAZEWT010000022.1 coordinate 2,837,291, forward strand.
GGTCTGCCAACCAGCCGTGGAACCGCCCTTCATGCTGCCACGATCACACACCTGTGGCTGCCCGGGTCCTCGTGTAACCCTTCATTCAGGGATTATGAGCAAGGGACAAGACAATTTTCCCCCATATAGCCACAACAAATTTCGAAGGGCAAAGTGCTGATAGCGAGCACCTATAAAGGCCATCACGGCACACAAGGTGGGTGGCTGGCGCCATGATTGGCCACCAACGTCTCCCTAGTGGTGATTTAACATATTGCTAAGGCGACCAAGGGGAGATCCAGCACCGGTTTAGATGTCACTGATGTTGGTGGTCAGGAGGAATCAACTTCTGATCACCAGGTTCGTAGGGCACCACCCTAACTGCTACACAGAGCACTATATCAATGTGACAACTTTTTTTTTATATGACACAAATCACATAATATTCTCAGTCAGCCCTTAGTGCCTTTACACAGCCTGAGTGCTATCCAGTCAACATTGAACATTCTCAGCAGCAGTAGTAGTACCACTCTCGGCAATGATCTAGTTCACACAGCACATGGGGACAGAGCTCCAGACATCAAACGCAGAGATAGACAATACACAAATACTTATATCCAGCTATCACAAGTGGATGCATATGTCACACAGACACACAGCTCCAGACATCACAGGGATGCACACAGATCACAGACAGACATCGATATCACACACACTTACCATGAGATATGGACGATGTACACATGAACACAAGTGACACCAATGAACCCCAGAGCTATTGTAACTGGAGACCTGCACTCCTTTTAGGCTCCCTCTTCATGAACAAGTCTGTGGGGAGGTTCCAGATAAATAACAAACCTAAGAGCCTGTCACTAAAGGAGGAAGGTATTAGAAAGGGCGCTTAGCCTTAAAATTCTGCTACAATACCCTCGCCACTGGAGGGGCAACCAGCCAACCTAGCTCAATCTGAATATCGACCGTTTGAACCAGCAACGATACTACATTAGCGCCGCCACTGCTGGCGTCGTCACCATGATGACCGAGAAGCGGCGACGGAAACCGCAGCCTCACCTGATCGGCATCGTCCTGCACGAAGCACGGCTCCTGCGGCGCAGACAGCAGCGGCACGAAGCCGGCGAGGGTGCGGTCCTCATCCAGCACCAGCGGCGCCAGGCCCTGCCCGGCGTGCGTGTGCAGCTCGACCTCGCTCACCTCCATTCCCGCCAGCGCGTTGCACAGCTGCGCCAGGGTGTTCCACGTGTCGCCGCACACGCTGCACAACACATGAAGCGCGCCACCGTTAGCTCTGCGGGGTCATGGGTCACAGGTGATGGCGCACGGATCACAGGTCACCGACCAAGGTGCACGGATTATTCTCTCCACAACTTCGTGCAGCACTTTGTGACCCTCGGGTGAAAGGTGATCTAAAAATCCAATTTATTATTATTATAAGCAATGCGGCTGGGAATAGTGGCTGGTTCAATTTTCATTCTATCCGCTGTGGAGCAGAGCTAAGGTTAATGATTCCTAACTTTAAATACCTTTTTTGCTTGCATTATTACGTTATTTTATCGTTATATTTAACGGGTTTACCGTGTAACACAGCACACGTAGGGTCAAGCTCTTTCCACTCCCGAGGGTTTATCTTTACAACAAAATAATAGCCGACTGAGACCTAAAATATCAACATCATCTCTGCATTGAATGCACCTACTTCAACAAAAACAAGTGCAATGAAGTCGTCTCACTGTTCGTGGAGGCTGATGGGATTGGCCCTCCTTATACACTTTAAACAACAAAGCTTATTTGTTTTAAGAATTTTTCTGTAAACGACTTTTCACAGCGCTGTTGCAATACTTAAAATTTCCCATTGTTGTTTTGAAAGCGTGAGCTGGAGCAGAGCACCCCTTGCATGCCGTCATGAGTTCACAAACTCTTCTTCCACAACCCACCACCCCAACCCTTCCACGCACAGTCACTCCCTTGCGAGAGACCCCAGAGGGAGGAGCGGCGGTGGAGGGACGACGGGCAAGCAATGAGCGGGAACCGGCCAGGACGTGTCGGCATGCGTCGGCAGGCCACACTCCATTACACGCGTAAACACGGCGTACGCAGCAAATAAGGGTAACTACCAAAACAATGCGGTCACTTGGGCCACGCTGAATTATTGAACTTGGACAGTCAAGCTGATCTGCGTGATTTGGCGATGTCGCACAGAAATGCGAGGAAGCTCCCACGTTCCAGCCACCAAAAGTGGGCTCCTCGTGCGGGAGACGCATATATATGAAAAAAACTATCCGTAAAACTTGAGCATGCGGTGCCATGCTTCTTTGTATCAATTTTCGAAATGTTCTCTGCTACTGAAATGAAGGGCAGCCGACTCACATCGGCGCTTCCCACAATTCCTTTCTAGTCCAGGATGTCGCTCACATTCAGCTGACCATTATTCCAGCTGAGATTACCGCTGATCCCAATCCATCTGAATTGAAATCTTTCAGCAAGGTCAGGGGTCGATTACTCAGGTCCGCACGCGGGCAATGCCTACGGCGCTTGGGGTCCACAGTAAAAGCATTAATTTTTCTGATTTATCTCCTCTGTCGAGTGTTGTGTATTTTTATTGCACTGTCGTTCTTTATGACCCTACAATCCCACCAAAAAAACGAAACAACACCAGCTTCTGACTTCGCTGTTCATCTCTGCTCATGAAGAGGGGGACATTTCATTCTGCACCGAGCACGGATATCCAACTCTGTGGTGCCGTGTGTGACTAGCAATCACAGGGTTGCTTGTTCATATCCTGGTTGGTGATTGCTTAAACCCTTCCGTGGTCAATGACATAAACACCACATTCTGTGGGCAAGTAAACAGTGGTTATCCAATTAAAGGCTCTTCTGCCATAGGATTGTGGAATTGCATTAATGCCTCAATTACTACTCAACCGGGCATGAAACTATTCATCACGTCAGTGATTTCATGAGAAGTCATGATTCAGCGATGTGATTTGCTTCAAGAATCAATTACATTTCATCTCATTCTTACTGACTTATAGGTATTGTTCCTGAGTTTTCTCTTATCGTTGGTAGTGTTAGATTTGTTCATCACCTTGAATGTAACATTCATATAAAGTTTACATTAATCCCAGAAATAACAAATTCTTACACACACGCTATGATGCCTTGAGGAGAATCAATTTCAATCCATGAATTGATGGCACCAATGCATACATGTTTTATAACTGGCACGCTGAATGGGAAATGAAATAAATGTATGCACGAGAATCTGTTGGAAAACAATGCATTTTTGGATTGTAATAAATATTAATGCATCGGTCAGGTTGGTCAGGCTCTAATTATGAGACTTGAATGAAAGTAAACCAGGTTTGTAGAACATGCTGTTGTTTAAAATATAGAGACATCAAAGAGAACACATTCAGGCAGCAAGGTGCAAGTCTGAGGTGGCATCGTAAACAACATCACAAATACCCGACCGCCTTTGTCTCCCAAGTATCGACATTGACCGCAACACATCAGGTGCTCACTTTCATCTGAGTTTACTTAAGGGAGCCCCCAGACGACCTTCAAATAGCCACTGATGTAAAATGGCCAGGGAAATGTATGCCCTGTTCACTCGTATAACCCAGCACTTTGCACTCAGAACACACATCGCAACACCGTTGCCAAAACACATGCAGTTGCGCGCGCGTTCACACGCACAGGTTAACTCCGTGGTGTGGATTTTACGTAGTGTGGCTTCCAAGCAGGTTCACACCCGGGCCGAGGGTGCAGCGAAGACGCGCCGCGCGACATCGTCAATGCAGCACGCAAGACGCACTCTCGCCTCCGTCGAACAGAGCCACACGGCACTCTGATGTCTCTGCGGCGCAGTCAAAATGTCATCAGATTTGCTCCCGAAAATTACCCTCAATCTCTGGACGCATCTTTTAGAAAATGAACGGCACGACTGCACAACATAGTGAACCTCCAATAAATGTTCACGCTCTGTGTGCACATGTCTCTTGCTGATAAGAGCTTTGTAAGATTACGGCAAATTATTGTGTGGCAACTCTGGTTTTGGGTAACAGCTCATAGCGAGAGGGCTTTTAAAAATGTGCAATGTTTTGCACATATGGTTCACCGGTTTACAAATATGTAGGAAAATAAACTAACGAGTGATTGTAACTTGCTTTGAAGTGAACTTCTATATAAATCGCATCAATTCATGAGACTATCTTTGTTGCACAGAAAACGTTCAGCTACTTTCATTTGTTTGACACATTTGCCCTTAAGAAACGTTTCAATGTAATGGTAACGGGATACACAAGCGAACGTTAAGCCTCTTCCACAAAGCCGGCCTTCGTGAGAAGGCCACAGACAACATCCAACTCGCCCATGGAAATGGGATTGTGAGTACATTATGTAAATTGTGGAGAAAAAAATCCAATTGTACACCATTTCATTACGAAAAAAAGGTAAACCAAAAATACGCTCAAGCCTCATCTTTAATAAGGATGGGCCCCACACAACCGCCAAGGCAGAGTGAGCGCTGTTCGACCGCAACAAGGAATCTCAACCTTTTCGTTTCCACTCCCAACCCCATCTCAGCGGCGTGGTCTTAATTAACGTAATCATTATCGTGTCCGAGTGTGCAGCAGTAGATTATTCGAATCGCGCGCCGGTTGCAATCAACTTTAATTTTCGACTCGAGTTTCGAGACGATGCGGCGTTTCGCGCGATGGCCGTTCGTTGTGCGCGGCACGCGCCGCGCACTTCATTACGTACGTGCATGTATCCGCGCTTGCAGCTGCATGGCTTCCTGCTGCAGGATTGCTCCCTAATCAGGGCTAGAAATGGGATTATTTGTTTCTCCTAAAAAGCTTTTAAATGCTATTATGCGACAACTGCGCCACGTGCAGGTTTGCTAACGGTGCCACGGCCACAAACCAGGCCCGTGTGCGCCGCTGAACTCGAGGCGAATTTAGCAATTTAACGTGATCACGACTAATTGCTTTTACCCACTGCACCCCGCGACACGTAATGATTACAATTATTCATGCTCATTTGTATCCAAAGACGACACAAGGAGGCACCGGGCATGACCATGAGAACCACACGCGCTGATGCGGAGAGAAAACATCGCCTTTCCAGACGCGTGGGACCTTTATGGGGTCTCCGCAGCGACAACACGTTTAGGAAATTGCATCAAACCTTACGTGTGCGGCAAACAAAAAAATATACTTGGCTATCATTTCCTGGACAAGATGTCTCGTTATAAGACACGCAGAAAACGCCGATTCTCTTATCCCATTACCCAACGGCTTCCGCTGACTGCACGGGGCTCTGCAACCCCCCACACACACACACCCACCATCGCACTCGCGCCGCCGAGACCGACCCCTGTGTCTCGGTATTTCTCGCGCGGTCCGAGGACAAAGCAGAAGGGAGTGAAATGGCTGCCTCGGGACACCTTCTTGCATTAAACAACCAAGGCTGTGCAGGGCATGGGATTTAAAAAATACAAGTACGGGGTTGCACTTCACACCTGGCACTTCTACATCCATCCTTACTTAAGATGTGCACTGACGATTTCACAGTTAAGGCTGGTGTCACTAAAGCTCCGCTCCTGTTATGAGACACGGATGCACTTTGTTGACGTTTGTGGCGTCTGCTGATGTATTCCGTTAAAGATGTCATTTCTGCTGCCGTTAAGTTATGCCGGCCGATTTCTGCTACCCGTGTTCCCTGATGTTGATGCCATCTATGACCGCTGTGTACAAGACGATGATATAGCTGTTATTAACGACTGTGACTGATATGACCTTATTTACGAATGTTGTGTGATGATTGATATGTTATTTACTGCCACATGTGCGGGGCGGGAGGCAAGCTAACGCAGATGTTGTTACAGTTGCCCACCGAAGCTGCTGCTGCTGCTGCTGCTATAACCGCTACTGATAGCTTTATTGCATGTATTCTTTGCAGTAGTTTTGTGCTTGTTTATGCGAATAGAGCCACAGCTCTTTATATTGATAATACAGCTACCCTATCATCCCTGTTTAGATTAGGTAAGGAAAACTGCAGTGGATATGAATGGGGCAAATCATTAATGGGGACTAGAATCTGTTTACCGCTGATGGCAGGATCGATTTGTTTAATTAATATTCCACATCACTGAAACCAAACACAGGCCTCTATTGCTTTAAACCACACTCGGGTAACATGCGTTATTACACCTGAAGCACGTAGAGCAACAGCAGCCTTAATCCCCACAAAAACCAACCAGTCAACTCAGATAACGAATGACCAAGTCACAGTAAATACCGATCCCCTCTGACACTCTGGGGTTCAGCCCCACAGGTGTCACAGCAGAGGTTCAAAACGAAATTCGAACTCCCAAGAGGGGTGAGTTTGATGGCTGCAATAATGTCACTGACGATTAATGTCGGGAAATCTGCCGTGCGCATTCTCGGTCCTGCTGTGTGAAAAGTGTCTCAGCCCGAACGTGCGGAATGAACATCGTTCAAACTAGCGGGGAGACAAACCCTTCTGCCACAGCTGGGGAGGCAGTGGTTGACAGCATGGGCTCTTCCATGCATTGCCCGCGTACGATAAGTATGCAACGCGTGGGGCAAGACATTGCAATGCCTATACCACAAGTACACAGACAGCAACAAACTGAAACAGACAGACAAACCGAGCAGAGAAGGAAATAACAAAGTTGCGGGTGGCTAAGCTGGTCTGGGCGATGCGCAGATTTAGATTTCTTCCTCAAATTTGAACTGTAACAAGAGTGCGAGCAGAGTCTTCTGTCTCAGTGTAGTGCCACGGTGTTGATACACACGTCTATTAAGCCCGTCAACACGAGCCACAGAGCTAGCGTCGCAAAAGCTTCCAAATGCATTTATGCGAGCGGCCTGGCTGTAAAGCGCACCACTAGCATTGGTGGGCGACTCTTGACTTGACGACTTAACGGATGGAGGTTAGGTTCAATCTCAGTTCCAGGCCAGGGAGTGGAGCATCGCCGCGGTGTAACGCTGTGTGATCCTCGGGTGAAAAGCACTCTAGAAGTGCAATTATTATTGTACCAAAGATCTTAGGTATGCACCAAGGAACCAATTAGCAAGGTTTAGGTAACTTCATTTCTCTCCCCTACCATGGGATTGTGATGGGGATAATAATAATAATTGTATTTACACAGCGCTTTTCACCCGATTGTCACCAAAACGTTGATTGTAAAGTAAACATTAAAGACTATATGACACAATGAATACAAGTACCAAATAATGTGCGTGCGTTTAACTGGCCGAGTGTGAGTCCCACTTAACTACAGACACTCACATATCCGCCGTACATCCGAGTGGGTTTTCACCTGGTGAAAGAAACGAGTTGGAAAAAACACACAAAGAAAAAATGTGCTTGGACAGTAGACATATGTGTGTGGTTTCACTGTGCCTCGGAGACTCGTTGCGCTACCTAAACTCCGCTACAGGCAACGTGGGTAAATCGCTCCAGCGCAAGCCCCCACGGCTGCTCAGACTGCCGCTCAATTTCAGTCCCTGTTCAAAATACACCAAGGCCCTTTTAACTTTGCGGTTTCACTGTTGATAGCTGTTCTAGTATGTTTTGTGCACAACATCGACACAAATTCTGACCACACGGTAGGAAGAGAATGTGCCACACGGTTAGCGGGCACTCATGCGCAGCGGTCACGGACTGTAATGATGTTGTTTATTATCACATGCATGAATGCGCGATGGTTAAGAATTCGACTTTGTAACCATTGTGGCTGACACATGGCAACAGTCATCCTCCCTCCAGCTTTCCCCCCTTGTAGTATCCATCCCTATACAGCTCCTTCCCCTGCCTTACCCATCCTCACCCTGCCTCACATCTTTTTGTTCTTCTGCATCTCTCTGCTCTCTCCTGATCTGCTACATTTATATTTCCCCTGTTTCCTTCCTCTCTCTCTCTGATTCTCTCCCTGCTCAACTCACCCAGTTTGCCAGCGGAGGAGTCCATATACCTACAACCATCACACAGCACACACTGGATGCAAGCCAGCTGGAAGAGAGTCAAGCTGACTGGGCAGCCAGCCAACCAGCTGATCCACCAACTAGGAAGCCACCGTGCCATTTAACCACCCAGACACCCAGCCACCCTCCAAGCAAGTTAAAGCACCGTTATACATTTTGCTAGTCCACCAAGTCACTCGACCCATCTGAATACCACATCACTAATGTGCCTAGAGACAGCCAGGCCATCGGGCAGTTAGGTCCAACACCACTAATCAGCCACATTTCCTTCAGACAACCACCAATGAGTGCAGTAACATCCACGCCAACGCCACCCGGCACACTATTAACCGGCCGACCAGTTACTATTCTAAAAGCAAGCTACCCACCCACCAACGTAACCACCCAGGCTTCCAGCCAGACTGTCCACCCGGCTAGGCAGATCATTTAACCCACCCAACCACCCACACACCAAGTCGGCCAACACCACAGCACACAGGCAGCCCGGTCACACGGCAGCATGTGAACAGGAGAGAAAAGCCCTCCTTCACACTCTCCCTCCCGTGCTCTCCCTTGACCGTTACGTAATTAACGGCACTGGGTTTCTGGGACGGTTGCCAAGTAGAACAGCAGAGGAGGGTTGGGGTGGTGGTGGTGGGTTGAGAGGTAAGGGAGGGGGGGAGCAGCGGCAGTAGTGGAGGGGGGTTGATGTGATCGCTGGCGGCAATCCACGTGCTGCCTGGCGTGAGGCCAGAACTACCCCGCTGCTATCAGCTCTGCCGCGCGTCACAAGGCAGCCAGCGTGCGTCCCCAACGCCTAATTGTTTCCAAACACTTAGGGTTGACGATGCACGAATCCACGCGGCGGAGAGCTCGGCCCCCAGGAGCTCCGGGCGACCTCGGGATTTTTTAAAATATTTTCACCGAGTCTGGACCCCCTCGCAGAAAGAGTTCTGCGCCGCCGTGCCAAGCAGCGTTAAAAACGGTAGACACGTTAGGTTCCTTTCCTGCCGCATCGGCAGTTTTTAAATCCCTTTAATTCATATCAGATAGGGAGGAAGTGAGAGGAAGATGTTGGGTAAATTGATGGAGAAATTGTTGACGTCTTGGGAGGAAGGCAACGAGGAGAGAACCATAATCCATCAGTCCTTGGACAGTCACCGTTATTTCATAAAAAACTGGAATTTCTGATTTAAAAATCCAATGAAAAGGCATTAACCAGCACGAGGTCCGAGTCAACAGGCATTACTTCGATCGATTATGCTCTATTATAAATTGTACACAGCATTTATAAAAAAAAAACCCGCACCAGAATATTAAATGGTGATATTAAGGATGTTAATCATTCAGGTGCCGCACCCTTTGCTGCGTCCGCTGGGGTCGGTAATTGCGTGATGCGTTTAGCAATGGGGGGGCCTCTGGCTACTGCCCTCCGCACCCCCATCGGCAGAAAATGCCCATTAGGGACGAGGGGAACGTTAACGAAATTAGCGCCGTGTGGAACACATTGCACTAATTAAATTACATTGGCTGCTTAGAGGAACAAAAAAGTTCGTGTGCTAGCAGTGCTCTTGCAGCGCAGTCTAAGTAAGGCTGAGAGCAATTGACACAATTAACCTGACTCATCGAATGCTTGGGCAATTATTGGGAGCGTCCGCTCACTCTGGGGCTCCTTTCCAGCTCGTCTGTAGCTCCTCAGCAATTGTGAGACGCGATTTCGTGAACGATGCAACATAGAGATGAGCAGTCTTATTAGAATTAACAATCAAGCTTGCCAATGCCATTAAGGGGCACCAAGTGAATCGTCAGTCATCAAAAAACGTGCGTCTCGTGTGTCTAACAACCACGGACGCCGGCGCGACAACCAGGCCTTGGCGACTTAGCGCATCCTATCTTAAAATGCGAAGCCACCTTCACAATGAACCTGTGGAGCACACGTGATCGGAGCGACGCTTGTGATTGGTGAGAGTGGTGGCATAGCGGGTAGCGCTGTTACGGCAAGAAGGGCCTGGGTTTGATTCTTGGTCGGGTGGCCTTCTGTGTGGAGTTTGCATGTTCTTTCCGTGCCTGCGAGGGTTTTTGTTTGGTACTCGGGTTTCCTCCCACAGTTCAAAGACATGCAGCTGGCTAGATCAAATGCCATTAGCAAATTGTCCCCGGTGGCCTGAGATGTTCTAACCTACTTAGCCCTCTGCGCTTAACAACTGTTGAAAAGCGGCTGCACGGCTCAACCGTTCCTTCCGGCTGAAATGAAAACTGACTGAGAGGCCCCGAGTGCGATGGTGGCCCATGTCTCTGCGTGGCAGTTGCGTGGGAACGCGCTTGCTCGTGAGCAGCTGTGCCCAGCGGTGGTGGGGCCTCACTGGGGCACTGTACTGGTATACAACAATGCACTCGGACCACTCCCCAATCCTCCAAGAGTCTTCTGAGGTCGAGCTGAAAGCATCCCATTTAATTCAAGTTGACTCCGTATGAACAATGGCAAAAAGTAAATTTTCGCAATGTGTGTGCACTGTTTAGCTAAAAAATAAACAATCGATGCGTTTTGCTTAAAACAATAAAATGTTTTTTTTCAAATCTGGCCATATTTTCATATGAAAATAAAACGAGCTGCAACTTCAATAAATGTTTTCACGTCGTGTAACCTAACTAAAACGATTTTGGGGAGGAATGTTTTTGTAACATTTTTCAGCAGCAAATCAAAATTTTGCTGCTGCACTAAATTGGCTGATTCACTGCCGTGCAAAAAAGTAAACTGCAAATGGGAAACTCCGCTTAGTTCCACAAACCCACAACCTCGTGCTTGGGATGGGCGTGCGCATGACCCACACCTGCGCTACATGACCTTCTTGTGATACATCCATGTCCTGCTCGAATGGGAGACGATCCTTTCTGCGGTAACACACATCAACCACTTTAATCCTGGGTCAAAATTCCCCTCCTCAAAAAACGTTGGGACCCATTTCAATGAGAAGCAGCCTCGTGTATAATATATTTTTCTAATTAAAACCTTCTTAAAATTATGAACAGACTTTTGCATCCTGATGTACCATTCGTTGTTGGACTTGCAAGTTTCAAAAAGTCAAACAACTTCGCCACAGCTCTATGAAGAAGGACCAAGTATTATGGAAGTGACAGTAGAAAGATTTTACCAGTACACGGCCGTAGTACCCACTTCACACACCCCGCACGTGCACCATCATCGCACGATACTGATTCTGCTGGAACGCTCCACCGCATCAGCTTCGCCAGATCAAATCTCCAACTATGAAAAGAAAAGCCTCAACACACACCTTTTCATCAACGCACACCAACAATCCCTGAGCGAGGCTGCGTGCCTATGAATTTGTCAACGCGCACTCGGTGTGCATTACGGACTGAATTTAATATTATTTCCAGCAGTGCCATCCCATTATCGAGACGTCTGTGTACACAACTGCGTCATGGCTTTAAATATTAGGACACATTTGTCCTTATCAGACACGGTCTCAGGAAGATTCCACTTGATGCCCTAAAGCCCTGAAATAACAGAGTTGCATTTCCAGAATTAGCAGCTTCAAAACCCACATGCTGGGAGACAGAAAATGGGTTGCAGGCCACCTTTAAGGTTGTGGCAAGAGGGACAAAATCAACAACACAGAAGCGTTTTTAATTTATCCCCAAATGGAGTAACCTCTATTATCCAAGGAGACCTTTCCTCCCCAATGCCATTATTAAGCAGTGTGTGGATTACCTGCAATTTACAAACTAGCTTGAGATTATTCGCAAAGGGTCTCTGTAATTATCCTACGCATGTATTACCCTTTCTTTATCCAAGAGACTGCAAAGATACCAACATTACAAAAACAGAACCTACCAGAAAGAGCTGCACAAGAGCTTAAAATGGGTACATAAAGTGAAGATCAATGCCTTTGGTAGTTGTCTGGTATATATTCTACCTGTCTTGTCAGGTAGTCCAAAGGCCTGCTTGTTGGGCCCAGATTCATGGCCATTTGGTCTTGTGCCACGGTTATGCACGGCTGGTTTGTCGTCCAACTGAGCAACCCAGCAGATACAGCTCTCATCAATGGACCAATCTGATTGGGAGCCCTGTTAAATACTTGCAGCTGCATGGTCTTAAATTTTAATAGCGAGTTCCCAAAGTATGCCATGGGTTTCAAGGTAGACATTGAAAACTTTGTCACGTGATCTATATGTTATTGTAGGCCATTGTGTACTGGTGTTGTAGAACAAATGTCAAATCCAACAAAAATATCTCACAAATGTATTCTTAAAAAATCTATACAACCTACTGGGACGCTATCCCAGTTGTTCATTGTAAGTGCATACCGCATATCAATGGGTACTAACTAGGTAAAATAAGTATGCTAACCAGTTCTGCAGTTAGTGTCAAATAAGTATTTTTGCCAAGCAATGTATAAGGATGTTTTCTCCCTCACAAAAACATGAGTTCCAAAATGCACTGCTCCACATACGCTAAGAGAGAAGCCAGAAAGTGGTGTTAGCGAGTAACACCTCTGAAGGCCAGCATGGCACAGAACGTGATAGGTAACCAGCAGCACCACACATGGCCGCATTTGTCGTCCCGAGTGGTGGTGTGTACACACTGCATCGAGTACTCATTCGACCGAGGGAAGGCCCAGGATTGGGTTAGATAATCGTCACTGGTGCTGACCGTGAGCAGGAATCGAACTCGGGACCGCCTGTTTGCAGCGCAGCGTGCAAACAGCCGCACTACACGCACATTAAAAAAGCACGTATATTTTAAAGCGAACAAAACAACCCCCCCCCCCCCGTGAACGTTCAGGAACGTACACCTCACGGGCACACTTTACATGCGGCGGAGTGACGCAGCAGCCTTCTCAAAGCGGTGCGAAATCAAAGCGCAGCTTGTCCCAAGGCCATCACAGCGACGTGCAACGCGCACGACACACACGTGCTGTCCTGGCGGCTCGCCAACACGCGCGTCACAAGCAGCGTTGCGCGCCGCCGCTGCCGCCGCGCTCTCTCACACACGCGCGCGCGCGGACGCCGCCGCCAGGCTGTGTAGGAGTAGTGAGCGGCGGGCGCAGAGCCCTTTTCAAAGAGCTTCACAGCGTAGCGGAGCGGTGTCATTTTTCCATCTCCTCCTCCCTCTGCGCCACTAACCCAGGCGACCGCCAACGAGCGCGCTGGCGCGGTGCCACGCCCAGCAGCTGGCGCACCGCCAATCCTTGGCGCAGGCGTCATCGCCACCATCGTTCAGGGCACGGGGTATTGATCTGCGTGGGTTTTTTAAGGCCACCAGCTCATCATCCACCTAATGCCACCTCCCCCACCCATATTCCACAGACTGCCCAGCATTAAAAAAAAATAAGTGGACATTAAACGCAGCTGTAGGGACCGGGCGCGCGACAGTAGCTCATGCAGAGGCCCAAGTGCAGCTAATATAGAGGATGCCAGTGTCAGTACAGCTGATGCGGCGGGCACGAGTGCAGCTGAGAAGAGGGGGCGCGAGTGCGGGCGTTGTGGGGGAAGCGAGTGCAGCTGAAAAGAGTGGGGGGCGCGGGCGAGAGATTCAAGTGAAGATGAGTAGAGGCGGGTGCGGGGGGCGCGAGTGCCGTGTGGAGCGGAAAGGAGCGTGAGTGCATCTGGGGGTGAAGGCGCTGGCCTCGAGCCACCTGGCCTGGTGCCAGTACCCCGAGCTGTCAGCGGCAGCGCCGTGGGCAGGAAGAGAGCGCAAGCAGCCAGCCCTCCCTCCCCACCACCACCCACCGCCTTCCTCCACCACTGCCGCCGCATTTCATGGCCGTTAATCAGGATGCTTATCGCCACAGCCCTTTTTATTTACTGCACCGAGTTGACACCGTGTCACGTTTCCGCTAGGCATGGCTCACAGTACACATATAGGTCACGAGGATGAAAAAACATATACAATATACTGCGCGCGCACACACACGCACACATTTCGCTAACAGCTGTCCGTACCGTAAATAGCTTACAGACGATTAGCCAAGCATACATGCAAGCGCATTTCAACGATTACAATTTTTTTACGTGAAAAAATAGAATCCTATGTAAAATGTTTGCGGGTGTGAAGACCGAAAGGGAAATAATGAAGAGCTCCGTGATGCTGCCGCCGCTGCTGCGAGTGTGTGTGGGCGGGCGGTGCGCGGATCACTGCTGCCCTCTACCTAACCCAGGCCCAACATCCCTCGCTCACGGACGCCGAGGCCACACGGCCGCTAACCCCTGCCATCCCCGCGTCTTTGTCCGCGGCGCTAGTCCGCCTGCTTTTGTCCGGTTATGAAAAGCGTTTAGGCACGGGTGGGTGGTGTAACGGAGACGGTGAGAGAACATTTCTGAAAGGGACAATAAATTAAATAAAAGAATAAACGGCCATACCCTTTCTGCTCAAAAGCCACAAATATGATTCAGCCTGGATTTAACCATGAGGAAGAGCTGTTTGGTCGAAATTAACTTTTTTTAATCTGCAAACGTAAAGCTACATATTGCGATGGTTACTTTACAAACAATGGACGTTCTAAATCTAATCATACTTTGGTCATTATTAAAGTATTAAACGTTTTCAGAGCTTTGGACAAATACGTCGCACGCTTGATGTAAAGTTCTTATCTCCTGATCACAACCTGTTATGCAGTCTTCGCATACATTTAATAACAGGACGGTGTGTACGTGTACACACGGCATATAAACACACTTACATTATTCACTAAGATTTATTGTTATTAGTCTGTAGTCATTGATAATAACACAAATCAACTGGTAATTGCACTCCTGAAAGCAGAAACGTTGGCCATTATTGTTTGCGAACATTCACATAATTGCACCTTTGCACCGTCACTCCCCGCTGCAACAGGGCTGCTATGATGCTACGACCCTCGTTCACACGCACGTTCAGTCGTGACCAGTTTGATCCCTGTTCTTCACTCAGAAGGGCCCAATGTACCACCGCAAAAAAAAGCAAGGCGTTAATAATAGCCAACTTGGGACATTTCTCCCGCCACTCGTGGAATGTACTTTTTTACCTTAATGTAACAATTTAATATTACAATTTATAATGTGGGGCGGCAAGGTGGCGGAGGATAGGAAGCGAACGACGCGGCTGTCCCGAGAGAGCAGCTTTTCGAAGCAATCATCATGCATCGAGCCATGAAAACCTACACCATTAACTTGGTAATTACCTGGATTCAAACTCAGCTTCTCATCATTGTTGTCTCAGTGTTCAAATATAGTGTTAGCCCCCTTACTGAGATTTGTTTGTTATATGTTATATAAGCACATAAATTAGTAATAGTTATTTAGATATTTATCACAGCAGAAAAATAACCCAGTGAGCTTGAAAGCACTTTACGGGACTCCTGCGACACAAGAAAAATGCCAGTTGCTGACACTACTTTAAATTTTTTTTAAAAATATATACAGGATTCAAATATTTGCAATTTAAATCAACAAAATAAACATTTACACCTATCATTGCACGCCTTTTTCAAATAGAATAGTAAAAAAAATACACAGCAATGCACAAATGTTTCATGTAAACAGTTAAGATTAGGTTGTGCGCTGCGACAGTGAAGAAACAAAACTTAAGTTTATCAACGGTGGCGAATTCAACACTGAGAGAGAATCGCTCAAAATTTGGAACATTTCGAACGGAAATACGGATTTGCAATCACAACTGGCCAGAAGTTTCAATTCTAACTGGGATCTAAATACAGTTATGGACGGTAGTGACTAGCTTCAAGCTCGTGGCTATACTGTTCCAGAAACGAGGTGGTGCAGCTGCCACAAATAACTTTTTCTCCATATCTCGTAGTGAACCTAGGAATATTGAGCAGAAAGTACTGCGAACTTCTAAGGCTTACTTTGCTAGTCTGTATATTTAACAAATCTTCCAAATATTTCACTGGCTTGTTTAGTAAGCGCTTAAGTATAAAAATGACCCAATGAATATTTCTACGAGGAAAGTTAATTTTGATTGAATATACAAATCACAATGGTGGGTTTTATATGTAGCTGGTCCATCAAGGTATTATAATCTAAAATGCATTTATAGTGAACGGTTTTATCGTATGGAGACATTTTGTACGTGATCAAGAGTGTAATTTTTTTTTAATTAATAGCAGCGTAGACACACACGGTGGAGATGTTCGTGCACAACCCCCGAGTTTGATTCCAGACCTGAGCTCCTGGTTCCCCTGTTTCATTTAACTCGCACCAACCAGCGAACAGCGAAGTATGGCCAACTTCCACTGTGCGTTGACGAGGTCAGACCAAACGACACGGGGTGTGGGGAAGTTGAAGCTGCGCGGTAATTAGATAAAAATATATAATTTTCAGAGCTTTGCTTTTTCAAAATTATAGCCATTAAAATAATCTCCCTGCAGGATAAACTCATCGCTGCGTGTCGCCTTAAACGCTTGGCGGGACGCGTGCCAAACGAGCGGCCCCCGCATGCGCCTCGCGCGGCGTTCACGGCAGCCTTCAGTAAGACCCGCAGACTGATCTCCCTCCGCGGGGGCTCCGCCGCTCTACCCCCCCCCCCACACGGGAATTGCTCTTCGAGGTGAGCGCAAGAGGTTACCAAAGCGCAGGCTGGACCCCAGCCCTATCGATAATGCGTGTTTGCCTGTACCCAACGGCCTCTGAACCGTGCTGGTGTTGCCGGGGCACACGATTTCTCGCCTTCAACTGAAATTGCTCTGATGTGGTTCTTGGTGTATATGCGAAATAAAATACTCCAGCGTAGGGATGTCAAGGTTTCGCGAATAGCTTAGAGGACAGGCACGTAATGATTGATTGATGAACGAATTAAAACTGAATCTCGCAGCTCATAACGCGTGGTGCCGACAGTTTTTCTTATGCTTATAGCACGGACCAACAGCGGCATTCTATATAGCACCACGGCTGAACTGCACAAATTAAAACAAAAACGAGACACAACGCAAATTAAAGCGCATAAATGGAAGCAAATGAATCGATTGAACCTGATTGCAATCTTGAATCATGACGATGCATTGAAACAAAGGTGGGAGGGAAAGGGGGTAAAATCTTTAGAGAAGAGATGTCATGGTCAGAGCAATGTTTGTAACATGCTATGGGAATGTTGCTTTGCCAGAACGTGTGCCATGTCCCGACAGACCTCACAACCACTGGCAGTGTAAGTTGAGACCACCACAGATGTATGTAAACCTACAGGGTCTCGGTGCTTGCGTTTAGAGCACTGTCACTGTTTTCATTGACAGCAAGTGACATACTTCGTCTCGTGACACACAAATACTGTTATATGGCAGGAAGACACACAACATATTTAATTATTTTTGACGAGGAGGGGGGGTAAGTATCCCCCCCCCCATCTCCTCCGAATGGGTGGGATGGATTCCAGGCCTTTTCAGCATGTGACCCATCCACCACCATTTCCTTAATAACCAACTCAGATGGTCACACCAACCATTGCAATTCCTATGACAACTAGTCTCCTCTCGACCAACATTAACATTCTGAGCATTAAATGTAAAAAAAATGAGTTCTTGGGGGACTGCAGGATGGGAGCAGATAAGTGTGTTGGTGGCCGCGAATGTAAACCATGCCCAGTCTGTAATGTTTCACGCGTTTCAAGAGCTCCACACTTCCACTTTCCATATTTCGAACAAAAGACCTTGCAGACGAGACAGTCAATATGTCGCGTTGAATGCGACTTGGACTTACAAGTGACTGGCCCCTAACTCTATAAGCCTCCATGATGCATTCCTGTACCCAGGACATCACCTCTGCTTAATGCCGACTCTCTCTTTGAGCAGCAGACGTGAAGCACAAACAGCTGACCTGCCTTCCTGCATGCTCTGGGGGCATCTCAGAAGGATAAAGCTCTAACTGGGTTCGAGTTACCACACTCCAGCGTCTACATGTGAACAGACAGAAACAAGACAAAACAGGTTGTGTTGTTGCCAGTTTAAATTGCCGGTATCCAAAATTTAGCCAGGTTGGCTGGTTACTTCCAACGCCAGAGCTATTGGAGTCGAATGTTACAGCCAGATGAGCTTTCTGATGCCAAACCTCCTTTAATCCGAAGGTTGTCGGATCATTATTTGTCTGGAACCTCCGCCCAGACATGTTCACCAAGGTAGACCTTAGCAGGAGTGCTAGACTTCAGGTGACTCCAGGTAAGAGTGGTCAAGTTCACTGGAACACGCAAATTTCTCTTCCACGATAAGGTTACACACGCTTCTGATAAAATACAGGTGTTAATGCAGGTCCGTCTTACGAACAAATAATAATCTTCTCAAGCGAGCAGCTCACAGAATGAGCTGTAATTGTAGCAATTGCGAGAGCTCTGCAGGCCGCGACGGGCAACGTCGAGATTGTGGGCGTGCGCTCTCTGTACCATAGTTGGGGACGGGGTGACGCTGAGCACTAACAACTTGCGAACCCAGCCAGCGAAAGCAGTGCCAGCACTGCTCTACCGCGACATGGTGGCAGAGCTACCAGTCAAGGATAGGTTGAGCATCGCAGCTTCGACTGTTACCACGGTACCTGTGGCTTCGTTTATGGCAATATGGCGCTTTGCTCCATCTGTAGTGCCAACCGCAACAACCACAGTCGCTGGAGGAAGCGGTCACAGGCATTTGCACTGCCCGCGCTGTCTCCACTGCCTGTAGCTCAGCATAATAGTGACGCTCGCATTTACCGGCATTTGTAGCGTGACCTAAAGCAAAAGTTGGCGCTGGAGGTTTCTGTTAATAAAACCTGAAAACAATACAATGATCTTCGTTAAACCATGACGGCAAAATACCCACAGACTCTTGACATTTCGGAAAATGTGATGCGCCCAGAAAAATACGTCTAATGTACTTTCTGTGTTCATTCTTTCGTGATGACGTAGACTCTTTTATGTAGCTGGTTGCAACCACGTGCACGGGCCTATAATCGTTGAAGTTGTCTTTTGTAATTTTGCGGGATAAATTACGTTCACCGTTATTTTGCAAACTAAATCAGTCCTTTAATTCTTCAATTGAACCCTCATGCACGTACATGTGTTTGGGGCATTTCCCACCACCCCCTCCCTTGAAATTCCAACTGGAAAACAAAACGCTTGCAATTTTAGTTCATTACTCCAGCTCATTTATGATGGTTGCAGGCCAAGACATGTCTTTTGCATTCTCAAGGGCGGAAAAAAAACTAGTTGCTATCATTTCCACTTTGAGATTTTTGTTATGTTAGCTTGAACTCTTGCTAAACTTGCGTCTTTTTTAAACCGAGCTTAAAATAGTGAAGAATGGGGGTATGACAATACTTTTCTCTTGTCCAAACACGTCCTCAAAACAAGGCTTCAAATATACCAGAGAGTGATTGCTACAAAGGGCTTTCCACTACTGTCAGGGCACAGATCCTGCAGATGAAATAGTAATGACTCTGCTGGCAATGGCATGTAGAAGAATACAACACATTTCATTGTTTTCTTTGCTATATATAAAAATATGCCTTGCAAATTGAAAAATATCCTATGTTAACATCTCGGGCAATAGCAAGTCATCAAGGCCAGGAAAGGAGATGGCAGCCAAACCCGGGCTATAAGCAGAGCACATGCAATAAAATAAAAACCTTCAAAATAAGAGGAATTCTTTCCATCGACAATGAAAACAGGGAGGAAAAATCATGCACGTCCATGGGTTATGCAGTGTTTTTCAATAGCAGTTTGTCCTCAGATGTATTTGATTATCAGCGAATGGACTGTGTTAAGCCATATAGGAATTGATAAGTCCGTTGACCATTTATACTAATTACTAATTCATGACATTTCACGTCCTAAAACAGGATCAAATCACACTTAACCATGTTATCTGAAGAAGGTGGATGAATGCACCTCAGTGGCAATGCACAAATGCAAAGGTGATTCCTTTTAGCCTCCGCATGTCAACGGACAGACAGGTACAATGCGAGGCTTTCGATCTTAGTTGGAGAGCATTGGAAATTAAGACAGCAGTTCAACTAAAGCTGTTGATATTAAACGTACATCAGAGCAGTGCATGCTGGGAGGCAAACGAGTACCATCCACAAACGTTTCGGATGGTGCCACGTGCCTCACACAACGCAATACCACACACACACATTTGCCAGTCGCCTCCGTGGTGTTGGGGGTATGTTATCTTTAAAAACAAGCCCACGCTGCAGCGAACGCGTGCATTAGCCATCAGCAAAGGTCTGGCACGGGCAACAAGTCGTACATCATTACGTGAGTTATCAACGATGTTGTGTCATTTTAATGTGATGGGTGGTGTTGACTATGAACTGGCGGGCCTATCCGTAACGGCGTGCGGCCCCATCCCGCGACCGTGACCGCGCCGCAAACGAGATCTTGCATCAAAGTTGAAACGGCATGAAATTGCGGTGCGTCCGCCAGACCGGCAACTCAAAGCACGGCCCCCGAGTCCTCGTGCACATGAGAAAACGCCTCCGTCCAGCCCATTGATCCACACTGCTCCGGCATCCGGGGCGTGAATGTGGAGCGAGCGCGCATTGCGAGAGGACGCTGGGCCCGTGGGCCCGCAGTACAAAATGCGCGAGCGCGCACCTTAAAACGACGGAACCGTGCGTTCGTATCGGTCCGGGTTTTCGCAGCTCCGCCTGCGAGAATTGCTCTTAAGAGCCGCTCTTTCACGGTTGCCGTGTCAAGCGTTCATCCTGTTTCTTTCACAGCGAGGCGGAACACCGTCAGGGAGAGAGGAGCAATGCTCGACACGGCAATCCCAAAATAGCAGCTCTTGAGAGCAATTCTTACGCATGCCTTCGTTACATGAAGCAGTAGATTTAATTGCAGCACCTACAATACATGTTCTACAGGAGAAGAATGGCAAAATACTCTACTACTACTACAGAATCCCTGACACTACCTCATCTCATCTCTTTATCAGAAACCGCTTAGTCATGTACAGGGTTGCGGTGATCCGGAGCCTATCCCGGCAGACACAGGGCGCAAGGCAGGGATATACCAACGACGGGACGCCAGTCCATCACCAGGCACTGCGGGCAATTTAGTCTGCAAGTAAATTAACCTATGCAGCAGCATGTTTTTTGAACTGTGGGAGGAAAACGGAGTATCCGGTGAAAACCCACGCGGACACAGGGAGAACACGCAAACTCCCTATGTCTACCGGGATAGGCTACGGCTCACCGCAACCCTGTACAGGACCAAGCGGTTTCTGACAATGAGATGAGATGAGACCATACATTTAACAGATTTGAGATACACTTTTATCGGAAGTTTAGACATACATTACCTCCACAGAAACGGTCTACCACATTTTATTATATATATTATATTGCATTAATCATTTAAAAAAAACGGATATTATTAAGCTATTATATTATATTATATTGATTTTATAGAATTTGCAATATTTTTGTACTGGCTGACCCGATAGGGCTATATGCAAAATCCAAGGAACTTGAGCAATATACTGTTTACAAGCAATAAGAAAACACAAGCACAAATAAAGATCAAGATCCCTAGTGGAGCCTTGAAAGACGATTGGTGCAAATGTTGCTAGCGAGGAGCTACGAAGGAAGGCACGGCACATAAGGCGATAGCCAGCAAAGCACCACACCTGAAAACCTTTGTGCTCAGTGGTGATGTTTACACAGCGCACATGGTACCCATTTGAAACTTAGTCTTCCTATGGGAAGACCAACACTGGTCCAAATAATCATAACTGCTGTTGGTCGCGAGTGGGAACCGAATGTGGGTCACCAGGTTCATAGCACAAAATGCTAACCACTACGCTGCCGTTGTCCACCACACACATGCATAAAAACAGACAACCAGACAGACATGCTAGCAGACAGATATGCTGACACAAACGTACACTTTCACAGCCACACGTTGATCTACATTTGTTTTGGGCTTGGTCATGGGTAAGATTTTCGTGGCAGGCGAGGTGGCATTTTGGAGTCTAGCACAACAAAAACAACCGCCGTTCGCCACTAAGTGGCGGAAACGTCACCGCGGTGGTCGTGCCAGGCCAGGTTCCTCCAGGAGACTACGCGAAGCGCCATCGTGTGTGAAATCGTGTGCGCACAGGCATACGGAGGCTCACTCTGCAGGGATGTCCAGCGAGGTGGGTGGGGGATTCCATTCCTCGGGGTGTCCCAGCATCCAGTCGGACCACACCTTGAGGCCGGGCAGCAGGTCGCGCACGTCCTGATGCAGGCGTGACACGCACAACGCTGCGCCGCCGCCCCCCCGCTGCTCCTCTGCTGTCGCGCACACGGCAACGCGTAGACTAAACGCCGCGCGTAACACGCTCGCCTCTACCGCTGGATGTGCCACAAAGTGTCGTGGTAACGTGAAGGATGTTTGGGACGTTTCGGCGAATGTTTTTTCGTACAGAAGGAAATGCCTGTAAAGCAAGCAACTCGAATGCAAGGTTAATGGCTCACACAGAGATGACAGTCTGCAGCACTGAGAGGCCCATTGGGGAGAGACTGAAATAAAACTGATGAAGTGAAGCGTCGGAGGGGAGAGAGAGGATCTTGATGTTTAAAATATATACATACCGGAGTGCCTAAATATATAATCATCTAGCATTAGTGCACTTGGCTGCTATGACACACGGATATGAAACATGAGCCCTAACAATGAAAATGAAACAAAGTGAAAGCGCATACAGAAACACAGATGCATATTTGGGACTTACATTGAGAGATCGCAAGAAGATATGGACTAGAGAACGCACGCTGCTGAACGCACCGTTCAAGCTGTCACGACAAGGGAGCTTCGTCAGGACAAGTCGCTAAGAGATGAAACGGTCAACAGTTGTCCAGCACCAGGGGAAATTTAGTCAGGACAATGAACCTAGTCAGCATGTATTTCAACTGTGGGAGGAAAACGGAGTACCCAGCGATAACCCACGCGGACAAGGAAAGAATGTGCCAACTCCACACAGAAATACATCCGAGCTGGGAATCGAACTTGGGACTTTCTTACTGTGAGGCAGCATTGCTACTCACTGTGCCACAGTGCCCCCCTAGCTCATGGTAAAAAAAAAGTGCAGCCAAGGAATCTCTAACACGTCTGAGAGGACATCTGCCGAGAACACGGAGTGAACATGAACATGATGGCAGCTGGTGTGCAAACGCTCGGAGGATTGTTACATTGCAGAATCATAAGAGGCCCCACCATGTATTTTAACTTCATTGTGGTGGAGGTGGAGTTTGCATGTTCCAATGAACCGCAGAGATAAGTCACCTTGCCGTCTAGCACTCCCGGTAGGGGGGGTGTTTGTAGACAAATCTGTACCTGAAGACCCTCTGACTAAAGGAGGTTGGTGGCAGGAAGTGCATATGACCATACATTTATGCTAGAAATCCACCCACCTTTGGGGAGCAACCAGCTAACGTGGGGCAAGCTGGATGGCAACAGTTTAAACCGGCAACGACAGAACAATAACAGAATCACAAGAGGTGACAGCAAATTAGTTGATTACCTCATCCAAGGTTGGATTGACCAAGGCTGACGATGATGATGATATACTGATAATTGCCTTCCAAAGCCTGAGGATGCCTCCAAAGTGAGAGGCGAAACGTCGCGAAGGAGAAAGGGCAAGCATTCGACAAAGCTATGCCAAACGAACAGCTTTGGAAAGAAAATATGATAATTTACAAACTGTATTTCCTGGCAAAAAAATCGAGGTAGGGCATCCCACAATGCAGAAAGGTTGTCAACCTTACTCACTGTACTCGCCCCAGCTGACACTACCGTGTGTGAAGGTTGGGTTTGTAGCATCCACAGTGTGGCTGACAGTGGACAACGATAAATGCCCACAGAAATTGCCACGCAGCTGCAGAAATCGAGCCATGGACTCGGCACAAACTGGGCTAATGGCGGTCGTGTCACCCAATCTATTCACAACTGCTTATGTTGATGCACTGCAGATACACTATTGATATATTGACATCGTTTGCCAAAAACAAATTTACACGGGCACTGAGAATGAAATGCAATGCACCCATTCACATACACTCATCATCTTTCTCCGTGTAGCGTTTATGAAGAAATTGATAATTTCTGGAGGAATCATATTTGATTCCACCCTTGTGTGATTCCTGCAGAAATTGTGTTTCTTTTATAGCAATTTCTATGCCAAAGCTCCATTCCCATGAATGGTATCTTAACGGTGATTCTGCCAGAAAGGACATGTGTAATAGGTGGTGACTGTCATGCGACAATTTACTTGTATTTATTTGTTGGAAATGTGTATGATGATGACGTCACCCTGGATAAAGTTACCTGCTAAATAATAATAATAAATAATAACAATTCTAGCTTAGCCAGATTAACAGATAAACATTTCCAATTCCATGTAACCAGACTTACCACCGATATGCATTTCCAGTGCCTAGTGTGTATAATTACCAATTGCGTCTCAATTCCGGCGTGACATTCAGACAAAGCAAAAGGGCATGTAGGGGCCTGACCAACTGAACGGAAACATCAAGAAAACGTATTGGCCAATCCCTATTGAAGTGGCGATTATGGACGATAAACTGGCAGGCTGGTAGCTAGGGTCCACCACCATGCAACCCACCGAGATCTCCATAAACACCGCAGGAGACTGCCTGGACCTAGCAGAAATGAAACTTGGCCAACCGGGGCCATCAGGCCTACTATTCAGACCACCATGACTACTACATGAACCACCAGAACTATGGCTCTAACCACAAGCACTCATATTGCATGAGCAATGGAACTAATGGGATTAGCATTCCCGGACAGTCACGACAATTGTAATTATGGCTGGTGCCAACGACACCATGACTCAAACCATCCGGACCAACGGAACCATTAATCAAGAATAATAAAATAATTGCACTTCCACTGCGCTTTTCACCCGAAGGTCGCAACGCGCTGCACAGAGCTATGGAGAGAACAGCATGTCAGCAACAACGACATATGAATGGCAAATCAACAACAATTAACGTTTTTTTGTTTAGAAATCTGAGCTGTGGAGAGAATGGCACAACAACAGCAAACACATCAGAGCAGTTCAATTAAAAGTAATGAACAATGGCAATCATTTAGAGAAGGGACATAAAATAAGCGATACGATAAACTCACACTTCATATGCATGAGTTACCTGGAAAACACTGTGTTTGCCCTGGGACATATTTAATTCGTGGTAGAAAAGCAGACGGGTAGCTGTTAGGGCCAAAGGCATTTACACACATAATCCTTTGGTCAATGTGGCTGTTTTTAAATGTGACATGCGTGCAACAGCACCGTAGCGCTCTGTTACAGGTCCTCTCATACTGGCTGAACTTCTCGAGTGTTGTCCAGTCCACCCGGCATGGGTGGACAGAGTTCGTGTGGGGCGGCAGGGTGGTGCAGCTGTAACGTCTGTGCCGCACAGACAGAAAATTCTGGCCAAGTAGGTTTGATTAACAGCGCTTGGAACGGTGGCACCCTACCTACTGATAAAAGTTAACGCAATGATAAGTTCCAAGATGACAAAAAAATAACGACGCAGAAGAGGAGCAAAACAATTATTACAAACGAGTTAATGACATCACACGAGACGCATAGTTGTCCTGGTAGTGGTGAGGGTAGTGCCGGGAGTAATGGAGGTCGTCTCATCGGTGCCTGTGGTCTCTGGGGTAGTCCTGAATATCCCAGTGGTCATACTGGCCGGCAGTCTTAATCGGTCATTCAGTTTTTATTTAAGCTGGAAGGAACCGTTGAGCTATGTAACTCTATTTAACAGTTGTCCAGCAAGGAGGAATAAGCAATGCAGTCGATAAATTCGGCTAAAGCCGGGATGGAATGCCGGTCCATCACAGGGTACTTGGAGCAGTTTAGTCAGGAAAATAATCTGGACAGCATGTCTTTGAACTGTGTGAGGAAACTGAAGTACCCAGAGAAAACCCACGCAGTGGGAGAACATTCAACGCCACACAGAAGGCTACCCGAGCCGAGAATCGAACCCGGGGCCTTCTTGTTGTGAGGCTGCAGTGTTACTGACTGCAACACCGTGCCGCAAAATGACCGACGACAATACCAGCCAATGTGAGACAGAATTCCCATTGCACCGCATTACACAGACATATGCTTCAACGGCAATTCCACTTGTCTTTAAATGGTTATTCTGATCAATAGGGGAACTGGACAGTATCAACGCCGTTTCCACCGAAACTGTATCGAACAGAATTACCACCGAAGCGTCAATCCAGCTGACTGGCAAAGACCAGATCACCATTTAAAACTCATTGTACACAAATCGGACATACGTTTAAATAGCGATTTGGGTGAAAGGATAAGGCCTGGCTCTATGGGTCCTCCTATATTGTCTGAATGCCAGAGCCGATTTTCGCAGAGCCCGGTGCCCATAACGATTCCTCTGAACACGTTATTTAAAAATTACAAAAGCATTTATGGGATAAGAGTCATGAAAACTACCCCACTCCATTACGCATGTATTTTTAAATGTGTGCATGTGCAACTATTAGTTATAAAGAGGTTTCATTATGAGGATATTAAAGATACACAGATTCACCCCATTTGAACTATTTATATCTATTATAGAGACGCCTTATCAGTGTGCATTACTTCAAGTAATTAGTCCATATTCTACATCAACCATATAAATGCACCCCCAAAATAAAAAAAATTGGGATCGTAATTTAACAATATCTTATTTTTGAATTGTTCGTATTGCTCATACAGTTGTTTTTCTTCCATTAGTCTGCATAATTAGTTCATAATTCGCACAAACGGCAAATTAATTTCTCACAGCAAGGAGCCGATGCGTTTATCGTCAAGGGCAAAACAAAATTTCTGTCGGATGAAACGGATGAATCTGGGCGTTAATACGACACAATTTAACGTACACGAGATCATGAAAGGGGAGGATTTTTATTGATGCCAGCGATCGGTGGCAGGCGTCGCGATTTCTCCTGACGCGGCATCAAGGTCACCTCAGGCCCCACAGAGATGGGGCACCGCTCTGCCAAGCATCAGTCACGAAGCTCCGGGGGGGGAGGGGCCACGCGGCTCAACGTCGACCGAGGGGGGCCACGCGTGACGGAGCCACGGGCAACGCGGCCCAGAAACGCACGCGCGTGAACGCCAACGCCGGAGCCGCAGCGCATCCTCGTTAGCCTCGCGCGCACTTCATTTAATTAGCTCATTTGCGCCCAGCTTAACGAGCTGCGGGATGGGTGGGGGCCGGCTGTTGGGAGGTGGGGGGGGTGGTAGACAAACCCACCTGTATCCTCGCTCTGAAAGCTTTTGGCCGTTGGGCACAATGGTGTAGAGAGGATGTGGCGTGAAGGCACCGATAGGAACTAATTACGCGTTTGAACGGAGCACTCGTGAATAATGCATGAAAAACGCCCAATCCAAACACACAGCGAACAATCAAAGGGAAAACCAAAAAAAACATTCAAATCACGCAACAAATGTTTATGTATGAAAACCTCAGGTGCACCTCCATGGTGCATATTACGAATTATAATGTGAACTAATCTGCAAAAACATTTCGTTCGGATTTTCTGATCTCCCTCCTGAAGTGAGCGTGCGTTTTGTACACTACTCGATGGGATACTAAAGCAACGTCATTCTGCATACCCGCACTACGGTAGCTACACCGAGCTGCTGCACGCTCGGCGCAGCACCTAGATCCCGCCAATTTCAAATGAGTACCTGGAATCAACACGTGGCGGTGGGCACGTAGCACGACTCGACTCACACGTCACTCCGTCGCGTTTATCGCGGGGGAGGGGGGAGGATGGAGGCAGTACGGGAGTTGAGGTGGAGGCCACAAGGCAGAGACCTTCCCTGCGTCAGTCCATTCATGGCCGAATCCTCTCGCTTGACAGGGCACATTGAGCGCCTGTCTAATTAACACAGACTTTAAATTAGGTGACCCACGGCAAAGCAGCTCTACCAGGGAGAGCTGTGCGTGCCCTATATCACGGCGAGACACTCGCTGGATAAACTGTTTATGTGTTCACTTCATAAATGAGGCTCCGCACCCCTGGCTGTGACTCTTTGAGAAGAGGTGAACTGACGGCCAGCTCAGTGGCTCGCGCTCGTGTCTGGACACCGTGTGTACATAAGCCTCAGCCCCTATTAAAGTAGCACATGGTTTGAGTGTCATGCTTCAGCGGGGTGGGGGATTCTGAGAGAAACATGGGTAATGGGGAAGAGACTGCACTGAAATAAATTTGTGACACTTTTGGAAGATGAGGCCACTTTTTGCCAGGACCACAGAGGAGGAAATTCCACAAGAAATATACAACCTCTGAATGAGGAATACCTCATTGTTGCAAAAAATATAAAGTCATAATCATCCTCTTTCTGAAAGGTTCTTATTTTGAGTGTTGACCGACTTGAGAGCATTCTGTACGTGGAAGGAAGCTAAAGTACTCGGATACAGCTCCATATATTTGAGATGAGCCAACAGCACACAGGCTTCCCAATGGCCCTACTGGAAGAAAATCTCACAACGAGATCCACCAACCCCCACCTACGAAAGGCCACATAACAGACCAGCAAGAGCCTGGGCTACCCGGCCGCAGCTACCCACCCTGCCCAGCAGTCATTATCCAAGTCTCCTTGAACGTAATTGGGGAAAATATTTGCAATAATTCCACAACAAACTTGACGTACATCTGGGGCTTGGAAAAGAATAGTCCAAGCTCGCTCATGGCCAGCTGTATGCTGCAGGCAAATGGGGGTCAAGGCGATGCTGAAGAATTTAAACATTCCCTAAAGTTGCTGTGCACGAGTCTGCATTTGCAATAAAAGTGAAATAGTAGAAAAGTAAAAAAAATATATCCTACTCCAAAAACAGGTTACGTCTCGAGCCAACATTCACTTCAATTATCCCCCAAATAGGCGCCAGAACGTTAACACATGTCACTAGCAAAACTGTACTTTCCGTAACCCGAAGAATTCAAATATTGCATTACTTATTCGCTATTATAAGCCAAAAAATGCTTTTTCAAAAGAAAAGTTCTAGTCTGTTAAAAAAATCGTAACCAACAATTCTTAGAATAACAGAGATGGAATTTCCTTATGGCACAGCCACTGCGGCTCGATTTTTTTCCTTCCCCACAGAAGATCAGATCCGGGGGAAGCTGAGCAGTCAACTCAAAAGCAGTGCGAACACAGCGCCGCGGTGGACAGTCACTACAGCAAGCCCGCTGTTAAGCCTCCACATAGCATCACTTTAGGCAATCAAAAGCCTACACATGGATGGAAGGAAGGAAGGACTATTATATAGAGATGAAATAAAGTGTGACATGGACATCTACTACTCTTCCACCGGCAGACACGGGTAGTGTCTTGAGCACAGATAGGCACCTAAGTGACGACATCTCTATGTACGTTGTCCAGTTACGAGAAGATAGAACGGAATTACTCTCAAGAGCTGCCCTTTCATAATTTCCATGTCGAGCGTTCCTTCTATCTTCTTTTCACTCCACGGCTATCCCGAAATAGAGGCTTCAGAGTAATTTTTATACATCCAGGAGTAAAAATCCACATAAAAAAGGTTAACTTTTCCCAAGGAGGAAAAGGTCTGATTGAATTTCACTTTAGCTGTGCCGCAGCAATAACGTGACAAGGCGTGCTGCCACGATGCAGAACATGCCGCTTGGGTAAATGAACAATTGCAAATTTTAAACACATTTCTAAAACTACAAGCGAAAAATAAATATCCCAATTAAAGCAATGTTATTGCACACGTGGACAATTATTTAAAAATAACGTTAAAGTAAGGCGAAAGCCATACATTTGTGGAAAAAAAAAACCCGTAAAGTATCATTGTCCATAAAGTAAATGTTAAAATCCATAGAGGTGACACGGTCACAATTTTGGAAAATTAAAAGATCAGTGCCAATGTATATTTAAACAAAAAAAAAGAAACTACATTTATGAAAGATTCAAAAATTCTGGTTGCTCAGTAACCCTGGTGTATTTTTTCCTGTGAGGAACAATTTCCTCCAAAAAAATTCTCTGGTGCAAACTATTCCTCGACCTTTTGGGGCAATTACCACAACACCACCTCCCTCTTCCCATGCATTCTTTAGTTTTTTTTAAAGTCATTTTTCTTTGGCTTAAAAATGCAAAACAAACCAAACGAGAATTTCCCTATAACAAACGCAACACCAGTGCCTTGATCACAGACGTGTTTTCAGATGAGTATACTCGTGTACAAGACAAAAGATTAGATCTCTACACATGCGTACGTACACGATACACGCTCACATAGTTGTTCAATGCACTCGCACGTGTACAGATTTATCTAGCGCTAAATTACTGATTAAGGGAGTTTACATAATATCTACACTAAATAAATGTCAAGTATTTAACAGAGTATTGTTACTGTAAGAGCTCAAATTATAATAATTTGTTGGTAACCTGTTATTTATTCGATTTACAAAGCTATGTTTATGTGTAGATGTAGAGTCATATGTATATGTACATGCGTACAAATTAATTTCATTACTTGTATAAGTTAGCTAATCATTTGTACGTATATATGTAGATTTGTTTAGTTATTTGTGTCGATAGTTTGCCTGATTATTTGTAGGTGCACAAAAGTTGAGTCTTATATTATAAATGTAGGTTTATAAATATGTTCAGTGTTTTAAGAAGCATTTTGAATCTAGTTTCAAATTTTAGAGTTACATTATGCAACAGGTTAATTGATTCTTAAATGTATGAGAGCATTTATATAATTTTCTATGTTAAGAATTTTAACCAGCACAACATCTTAATAATTTTAATTACTTTTCAAAATATATCAATCTTGTTTTCAAATATTAACTAGGAACACATAAGCATTATCATTACATTTCAAATAACTATATACTTCATGTCTTCACTTTTAAAATGTATACATACTTAGATACTTTTTACATTTTAAACATCACCAATGATGTTCATTTATTTTACATGGCAATATTTCATTATCGGTAATGCGAGAAGGAGTTGAAGACTAGAACATCTGAAGCTCCGCACAGAACTGTAGACCAAGCCACTTTCTGTATTGCCATCTCCTAGCCTCCTCCAGCCAAGTACAGTCAGGAGTTTTGCAAATTATTGCGTGAACCACCAACCCTGGCCTCCAAATTATCGGATCACAGTTGGCGCACATCACTTCTGACCAATGGAGCTGCGACCGCTACCTCTTGTCATGGCTTTAGCTGTAGAAGTCATAATTGTTGCTACCAACGACGATGATGATGATGATAATGATGTGATTCATCCACTATGGCTTCTGCGAGTTTCAAGACATGTTTTCTTGTGTTTCCTGCGTTCTAATGCTAGGAAGATTCTATTTCTAAGACGATTCTTCATATTACGCACACCAATGGTTGTGTACACTCATATGCGCACAATAATATTTGCATTTCTAGAGTGCTTTTCACCCCAGGGTCACA
Source organism: Mordacia mordax (assembly GCA_036362905.1). Lineage (NCBI taxonomy): Eukaryota > Metazoa > Chordata > Hyperoartia > Petromyzontiformes > Petromyzontidae > Mordacia > Mordacia mordax. Next base: position 2,868,721 of record JAZEWT010000022.1, read on the forward strand.
AAGCGCTGCACAGAGCTGCGGAGAGAACGAATACATCAATAGTGAAGTCGAACCGAATCCAAATTCCACCGAGATTATGAAACCAAATATTAATCAAAATTATTAAATAAGGCGCCATACGGGGACAGGGCACTTTTTGAAATATGAACTTGATAACAAAAAATACAAAATATATTGGCACTGCCGCTTAATCTCCAGAGGGGGCCTAAGGTGTTCAGGCTGGCACAAACTCGTGGGCTGTATATTCCATTAGCAACATGCTATCGGGAATTGAAAGGTGGCAAAGCACCAAGTGATCGCATTGCAGTGTTGGTTCCATCTCAGTAAACACATGTGCTCTTTGCTCTGGTTTCTCACTCATGAGCATCGTTATCGGTACCTACATCATCTTGTACAGGGTTATGGGTGGCCGAAACCTACCCCAACAGGCAGAAAGCGCAAGGCAGGGTTGTATCCAGGACGCGACACCAGTCCATCACAGGGCATCAGGGGCAAGTTAGTTATCAGGCTAATTAACCTAGGCAGCATGTCCATCCATCCATCCATCTTCATCCGTTTTATCCGATGCCGGGTCGCGGGGGCAGCAGTCTAAGCAGCGATGCCCAGACTTCCTTCACCCCAGACACTTCCTC
>JAZEWT010000022.1:2870246-2903139 GCA_036362905.1 Mordacia mordax
CCGTCCGACAATGTCCCCAGTTGAGGTCAACAGCTCCCCACCAGCACTGTAAACAGTGTTGGCAGAGTACTGCTTCCCCTTTCTGAGGCGCCGGACGGTTTCACTCAAGGGTCACAAAAAACTGCATCGAGCTTTAGAGAGAACAGCATGTCAACATCAATATCAGAATACATCAAACAAGTAAAATAATGACTATAAATCAACGAAGGCCATAAAATAAAATAAAATAATTGTTTAAACAAATAAAGGAAGGAAGAAATGTTCCTGAGCAGGCACAGGTCAACAGCTTGCTATTATCCAAGCACACAGCTGCAAGCAGCACCGATAGTACGAGCCAGAGGACTTCCAGGCGTTACGGAACACGTGAGTCTTGAGATGGGTTTTGAAGACGCCCAGGGACGCATCTGACCGAATTTCCAATGGAAAGGAGTTCCAAAGTCTGCGAGCAGCACCAGGGAAGACGGTCACCCTTCGAATGGAGGTGCAACCTGAGTACATGCATAAAAACCCGTATTGGTGGATCGAAGTTGTCGTGTCGAGGAGGGTGCCTGAAGTAGACCACTGATGTATGTCGGAGCAGCGGCAGTGAGAGCCTTGTAGGTGAGAAGGGCCTTGAATTCAATCCTGTATTTAACTGGTAGCCAGTAGAGAGACGTCAGCACTGGGGATATGTCATCTTGGATTGGAGGGCGGGTGAGGACTATAGCAGCCGCATTCTGCACAAGTTGGAGACGACTGATAAGCTGGGCAGGGCTGCCAGCAAGTAGTAAATTATAATAATCGATTGTGAAAAAATGAAGATATGGATGTTGTCGAGGGGACAATAGTGCTCTTCTTCTTTTTGGGCTAGGCAACCCAGATAAACTTTTTAATTGTCAAGTACTTTAGATATAGAGTGTAATAACATCAAGTGGTAAAACGATAGGATATTTGTGTGCAATCTCAATCCCTGCCATCTCACAATCATTAAAGGTGCACCCGTGCCAGAAGCAGATTTTGTAAACACCGTGTGTATCTCATTATTCCACGTGGGTGAGAAAACGTGAGTCCACACATGCGTGCACATCCACGCCGGAACGGAAGTGCATGGGAGTACACGCTGGTGTGTGAATGCATGTTTGTTCACATGCATACACGCATGTGTTCACGTGTGTTTGAGTCTTCACACGTGTCTCCGTGTACGTGAAAAAGTAATGGTTAACGCGTTATGCAACTGACACAGTCACGTAAGTTCAACTCCTGCTCATAGCAAATACCAGTGATGATCATATAAACCGGTTCTGGGCCTCCCCTAGGTCAAATCGGCCCAAAATAATTACCTAGTGCAGTATAACCATCGCCTCGGGGAAAACAAAGGTGGTCGCGCATGGTGCTGCCCACCCACATCGTTAAGTTTATATGACAAATGAATGATTTGTGATGATGGAGGTCTTCACGGATCGACACATGACGAATGCTTCGAAAAGCTGCTCTCTCAGGACAACCGCGTCGATCGCTCTCCCTCTCTCCCCATCGCATCCTCCAACGTGCGAGGCGAAACGTCGCGATGGGGAGAGAAGGGGAGCGATCGACGCGCTGTCCCGAGAGAGCAGCTTTCGAAACAATCATCCAATGAATTATTTGTTGATGCGTGTTCTCATAAGCATGACTAAGTGGGAATGGTTAGTGCTATGCTCCACTGCTCAAAACGCCATGTACCTCCGTAGCATTCACAAAGTCTGCGTTCCCAACGCGGAGTGGCCCCCACAATATGGCGTGAATCGTGACCAGACCTCGAATGTGAGAGCTCTCACCACGTGAACAGAGGACGCAGCGGCCGTCTCGGAATTCTCACAGGGGGAGTGAGGAGGGACACGTTTTGAGGTTGCACTGATGCATCGCTGCACAGCTGTGCAATGCGACAACAGCAGGCAGCTCAAGTGTGTTAACGTGCTGTCAGGAGTGATGGTGCTCTGCCCTGATTTCCACTGAGAGGCAAGCCTGTCTACAAGTATTGCAACCAGCCAACATCCCATGTAGATGGATTTGCTGCAGGTCACAGTGCTCACCCAATGTGTTCCAAAAGCTGCACTGCTGCAGATAAACGCTGCTGCCTGCTCTGTGCGCTGCTCATTTTCCTCCCACTGTGCAGTGGCTTTTAAAAAACGGTGATACGAGGCTCATGATCTCCTCTTCCGAGGGCCAGAGGAACGAACATCCAGTGCCAAACGTGCACCACAGGGACGTTTTGGACCACAGTGGCCATGACCTTGTGAGTCTCGGGTCGCAAACCCATAACCCACGTGGCACAGCCATCTGCATGTAGTAAATCCCTGAGCAATAACACACGCACGCACGCACGCGATGACTCAGCCCCTGCGAGAGAGGCCTGGAGGCCATCCTGAGAGCGAGCCCTGAGAGCGAGCTCCGGCCTGAAGGCTTGGCAACTTGAGTGGAAATTCACAGCCTCCCAGGGGGGTCAGTGTGCAGCCAAGGACTTGCGTACCGGGCACTCGGACATTAGCAAGCAGCGCATTCCCAATCACGAGCAGGAATAAACTGGCAAGCATTTCAAGCTGATTCTTTACTTTTCCCATGGGCTAAAAAAATAGCCAAGGATGCATAACTAGATATTGACAATATGACTTCTCTAAAACCTACACTCTGGGTGTGCAAATGTAATGTCACACACCCATCCAATTAAACACCTTGAGGCACCGGCACTGGAATATTGCAGATTCTGCAAAATAAAAAAACGAAATAATAAAGTAACTGCGTTGCTCACCATTGAAATTTAATGCAATAATGCCGCTTAATTGTGGGAATGAAATTCGGATCACGAATTTCTACGAGGGACTGCTGCCAAGAGCAGATTTCATGGCATACACGCGCCTGTACATTTGCCAAACGGACTTTGCTGTATTCCGGCAGATAAGCCTCAACAAAGAAAACATTCCCCTTGACATTACAGGAGAACACTTCCAAACTGCTGCACACAATGTAACTGCTGGAAGCAATTGCCATAGTTACAGTGGTGTACACCATATTTGATGGGACTCTTAGGCTTGCAATCATTAAAATGTCAATTTCATAACAGCTCCTACTTGGAAAGCCACTGCTTTGGCTCAAGGAAGGGATATATGTTCTTCATTAGTGCTCGAGCTGAATGATGTGACACGCGGCTGACAAAATACTTTTTTTTTTTAATTCGGCCCAATTTGTCACCAAAAAAATATATAAGTAACATCCTTCGGTTCATTTTAACAAGTGTCTTTGTGCTGCAGCACATTCTCACAACAACACGCCAGTAAATGAATTTGCATTCTTTAACATTTTTTTTTTAACAAGCATGGAAAAAGACACGCTCAAGCAACACCATTGTGCACCCAATTACTGACGTGTGTTCACACGAGCCACGAACTGGGCGCACGAAACAACGCGTGCAGCTGTTATAATCGAGCTTCAAACGTGAGTTCACGTGACACCGTGCGCGGCAGAGGCCTTCCTCCCTGCCATCTGTGGTGCTGGGTGAGATTGTAGGGGCCGTCTTTATTCACATTCCTTTGAAATCAGTGCAAGCGTTGCACGTAAAGGCCCTCTCTCGGAGGGTCCGAATGTGTTATGGTGGCGCTCAGAACGAAGACGAGATGTGTCTGTTTCAAGTGTGCTTCATCGCCTAACAAGTGACCGAGTTTGACGGCGGACGGTCAAAAACAAATAACAGGGAGGAAGACAAAGAATGGAACGTATCTGAGAGGAGGTCCCCCGAGGGGATGGTGGTGATGACATCAGTTCATGTGTGGGCACTGGATGAATTGCTGTACCAGAAAATCGTGAGAAGTGGCCAGCAGAACTAGCAGAGATTATGGCTGATGATGATGGGAGTTACTGGGTTTGGATCTGGGAAGCAAGTTTCAGTGAGTACAAACAGCAAAATGTGATCACTGCTCAAGGAAAGAAGAGAATATATTCCTACGCAATCTCAAGTGTTTGCGTCAAGATTTACAGTGCAGGTGGACAACTACGGTGGGAATAGCGCAGGACGCCAAACTCCTCTCGTTAGCGATGCCTCAAGTTTTCAGCGCAATCTCATTTTGCGACCTCTACCTAAGGCAAGACAGCTTCCCGACCTTGAGAGTTCCACCATTTACCTTTCTGGGAGGTGGCCAGCAGCTGACAGCAGCGCTCGACCAGGAGAGTGAACATGGCTTGCCCCAGCATTGTGGCTTGCTCCTGCACCACCGAGCGGCAATCCTCCGCCTCCGCATCTGCTCACAGATAAGATCGCACAAAAGAGTGCCGTTAACGGCGCCGTCGTAATAATAATCGGCAGCACTTTATCGAGCCACACATCACGGTACACGCGGCATCTCGCCGGCCAGCTCATCGGCAAAGAGGGCAGCTCGCAAATTGTAAGGTTGCGGAGTTTGCAGCCAGGCTGGAGGTTGAATTGGCCCACCAATCCCTTTAAGTCACATTCCCTCGGAACGTGCAATGTCAACTGTTGGCTCAGGACTGTTAACTGGAGATCAACACTGCATCAATGATCATTGCAACAACAAATTATTTTGACGTTTAACGCCATCGCATGAGACGTACAAAAATGCAATGCAACACCACCACAAAGCATTGCAGTCAGCACAACATTTCAGTAGTCAGCAACACAATCCAATCAATAATCAGAACAACAATGCACCATACAATGAGCACCACAATGCATTGAACAATGAGCAAAACAATGCATTGAACAATGAGCACAACAATGCATTGCACAGTTAGCACCACAATATATTGCAGCCAGCACCACATTGCAATGAAGTGAGTACGACAATGCAATGCAAAATGAGCACCACAATACACCGCACAGTCATAAATACAATGCACCTCACACAGCATCAACACCAACAGCACAACACCTAACAGAGCATCTGCACCACATTGCATACATGAAGCACAACTAAAAATGAGTAATACACTGCACCAGTGCCATTAGGGATGACTAAAGAGACTAAAAGCTTTTTTGGAAATGAATACATCTCAAGATGGATTAGAAGGAACGAGGTAACAAATAGGTTAAGGACCAAAATCGCTGTTATCAGCCCTGATACAATGTGTTACTGCTGTGGCTGCTTGCGGTATAAGGAACTATAAGGGCTTTTAAAATCCGTGCACGGGCGGTGCAATTGCCCTAATGTGCCCTCGGAAATGAGGGCACATTCAGCGGCCACAGCACAGGATCAGGTTTCAAACCATACCGAACCTTGACCCTGAACTGGAAGACAAGGTGCTGCGCCTGAGCCACCAGTGCCGCCCCCTTTTGCATCTTAATTTAAATGTATCATTTTCTCCGAAACGTGCTTACATTATTATTTTGTACATCAAGCAAGCATTGCCGGGAACGGCCATTATTTCACAAATAGCGTTATACGCATTATTTTAATATTCACGAATGTGAAATAGAATTTAAATGAGGAAGGAGTAAAAAAAAACACGAAACAAATGTGAAAGCTAAGCTAAGCAATTGCACATAATAGGGGGGCCCAACGAGTTGCACACAAATCACCGTGGCTGGACGAATGCAGCTCTGTTGCAAATACACTTGAAGCCACGATTACATGTGTGGCTTGCGGGTGAGGTTTTCTCTGTTTACACTGCAACCATGACTTTCTGGGTTATCAACACCACCGTCACAGTTTGCCACTACCAACCCACCACCGGCACACCACCTGTGTCTCCCAACCTGGCAGTGGGTACTGTACCCATCTACCACACCTTATCACACGTCATGTAGCTAAAAAACCACACACACACACACACAGGCTCAGCCTGCAGTCTTCGGAAAAGAACACGCTATCTACAGGTGTCACAAAACCTAGTGTTTGACCAAAGCACAGCTGTGTCGCTCTGACAAATAGTCCAGAGGTCATCGGCCCAATCCCAGGCTGCCGCTCCGAGACAATCGTACTCAAAATGCCTGCACAACTTTCTTATTTTCTTACCTCCCCCTTCTCAATTCTTACAGCCGTCTCTACATTTCTTTCCGTTTCGCTTTGCTCGTGTGTGTGCGCGCGCGCGCGCGCATATGTGTTTTTCCTTCCCTTTTCTCAGGCACAATTCCACAAAGTGAGATGATTAAGGGATCTTCGCACAGGCATACCAGTGCTGACAGTGATGCGCGGAGGGTAAACCCACATCTCAAACAACCTGTCTGGACAGGGTCAAAACCAGCGTGGGCCGTGCGCACCTCCGCCCCTCGGCTGCCAGTCTCGTTCAAGCAACTTAATTGCAAACGATGTCTGAGTCCACGGCCTACCGACGAACTCCTCCCGGCACCTCTCCCACTCTTCACTGCTCCCTCCGAAAGTTACCCTAATTATACTGTGTGATCCTCGCACTCCCGAGTCCTACTTCGGCAATTTAAGGGCACTGAACAAACTTATTAAAGCAACATTTTCTGTCAGGGTTTTTAAGGTCAGGAGCAGCAAAAATTGGCATTTTCAACTCACTCACACCTACACGGACTGGGTGGCGGGTGTGGCCACTGAAGTCCCAAAGGGACCCCAAATAGAACTGGCATTTGGGTCAGGCCAAGACTGGTATTCACAGATTAGACAGCTACTGGGATGATATAAGAATCACATTACATTTTATTTGCCATGAATTCTAAACGGCTTTGGATTTGTGGTCATTACTTTCATAAATTGTTCACAACCGCTTAAATAAATGCTGGATATTAGCAGTGCGCATACAATCTGGATTTTCAAACCTTTTCTTTAATAATCAACAAAGTTAAATTTTTTACTTGTTGCATTTCTTGTTTTAACAATTTCAACCGCCAAGGTATTGCTTTGAAATATATCTAGGGTTTCTTTTGGTTAAGTCTATTTGTTATCCTGCCACGCCACTTATCAAGCATAGCAATAACAAAGACAAATTTCCCTCATATAGCCTTAAAAAACTGTAGGGTCATAACTTCTGTTAGCGAGCAACCATAACGGCCAGTATAGCACATGAGGGGCTGGGTGGCCAGCACCACGATTGGCTACCTTTGTCTCCCTAGTGGTAATGTTTACGCAGTGCAAGAGGTACTCAACTGAGTTAACCTAAAAGAGGCATAGAACCGGTTCATAGACTCGTCACTGGTGTTGGCAGTGAGCGGGATTTGAACTCGGGTCCCCAGGTGTGTAGTGCAGTGTGCTAACCACTATACCGAGCGCCCGTCCCCTCACCATACAGAATCAACTCCAACGCTACAACCTACAAACACAATATTCGCTTGATTAAACAACTTCTCAAGATTTCAGTATGTTGCCCTAAACATATAATAAGAAATAACTTGAAAATAAGCTGCAACGTAAGCTGTAATCAGGGCCAAACTAAGCATGAGGACGCTTTCCTTTCTTCTCACAGGATGAAAGCAGTGCCGTTGTCATTTAATACTCTATTATTCTCTCTATGTTCTTATGGAATCATGCACATTGTCGTCAACAGGTTTTCAATTCCACAGACATAACAAGGCCAAAACAAGCCGCCAGGCACGCTTCACATTTTTCTTGGATCCACGACCATTTTCAAATTTATTCCTTTCCAATAATTCGCGCTCCGTCCGCTAGTTCGGCACTACTTTTGTCCCTGGAATCGTGCGGGTGATCAGACGCGGATGATTTCTAACGTAACGAAAGGACAAACGGCTGAGGACGGCCGAGGACGCCATGACACCTTCCCCAACCGCAGTCGGCAGCACTGTCGCCGGCCAGGGCAGCGGCGACACGGTCGCTCTGCTTTGCCGCGGATCCTCCTCGCTGGCCGCAGCGCCGAGCCGCAAGCGCCCGAGCGGTACATCGACGGCGCAGCTGCCGCGACCAGGCGGCGTCTTAGCGGACACGATGAGGCGGGCGCTTGCCGCCCACTGGAACAATCGGCGCAGGCGCGTCACCTGCCCTTATCAGACACCCTCGCTCCGCAAGCGCCGCGATAACAAGACGCGCCGCGACTGCCCTTTGCGGCCGTTGCTGGTGCGAGGAGCGAGATTCGGTGGGTGTTAATGATGGCGCCGCCAGCATTCTGCTGGCGCCTGCACCCGGTTAGGCCAAGGCAGTACGTGTCTCACACTGCAATCAATGCTGGCGCTAATAATGTTAATAATGTCAATAACACCAATTTGAAGAGCAATGCCGTTAGTGTTGTGTTAATGGTAACGCTAAGGTTGCGGATTGCACCGCCTCTGATAATGCTAAAGCCAATATAGGTAATGTCAAACACGTGAATGTTAAAGTTAATGTTAAAGTTAATGGTAATATCTTTGATAATATGAAGGTCGCGATTAATGCTAAGGTTATGGTTAATGTTAATGTGAAGGTGAGCATTAATGTGAAGGTTAAAGTGGATGTTAATTTGCATTTGCATGTTTGAGCGGCACTGTTTGTGCGGGTGTTAACATTATAAATGTTAACAATTTCAGAAATACGTTTTTGAAAATTACGTAATACTTTATTAGGTGTATTACAGGTTCAGACAATTACATATTTATATACTAATAACAATTGCTATCATGTCGGGTCAACAGTCATTGCAACATACAAGTAATTAATTACATGTAAGCATAATCATATTGATCATTATTTAAAACGCTGAACCTCAATGACAATAATGCTTTTTTAGCATTTGTGACTGTAAAGAGTGTCCTGCTGAACACTCACATTTTTAAAGGCCTCCTCTGAGTGAAAGTGACAGCACACGATCACTGCACAGATTTATAATGGCCCTGCCAGCATGGCACAGCATCTGACACAAACGCTGGCGCTTCCACAGATTTCGAACAGCCCTGCCAGTGGGATAGAAACACGTGGTGGAATTTGTTATTTTCTCGGAATGGCCATGGGGCAAAGATTAGTGGAGGCAACACAACGCGGAGCATGGCATTTGAGCCCTGCCCAGGCATAGCGCCGCCTTGGCCAGCACCTGTACTCGCACGCACAACGGACAGGAAGAAAAACCTGGGGGGGGAAAACTGATGAGGGTACACGAAGTCGCGAACGCCAAGCACGCGCGGCTCACACAAGCGCAGACACGCAGGTGAGCACGCACACGTGGGCACGAACATCCAGGCCAGCCATTCCCAACCAGTGGGTCGGACCGCGAGCGCCACCTAGTGGACCGTGGAAACTATGCCCAAGTGGGCCAAATCGGCTCAGAGGCACAAAAGGTTGAGGTCTCCAGATCTAAAATCGTTACATTGGGGGCCTTTGCATCGCCACGCATTCATAAATCACAAATGATGGCAGCACAGGTGAAACTAGCAGGGGGCTGAAAGGGAAGCGAAATGAAACTTCTAAACAACCGCCAGTAAACGAAATTAGTTGGGGCCAAAGATGATTCGAGCATCGCACGAGACGGGCTTCACGGTGGGGCCAAGTGAACGAGTTTTCCTGAGCAGCTGCACCCAACCCACGCCCGCAGCCAGACGCAGGTGCGGAACAGGGCGGCCCGAGTGCACGCCCGTCCTGGGACCCATCACAGCACAGGAATCATTATGCAAACAAAGTGTGAGAGAGAGAGAGAAAGAGAATGGCGTCCACACTCCCGATGAGGGCACGGAGGACACAGCGGGTGCCATGCGGCGTTAGAGCGCTGCCCGGGCAGGATGGAACACGCAAGCCCGGAGGCTTCCGTCAGGAATGTCACCATCGCTAACCCGAGCTACAGCTGCCCCCCCACCCCCCAGTGTCACCTTCAGCAGACGTTCGTTCACACGCGTTTTCGAGCTGCACCTCACCCACTCTTCTTGTAGCCAGAATGTCACTTGCACAGCTCAGCGGCATTAAGTCAAATACCTCCTCGTCATCTCCCTTGTTATTAACACTGCCTTGTTGCATGTATATGAAGGGCAGTAGGTTAATGTTTGTCTCTGTTTGTTTTGAACATGGCTTATGAACTACGGCCAGTCCTGTTTGAAGCGTAGTTAATAAGAGGCTGTAACCTGAGCTGTACCAACCAGATAAATAATCCCTTTTCGATTGTGGTAGGAGGATCCCAGTGGGCAGGTGAACACCTGAGCACTCCCGAAAGCGATTGGCTCCGCATTATGTCCCTGCACCGTCATCGGCACTCAGTGTGAATGTGAATCTGTATCTGAAATGGAGTGAAACATTGAATAAATCTCAATTAACCCACAAAATAAGGCAACTCACAAACGAGCATACGGTGTGCAGCGGTTACCATAACAGACTCGAGCAAGTACAAATATCAGGCAGTTTAAAAATGTGCGACGGAGCGGATACAACATATTTCATTCTAAGCGCTACCCGTGTCTCCTGCAGGCACGGACCCCCACAAGTGCACGGCTCTCTCCAAATCCGTCCATTTATTTTCAAATATTTTGTCAGCGAGCAGCGCCAGCGTGTGCATCGGCCTGCCGTGACATGCTGCTCCGGGGGTCACTTGACGTTAGATAAACCGGGGCCGAGGGGCGGCCTTTGTCTGCAAGCCATAAATGCTGGAGATTTAACGGCAAAATACATTTCGCTCGTTTCGTCCTTAACCCTCGACCTTCCGAGGCACTGCGCTACGTGCCCGGCAAAGCTTTGTGAGGTCTTAAGCCAATTGAATAGCGAGGTCGAGCGTCCACGATGGCTGTCCAACCCGATCCACTCTCCACCCACCCCACCGCGACCATGCCTCCGGGGGGCCAATCGCACCGTCCGTAACCGAGGCCCAAATCTGGGACGACGACGTACATTGGTGGGAACTGCCGTTCGAAGGAGTGTGTGTGTGGGGGGGGGAGGTGCAGCACAGGCACTAATCCCAAGATTAGTAGAGAATGGAGGGGGCATGCACGTGCCCTGCTCGTACAGCCACGCCATAAGGTGGCTCAGCCGGGGCGCTCGGTTTAAACCGACGGCGACTCCGGGATGGGGAGGGAGAGCGCTTGGCACGGGCAGGGCGGCGCTTGCCACGGTGCACGGCGAGGGTTAACGTGCGCGAGCACATTACCAACATGTCCTGAAATGAACTGAGACTGAATTTCCATCCTCTGCCCCCTTATTATTGCGCAGCTCCGCCACCACTCGGGCCCGAGATGAGGTGCGCGAGTGGTTTTACGTTTGTGTGCACGCAATTACGCCCGCGTGCATGCACGCGTGTATGTGTGTGTGTGTGTTAGTGTGGGGTGGTGGCAGATTGAAGCGTGCTGCGCCATGGTACAATCCTTCGCAACGTTAGTTACATTCGTGGCGGTGTGCAACTGCAATCGATACTGATATCTGCAGCTAACCTGGCTTCACATCCTAAATTGAGGATTTGCTGTGGTCGGCAGTAAGCAATGATGTTTGGTAAGAAACAAAGGTAGTCGCTGGGAGTACCTTGTGTCAGCCTTTACAGAATCAGCCCAGCATAAGATTTATAAATGTGCCACCTTGCAGCACTTGCCCAAACGTTTGTGGCTAAAATGGAGAATTATTGGTCTTTGTTTTGTGGACGCTAAATATGGTTGTGTATATTAGTAACATATGCATGTGTTTGTGAACACATGCACATTTGTGGTGTGTGTAACGTGTGTGCGTGTCCAGAGTGTGATGTATGTGTCCACGTGTGTGCTTGACGTGCGAGAGTTTATCAGTTCGTGCCCCTGTGCTGTGGGCCCAGTGAACCGAGTTTGATTCCCACTCACGGACAAAATCGGTGACAAACATCTGAACCGGTCCTGGGTCTCCATTAGGTCGACTCAGCCTCAAATCAGTGCCTAGCACGATGTGTCAAAACATCGGCATTGGGGAGATAAAGACAGATTTTATAGGCGCTCATTAAAGGCACTTACCTCAACGGTCTGTTAAGGCTATACAGGGTATCTTTGTGTGTGTGTGTGTGATGTGCATGCGTGATGGTGCGGCAGTTTTTTGTATCTTGGCCCAGTGCGACTCACTGGGGCGCAAAGAGGTGGGGCGAGGACAGGCACGAGGAGGGGGCGAGCGGTAGCTTCTGCCCAGCAAGCATGGGCAGTGCACGGGCACCACAAACCGCACGCACGGCACCATCGCACAAAAAGACAAAGATCCCCCGTGTAGCCTTGACGGACTGTAGGGTCAAGTGCCGTTAGCGAGCACCTATGATGGTCGACACGGCACATGAGGAGGTGGGTGACTAGCACCACGCTCGGCCGCCTTTGTCTCGCTAGTGGCAATGTTTACACCGTGCACAAGGTGCTCATTTGAGGCCGAGTCGACCTAAGAGAGGCCCAGGACCGATTCAGAAAATCGTCACTGGTGTTCGCCGTGAGCAGGATTCGAACTCGGGTCGCCAGGTTTGTAGCCCAAAGCGCTAACCGCTGGGCCACCGCTCCCCACACGCTCGCACACACTCACCCGCGTACACGCCTACACACAGGCTCACCAACCCACTCGCACAAAGATTGATGCACTAACCTACTCGTGCGCACAGACGCTAGCTCGCATAGAGACTCTGCTGGCTAACCTACTCGCTTGTACACATGACCACGCACAGACTCACTAACCTACTCGTGCGCACAGACGCTAGCTCGCATAGAGACTCTGCTGGCTAACCTACTCGCTTGTACACATGACCACGCACAGACTCACTAACCTACTGAGATGCACACACACTTTGTGAAATGTGCCTATTTTGGTGTTTTAAGATCTTAACACCTTCATAATTTCCAGAAATGGTAAAAACATTTTCTAGTCTTTACACACTCGTATATTCACACGACCACGAACACTATTAATCGCATGCTCGCTTGCTCGCTCACTCACTCAATATTTCGCACGCACACTCGAATAGTAGTAAGCTTTTTCACAGACTCACTTTCCCACTGGCTCACTCCCAGGCTCAATCATTCACCTACTCGCTCACTCACACTCACGCTTACACGTTCAGTCAAAAAGCTCGGAGAGCTGGATAATTCCGGACGCTCACATCTCACACACCGTTGACTTTATATTCATTCGCCATATACTGCTGGTTTACTCTGATGTTGCGGATTGGCTGTTCTTATGTCGCTGTTGTTGCTGACATGACGTTCTCTTCACAGCTCTGCGCAGCGCTTTGTGAACCTTGGATGAAAGGCGCTCGAGAAGTGCTATTATTATTAATTGCACACACACATCCTCCGTCTGTTTCCACACAGGTGATGTCAACAGCCTGATAATGGAAAATTCCAACTCTGTTTTATAGATCCACATACACGTCTGTATACAATGACAGTGATTGTGATGATGCTAAAAATATAACTGAAAATGTTTTATCCCCCACCAATAAATTATTTCTTCGACATTAATATAAAAAGGATGGTGCGGTGGCGCAGTGAGAAGCGCTGTCGCCTCACAGCAAGAAGGACCCCAGTTTGATTCCTGGCTCAAGTAAATTTCTGTGTGGAGTCTGCGTGTTCTCTCTCTCTCTCCCCGTGTCCGTGTGGGTTTTCGCCGGGTACTCCGGTTTCCTCCCACCGTTCGAACACACTCTGCTGTTTAGGTTAATTAGCCTGCTGAGTAAATTGCCCCCCTCTCCCCAGTTTCCTGCGATGCACTTGCATCATATTCTGGGCATAGCCCCGCCTTGCACCCTTAATCTGCTGGGATAGGCTCCGGCTCCCCAAAACCCTCAAGAGGATTAAGTGGGTATTAATAATGATGATAGATGTACTGATGTCTCTCCACTGGTTACCTGTTAAATACAGGATTGAATTCAAGATCCTCCTTCTCACCTACAAGGCTCTTCCTGGTGCTGTTCCGACAAACATCCATGACCTACTTCAGGCACCCGCCTCAACACGACAACTTCGATCCTCCAATACGGGTTTGCTGCATGTGCCCAGATCGCACCTCCATTCGATGGGTGACAGAAATTTCTCGCACGCTGCTCCCAGACCCTGGAACGCCCTTCCATTGGAGATTCGATCAGCTGAGTCCCTGGTCATTTTAAGATCTCGTCTCAAGACTCACTTATTCCGTAAGGCTTTCAAGTCCTCCGTTTCAGATTGTTGATGCAGCTCAATGTTGTCGTGCCGGGATGATGGCTCTTTGCCGACCTGCGCCTGCTCGGGAACATTTATTCCTTCCTTATTTGTTATTATTTTTTATTCATCGCTTATTTTATGTCCTATAATTTATTGTTACTATTTGACTTTAAGTTGAACTGTCCTGATGTTGTTGTTCAAATGCCGTTTTTTCCACAGCTCGGATTTGTAACAAAAAAATCCCCAAAAATGATTGTTGCTGATTTGCCGTTCTTATGCCGTTGTTGTTGCTGGCACGCCGTTCTCTACGCAGCTCTATGCAGCGCTTTGTGACCCTCGGGTGAAAGGCACTCTAGAAATGCAATTATTATTATTATTATTACAGCAAATAAATACCCAGTGAGCTTGCAAGCTCTTGACAGGATTCCTGCGACACAACACACAAATGTTGCATTGTTCAATTAAAAGTTTTAAAACGCATTTGTCGTCATATTTTCATTCTACTATTGCTGAAGTCACATCTCATGTGATGGGATTCCCCATGGGAGCACCTTCTGTCAGCGGAGCCCTGCATCAAGTCGGGGAGCGACTCAGGGACGAGGAGGATGTCACGGAACTACTTCCTGAGTGATTTTTAGGTGGCCTCTCCCACCGAGCACGATATGGCTTTCCTTCACGCTCTGTACACTCTGATTACACACGTGTCAATTTGGGGCCACGTGCTGAGTGTGTCGAAGACCCGCTGGCATTGGGATGACTGACTGAGGTGACTGACAGATGCACTGCGTGTACTCCCCATCACACCATCGTGTTGTTATTCTGAGTGTTGCCTCTCAATCATTGCTCATCCCAACTGCTGAGCTGCATCCTTCACGAACCACAATCACAAAATGTATTTGCCCTCTCCCTCTACTGCAGCCAATGAATGTGTGGAAAATCTCCGGACTTGACTTTGGGAGTATGAGATGGTACTGCTACTCTTTTTTCTGAATGAGGATTATAGGAGTGACATTGAAAGCTACATTTTAGATGTGACTTCAGGATTCCGAGACGGCTTCCATCTGTTCAGCAACCCGTGGCCACAACTCATCGTTGTCGCATCAAACCGCAAACATCAGGTACGCGTCGTTATAAATAAATGTTGTCAATGGGCCCACGGCTTTCTGCAAAATAGCTCTAATTAGGTTTGGTAAATTTGGTATAAAAAAACTTGTTTTCCAAGTCAATGCCGTCATTTGCTGAACACGTCATAACATTCATTCTTCATTATCAGCACCTGCTTAATCCTGTACATGCCTACTGGGGACCAAAACCTATCCTAGCTGACAGAGGGCACAATGTGGGGCTATGCCCAGGATTGGACGCCAGTCTATCATAATGTAATGGGGGTAATTTAGTCCTGCCAATTAACCTAAATACAACGTGTCTTTGAACGGCAAATCAGCAACAATAACTTTTTGGGGTTTTTTTTTTTTTACAAATCCAAGCTTGGGAGAGAACGGCACGTTAACAATAACACCAGGACATTTCAATTGAAAGTTAATTAGTAGAAATAAATTATAGTACTTAAAATAAGAGGCTAAAAAACAATTCTTCAACAAGCAAGGAAGGAAACACGCTCCAGAAGTGTAATTATTATTATTAGGAGAGCCAGCTGTAAGAGTAGAAGAAATAATTACGCAACAAGACAATGCCTCCTCCAAGAACACAAGAGAAATCTGAAAATCAGAACCCACTGCAGTGCAGATTTTCCCTGGGAAAAAGTGTCACAGCACGCCGAATTCACGACAAGGGCACCAACGAAAAGAAAGAGAGTCTCCTACCGGAACAAAACAACCCCGACAAACTCGTCTCGCGATCTGGAGGAAGGTGGAATGTGTATGCCACATTTGGCAGGAAATGAAATGATATGCACAAGACTACCTTGTCAGGCTGTAAATCTACGAAGGGATGCAGGGAGGGGAGAGTGGGAAGTCAGCAGTGCCTCGAGTTCCCCTATCCTTCTGGTTGATGCAATGGCCACCAGAAACAGCTTCTTCAGTATAAACAAGTGCTAAAAATACGTAGAATCATGGGCGTGTGACCACGACGAGCACAGGTCACAACTCCCAAGAGCACGTAGCGACGTGGCGGGATCTCTACAGTCATAGGCCTCCACGGCCTTGTGAGCACCGTAGCAGAGCACACTGGTGTTGTTGGTTGTGTCGAGAGACACCGAAACAGCACACGCACACACACACACTTTAACGGATGCTTGATGATTGCTTCGAAAAGCTGCTCTCTCGGGACAGCTGCGTCGATTGCTTCCTCTCCTCTCGACGTTTCACCCTCACACGTTTGAGGCATCCTCAGGTGCAGTATGTGTGTGTGTCGTGCCTGTTGCTCCTTTATATATATGGGTACTATGTATGTGTCGAGTCATCTTTTGTACATAGTACCCACATATATATATATAAAGGAGCAACAGGCACGACACACACATACTGCGCCTGAGGATGCCTCTAACGTGAGGAGGTGAAACGTCGCGAGGAGAGGGAGCGATCGACGTGGCTGTCCCGAGAGAGCAGCTTTTCGAAGTAATCATCACTTATCGAGCCGTGAAAACTTACATCATTGTATTTAATGGACGCTGTCGCGCAATAAGCCTGGAACTCCTCCTGGCGGTGCTACGGTCGGCAAAGCACACCACAGAGGGTCAAAACCATCATGCAGCCATAGCTGCTTTGTGCTATAAGGGCTGTGTCACCTGCATATATGTGAACTTGCACGATGATGTACATCATGGCTTATATTCACGAAATACACCAGGTATTAATTTCAAGATTGATAGCAGACACCTCGGCCAGGTTCAGACACTATTTTCCAACGGTGCTAAGGTGCATGGTCATGAGGAATGGGCAACATGGTGGGTGAGAATCCACAGCACCTTGATCCACACCATCCCATTCCTCCCGGCATGCACGCGCATGTCGCACGTCACGAGATCAGCAGTTTACGACCATAACCCTGGAGGGCAGCGCCCAACGCAGGAGGAGAAGACGAACCTGTCAACACCAATCCGCCGTGACCGGTGGCGGGGGCTGCAAATCTCGCAGAAACGCCGTTGTTCTCAATGTACGTTTCGCAAGCGCGAGTGCGCACGGAGCACAGAAACAATAAGTGCCGCCTCCCTCGGGAGGGCACGAGGGAGCAGAGAAGGAGAGAGAGCATAAACAGTTTGTTAGGGATTTCCTGCCCAGCCAGCTGCTGGCCCTGCCAACGGAAACTCGAGTGCTGCACTGTTTTGCTGGTGTAATTACGTGGAAAAACGCACGGCCGGTGCTCCTCAAGCCACGGCCACACCCCCCCCCCACCCAGGTCCCAGCGCGTGTGCTGCATCTCTGGACGTGATTGGGGAGAGTGTGGAGTCACTGCATTGCTTCGCACGGAAGCACCTGCCCCCCCCCCCCATGGTAATGCAGAAACTTTATTTGTGTCAAATATTTTCAAGTAATTATTTTAAAAATACAAATTAATTCAGAGTCGATTGGGTAAGTCAAACTATTACACCAATGAGTCGGCCACTGCGTCGACTTTTTATATTGCTTTGAGTTGGTGAATTGTGCAGTAATGGGAGTCTTAAAGTGATAGCTCTAGGACCAGTAGTGGAATAATAGAACAGAACTACCGGCCAATAACTGAAGGCAAGGGACAGCATGCTGCCGAGAGTTAGGTATGAGCTTCTCTGGCTGTTATTAAAAAAGCTGAAGATAAAAAAAATAGAAAGGAAAAATAAACTGCCTGGTTGATAACTCGGGCTCAGGGACTCATGTCCGTGAGAGAGTATTGCGCCAGCACGGTTGACTGAGTTTTTACGCTCCCACAATTTATTGGAACCGCAATAAATTAAATATACAAAGCCTAAAGGAGAAATGTAACTTTCAAAATATTCATCAGTGCAGATTGAAGACACCCACACTCGAAGGAAACAATAACAGCAATATATGCAAGGGTACCCGCGGCATAAATGAGCTAGTTTTATCTTTATGCTGCAGACGTGCGTGACATTCTCTTGCACAAATTGAAATGGCGGCTACCGGCTGCGCTAATCCCGCACTTAAAATTTGTCAATTAAGCACAAACCGTGCCTAAGGAAGCGGTCACGAGGGGGCAGCGGGAGCGACGAGTTGGCGAGATTACGGTGCCACTTAAGCGCAGCGCGGAGATTCAAGAACGGGTAACGAGCGCACGATAAGGAATGGACCAACGTCTTCCGCCACGTGCTCATCAAATACATACATATTGAACACTTGCCCGTGTAAATCACGCGACCAATCACACAGTGTCGCCACCCTGCTCATATGTACGGTAGTTTTCTCCAAGGTACACAGACTTCTGAACACCCTAATGTAAGCAGGGCCCTTCTCAAACAGCCTTTGGCGTCATTGAAGGTATCCAAAGTAAAACGTAATATTATTTAATTTAGGATGTATATTTGACGCAAGCATTAGCACGTGAATATAGCGGAAGGAAGACCGATGACAAGCGAGAAGCTGCACACTCAGTCTCCACGTGAGAGTTCAGCCTAGGCCGGTACGTATGAGGGACAGACAGTACCCTGTGACCTGGGATGTACAAGTGTGCACCTCTGGTGCGAGCATGTTCCGTGTCTTGAACGCGACGTGAGATCGGAACCCAGCTGGAGACGCTGTGCAGCTGCACATGGCTGCAACACGGTCGCAGAACATTTTCTTCATCCCTTTTTGTTACCTCGTAAATACGCCGCCGCAGGAATGCGTGGAGAGCCAGCAATAAAGTAAGATGAAACTTGTCCGTCAAGAGGCTATTTGGCTGTCTCAAGATACCCTATTTAAACCTCAGATACACCAGCGGTGCGATGCATTCAGGTCAATTTTACTTAACAAAATATACACGTCCGTTAAATATTAGCAAACATAACTTAGCAGCTGTCTGCGAAAGAATCTATGAGCTACTCCCAGAGATTTGAGGTATGAAAGTCATTTTCCGAAACCTTTGCAGATTGCAGTAAAACCTCGACTTAACGGACCTCTAATTCAACGGACTTTAAGCAACGGATGCTGTCTGCTACTTCCGAGGCAGCAGTCAGCATTGGAACTAATATATTTTTTATTTTGGTGTTGTTATTGCTGTTACTAGATAAGGTAATGCTCTATTCAAAGGTGTCCACAATATATAAGTTGTAATAAGATGTGGTCATTACACTATATATATGACCGCCATTATAAACATCCAGATTTAATAGCCTTTCGGTCACCTTCTGCCCCCTATTAGTCCCTTAAATCGAGGTTTAATGTATTAATATATTTTTAATGTAAGGCAGTGTTAGTTATCAATGTGTTGTGGTTTTTTTGGGTGATCAGGCAATTTTACATCTTAGGAATACAATGCCTCATTCTGTGATACTGCACGTGACCAAATCACCATGAAAGCCCCAATAATCATGTGATCTCAGAGGGTTTTGAAGGTCAAGTCTGGTTGGAGCTCAGACGTGAGATCACCGGTGCATACCAGGTGTTGTAGCCATGTGATTGTGAGAACTGTGAAATGCCTGGAAATGGGATCCTGACCACTGAATCCGGGCGGTGCGGTGGTGGCCCAGTGGGTAATGCTGTCGCCTCCTCACAGCAAGAAGGTACCGGGTTCGAATATCGGCTCGGGTACTTTTCTGTGTGGAGTTTGCATGTTCTCTCCGTGTCCGCGTGGGTTATTGCCGGGCACTCCAGTTTCCTCCCACAATCCAAAAACATGCTGCTGCTTAGGTTAATTGGCTTGCAGACTAAATTGCCTGCAGTGCCCCGTGATGGACTTGCGTCCCATCGCGGGTATATCCCTGCCTTGCACCCTGTGTCTGCCGGGATGGGCTCCGGCTCACCGCGACCATCTACAGGACTAAGCGGTTTCTGACGATGAGATGAGAGTATTGAATTCGCATGGATCATTGAGCTTTGTCCCATAATCACATATGATTTTCTGGCTAGTCCTGTTTACTCTCACAGCCATAAACGTATTAATGGATGTGTTCAAATATCACGAAGTCGGACCCTCCATAAGGAATCTTTGTTTTTTTACCATCATATGACTAAGTGCACTTTCTGCAAATAACTGACAATTATTTCAAGCAAAATCATACACGACATCAATTTAAACTACAACCCTCAAAATTATTTACCGATTACAAACAAAAATCCCCAATACCTATATTTCCCTAGGTTTGCCTTACATATCAATCATTATTTATTTGTTGCACAGAAAATCCCGTTTAGCCAGTTAACCAGTTTGTGAGAGAGATCTTCAGCACAGAGCATCGTCAGTGATATACATAAAGAGCAAGGCACAACTGAACAAAACAGCTTGCAAGCTCACTGGGTATTATTCTGCTGTAATAAACGTCTATTTGTGTGTTTATAACAAAAATATTACAAAAGTAACTTAGTAAAAATATATAAAATATATGACCAGGCATCTTGTATGAAAAGATACACAGCCAGTGACAACCTCGGGAAATTGTCCAAATACATCTGGATTTATCTCACTGACATAGGCATCAGTGAGTGTTTATTTAAATTTGGAATAAGTGTTTTTAAAAATGTGAATAAGACATTTAATAAAGCACACCGATGAATGCTGCCAGCATGCCTAAACAGTAGCACAAATGCCATTGCCACGAAAAGGTTTCAATGCAATGTGTTTGGTTTCCAGATAAAAACAGAAGATGCAGAGCTCTCAGAAGTTCTTAGAAATCTCACATTGATATTGGTGAACAATCACGCTAAGCTATACGACATTCTGAACCTGGGTAGGTGAGATATAAAATAATTATAATTATTATTCACAGTCCCTTTGTCAGACCACTGTTGCATTCAGGCCCCGCCACACCGTGTCAGGAGAGCAGCACGATGGTGTCGCGGTTAGCGCTGCCACCTCACAGCATAAAGGACCTGGGTTCGATTTTGGCTTGGGTGCCTTTCTGTGGCGTTTGAAGGTCTGTTTTTTCTGGGTACTCCGACTTCGTCTCACAGTCCAAAGACACGATTCCCAAGTTAAGTAGCCAGACTAAACGTCCCAAAGTGCCCTGTAATGGAATGGCTTCCAATCCTAGGTGATGCTGTGTCCTATATCTACATGGGTCTATCAAAACCCGACACAAAATTTGCCGTGCAAGCCAATCAGTATCAAAGACAATACATACATTACCAAAGCATACTTGTTTACATGCTTTCCCACAAGTCTGTGTAGTTACCGCAGACTGCATGCTTTATAAAAGAGGTCTGAGCATCTTAACACATTCTGTATTATTTCCATAAAACATTTTCTATGTCTCAATATCTATGCACTGGCAAAAAGTTTCTCATAATGACCATCTTAACACCTACATTATTGCCAGAAACCCTTTTCTCTTTTTCAGCATCTGCATCCTGGCAAAAATGTTATTATACCAAAATGAATGGGGAACGCAAGTAGCAGAGCACCCTGCATGGGACAGGCCCACATGACCGTGGCACCTACAACAAAGTGTAGCCCACAAAACAAAACCCCCTTCCACCAAGAGTCACGGGGGTGCGGCCACACCCGGCCATACGGAGGAGCGCATACCTGCGCTGACCTGGCGAGACACATGGAGACAGAGTGCGGAGTGTTGCGTGCCCAGCACGGCTGCCCTCAGGGGTAGCACACAAGACGCAAGCACGTGCGTGCCCACACACGTCGAACTTGCCAAAACGCAAGCAATGATATTCATAAAAAAAACAAGGTTTTATTACATAAGCCAAAACCAGATTTTCATAACTGGTCACCAACACAATCCGGCTTAGATACAAATGAACTTCCTATTAGTGCCAGGCAAACGAGTAATTAAAGGATAATGATACATTTTACATTGATGTAGGCTGTCATGGCTCGAAGTATGAGACTGCTCTTAAGGGTTGCTCTTTTGGGATAGTGTAGAGCGTTCCTCCTCCCTCTTTGGCGATGAGGCAACACGCTTCACAAGGATATTCCGACACGACACAGTATCTCTTCAGAGCAATTCTCGTAGATCGAGCCGATGGAGAGAGAACTGATGATGCCTCCTACACAGGAAGTGAAACATCACGAAGCAGCGGCTACTCCGAAACTGCAGCTCTTAAAGAGCAAATTCTCAACCACATATTTTATAATAGTGGGACTAGTCCGGGTTGCACAATCGCCCAACTTAGTACATGCTCCACACCCCTAACACCTACTCGCTAGCGAGGTCATGTACATACTGCCACGCTGTTCAACGTCACAAGTGTGCTAGTGCACGTTTGCTCGCCGAGACACATTCTCAACAGATCAACAGATACTTCACAACTCTGGGTTCTTACTCCTCATCTAATTACGCATTAAAAATATCCCCCATCGCTATCGCAAATGTGATGGCACGAAGATAATGTTTGAAACGGCAGGTTAAGAAACGTAGTAACACTCAACTCATGGGCTATAGCCTTATCGTGGTGGACGGGTTTGCATGTTAGATCGAACCCCAGAGCTCTGTCACCTGGAGTCTCGCACTCCTGCTAGGATCTCCCTTGGTGAACGGGTCTGGGGGGAGCTCCCAGACAAATAATTATCCGAAGTCCCTCTGACTAAAGGAGGATGGTGTCAGTAGGTGCAACCAGTCAATAAATTCTGCTCCAATACCCCACTGGGGGGCAATCCAGTAGGTGCAACCGGTCAATAAATTCTGCTTCAATACCCCCCCACTCGGGGGCAACCAGCCAACCTGGATGTGGCCATTTCAACTGGTAACAGCAACAAATCGGAGGTGGATGGATCACATGACACAGGGTTTCTGCTTCCCCCCCTCCACACCATAAATAATAAGTGGAGTCTCTACAAGTTTATAATAACCAGATTAATAATTGCTACTACGTCTCTGGGAAGCCGGAAATAGGATGAAGTTCAATTATATTTGAGGCAACGTATGTCGGTGACAGCTGTATAAACACATTAACACACGTGCACACAAGTGGCCACAGGCACACACGAGTGCTCAGACACACACGCGTGGCTGTACACACTGCACAACAAATCAGGCGGATGCTAGAGTGGGAGCCATTCTGAAACTTGACATTTGAGTAGCATGCTCCAACTTTTCACAAGAGTTGTACAAAGGGGTGGGGCTCGATTTTAAATTCAGGATTGGGTTTTGGGTTCAAAATTAGGGCTGCATTACAGGCGGCGTTTGGTTAGTCAATGTTAGGTTATACTGGGACATTGTAAGGCACATAATGAGATATTTCTCAAATACAGCAATTTTGAGGGTTGGTGGCTCAGAGAATTGCGAGACTCGAAACCAAATTGCCTGTGAGGTGGCCTGGCGATGAAACTACAGCAAAGGCATTCTTGAATTCATCAATGTGAAGCTTTTTGAGTGACATCCCCTCGTATTCGCTGGTTTTCTCCAGCCACTGCGGTTTACTTCCACGCACAAAAAGCGTATTCAGGGCATTTACCAATCATCCCATCGTAACCTTAAGGGTCATGAATACATCTCTGGATGAATTACTATGGGAAGCGAAACGTCACGAAGGGTGGTGTGGTGGCACAATGAGGAGCGCTGTCACCTCACATCAAGAAGGTTCGATTCCCGGCTCGGGTGCCTTTCTGTGTGGAGTTTTATTGTTCTCCCCGTGCCTGTGTGGGTTTTCGCCAGGTACTCATGTTTCCTCCCAGCGTCCAAATACACGCTGCTAACTCGGTTAATTGGCCTGCTGAGTAAATTGCCTCGAGTGGCCTGCGATGTTCTGGCATCATACCCTCGGTATAGCCCTGCCTTGCACTCTCTGTATGCCGGGATAAGCTCTGGCCCACGACCCCGTACAGGATTAAGTGTGACTTGATAATGATGAGGAACGTCACGAAGCAGGAGGAACGCTTGACATGGCCATTCCAAAACAGCAATTCTCAAAACTTAAGCCGTGAATTCCAACACGAATACATAACTATAACTACGTATTGGGATTGAGTCAGGCTTATCTGCGTTGCAGAGCACCTCTGTTTAGTGTCAAGAGTGCCATCTCATGCATGCGCTGTACCTGTGGCTGCCACTACCATGCCATGCCGAGCCCTGCCTCGAAGGCTTACAGTGTCCACTGATATCTCAACACACGAAATAAAGCCAACCCAGTGACCATGGTCCCTTGTCCCCCCCCTCTCCCCCAAACACGGGCACTGTTTGCAAACAGGGGTCCTCGCGTGGTGACATGATATTAACGAGCACTTCCGCCTCCGTTCAAAATATGCACAATTCGGTTTTTCGTGGAGTTTCATCCGATTTAAAAGCACCCATGCAGACAACCGCCACCTAATAACAGTCCAATTTTGTCCCCCGCGACACGCGAGGCAGCCATGAGTGATAGGACGAGCTATTACACATTACTCTGCGATCGCTAGCAATTCGTCCATGGAAGGCAAACACACTTAGGCACGCAGCACGGAGAGGGAGGAAAAAAAACATCCCAACTCTAAACCATTTTGGCATTTGTTAGACGCAAGATTCAAGATTAAAACAAGAGCTAGAAGCTCTGTCCCTCGCAGCGCAGCTCCCCTATGCCAAACCAGTGACCAGCAGATGTGACTCAGAGCCTCTATTCCCAAAGGTGTCACGAGCGCTCACCCTGGGCCCCCTATGCTTCAAAACACTCAATAGGTGTTTAATAAGGGCTACGTGAAATAGTGGGATGGCCATCTCCACTTTCTCAAATTAGCAACACAACAAAGTAAAGGCACAGTCAGGCCAGTTCTAGGAGGGTGCTCTGATTACACAGTTACAGCCGTGTGACCTCATGCCTGCTTGTTTTAAAAACGGTGCTTTTAGAGGGCAGGTATTTATTATGGAACACTTATGACAACATGCCAAGAGAAACCTCAGCAGTTTCAGATAGTGGCCATCTCCATCATATAAACAGTAATTGTAATGGTTGCATTTATTTATGTATATAAAAAAACATACCTACACACACGATGCATGTGTCTGGCCAGTATAGAAGAGTATGCCAAACAGACTTCCAAGGAGTCTCTTTGGAGCCCCATCTAGCAGATGCAATGGAGTGCACATGCAATTTGAGTACTGTACCTTGACCTTGTAACTACAGATTGGAGGCTAAGTAGAGGGAGCGTGCAGAGTGAGTCATTCGGAATGGGGGCAACGAAGGAGTTACTGAGAGGCAATCAAGAGAGGGCAATTAAGATCCTGAGAGGGACAGCAAGTGAAATACAAACGAGCTACCCGGAATGCAAGGATGGGTGGCTGAATGGGCTGATATCAATGTTCCCTTGTCTCATAGCAGAGATCCCAGTACCACCGAGATCCTGGATTCACATTCTGCACTCTTATTCAAGATCACACTTGGTTGGCGTGCAAAAGGGTTTGTTTCTGCTTGGTCAGCAGCACTTGCAAATACTCCACTGATCGTGCTTAGTTGAAAAAGCCAGGGAGTGAATCCCTTGCAAGGCTAAAAAGAGTGTATGGTAGTGGCTGCTGAACTAACGAAGTCTTGGTGGAGATTAAGAGCTGGCATGACTTCTGAATTCCATAATGCAGGAGGATCCAGTGTTGAATAAAATACTGCAAACCATGCCTGGATGCCAGAAGTACTATTATGATATTAGTGCAAAAAAAATAAAAAAAATGGAAAGCAAAAATGTTCAAAGGTATTCCAATCACAGCTGTCAAACAAAACCACCATGCTAAAGATCAGCAGAGAGGCTGTAATGTTGATGGAATGCGGCTATTGATGGGGGGTGAGTCTTCTCTTGAAAATACCACACTTACAGCTATCGGCTGTAGCTGTGAGGTGTCAACACGGCTATCCACACATGTACAACCACTCTCAAACGGTAGTGGCGTGGCATGGCATGGAGGTGACAGCAGAGACCAGGTGAACAAGGCTCCGAGAGCTCAAGAAACGCAGAAGTGTCACTGCACGAGGGAATATGAGAGAGGGAGATGGCGAGAGGGGGTGCAGAGACATCAGAGGGAGACCAGATTGAACGCGAGGGGGTGCATGGGTGACAGGGCAAAAGAGTGAGTGTGGCA
This sequence comes from Mordacia mordax, assembly GCA_036362905.1. Lineage (NCBI taxonomy): Eukaryota > Metazoa > Chordata > Hyperoartia > Petromyzontiformes > Petromyzontidae > Mordacia > Mordacia mordax. The sequence goes on from JAZEWT010000022.1 coordinate 2,896,277, forward strand.
TTGGAGGAGCACAGTGGCTGAGAGGCAGAAAAAGAGGCAAAGGCAGACAGCGAGAGGGAGAAAGAGGCATGGGCAGAGGAGAGAGGAGTTAGAAGAAGAGGGGCAGAGGGAGTGAGTGAGCGATCGGTGCAGTCCTGGTGTTCCCAGACAGCTCAGCGTGCCATTGTCTCGCCTGTGTTCCCACATCCGCCGAGCAGAGAGCGATCGGTCCAGATGGCCACGCTGCCTCATCATGGCCCAGTCTCAAACGCTCCCTTTGTTTGGAGTAACCCGAGCGACCCCGAGGCTTCGAGCCCGCACGAGCGGTCAGGCGGCTTTGTGCCGAGTGGCATCAGCATGCCATGTGGCACAAACGCCTTTGAACAATCCCCGTCTTAAAGTAAGCCATACATGTTGACTTTTAAACTCACTTTTTGCTTTTAACTTAACTGCAAATATTTTAGACGTTTTTGTACAGTGTGGAGATGTGTGTACGGGTAAACACGTACGGTGACTAGGATGCGTCTGACGTTAAACTGCTTCAGCTGCTTAAATAGCTGTAATCCATATATAAGAGAGCAAGTGTTTTTATGAACGTACGTCCACACTGAGGACACTGGGTTTAAATCCTTCGTAAGACCAAATTTTATCTGCACCACCCCAGGGCTTGTATGTAACATTTCAACTCTATTTCCCCACTTATTGATTATGCTTGTGAAACTGTAATACTAATTCAGCTTAAAATGTTTACTTCTGCACTGCCATCAACCCTCTTAAACACTCGTGTGCCTTTATCCTGACGTCAGAAGAAGGTATATCATGCTTGGAACAAGATTGCTGGTCAGGGTGGTACTCTGTCAGTGAATATTGAAAAAACACTTCCAGGTCAACAATATATGCCGAAGTGGCAATGGTCTTTGCTGAAAATGTTTTAAAATATATATTAATAACTAAAACACATAAAGTTGACCACACACATACAAAAATACATTTCCAGAGTTAAAGTAATAACATACACATTTTTAGAGACACATAAATAAGTAAAGCACAGATAGACGAACACACAAATACCTAGGCGTATATTGATAAGGGTTAGCAACAATGAAGGTCTAGATCCGACATGTGATGCACTGAGTGCAGGAATTATGCTACCCATGTCACACTGTTAATTGGGGAGCGTCACCCATCCCAAACACACATTGCGAGGATAAACCGGAATTGCAATGCAGTGAGAGGGCATGGAGTCACGCGTGCGTGTGTGAGCACAGGAGAACTGTGCATTACTACGTTTGCTCAGCAACACACACTGCATGCTTGGCATGGAAACCAAAATATTACCTCCAATAACGCTGGCTTCGGAGTTCGTGTGTGCATACATCCCTGCCTCAATCTTCTCTAACACACACACACACATTATAGCTCGACAACATAAAAACACAAAAGTAATGATGTTGCAGGCAGCAAACTGAGGTTGTGCCCTTCAAAGAATACAGTTTCCTACGTAAATGGATCACAACAAAATTATGGATTTTTATTTCTACCAAATGGAAATTACTTGTTCTTTGGTCAGTCCAGTTTATGTCGACAACAACATGTTTCATGCTTACAACAATGACTGACAGCCTGTCATTCCCTGAATTGTATTTTTAAGGAATTGATTTAAAGAAGTGTGAGTAGAACTACGCAATGTTTTATGATATTTCGGGGTGGAATGCACTATTATTTCTCATATGCACCAATAAAGGAGCTACATAAACACTATTCACTCGTTCATTCCCATATCCACATCCGCTTAATCCTGTACGGGGTCATGGGAGGCCACAACCTATCGCAGTAGACACCAAGCGTAGGGCAGGATAGGATACAGGTCCCTCGCAGGGCACCGGGTGCAATTTAGTCAGGCCAACTAACCTAGGCAGTGTTTGTTTGTACTGTACCCAAACACCAGTGCTTAATTTTTTGTTGTACTCTGGATAGATCGCGCTGCATCTGACACGTGCTCAATGAATTGATAACAAAACGGGTACTTTCAAAACAACAAACGCCGCTGCTCACACACCTTGACGTTAGTTAAAACACAGTAAGAGGCTCTAAAATTCTTACAATGCTCTGGACACAACCCTGTGGACCACAGAATAACCAACATGCTTTACATTCCATGCACCAAATAAATTCTGAATACATTTGAGGCTTACTCCGATTTCTCGGGACAGACCAATATTTCTAATATTATTATTGTCATCTGCTGTGGTAAGAACCCCCCCCCCTGCCCTGGCTCCCGTGATGCTCTATTAACAGATTAAACTTGGGACCTGGCTCCGCTGCAAAGCTGCGAGGATTAATGCGAGGGAAGTATCATTACGATTCAGGGGAGATTCAGGGGAGTGTGGGTCGGTAGCAATCAGCTTCGTGCCAGCCGGTAGACAGGACGGGAGTTTGTCTGGAAACCAAGCCCTGTCAAGGCATTAACCCCATCATTATGACACGTCCGCCCCAGAGTGTGTTGCATGTGAGACTTGGTGGATTATGGCAAAAACATTTTCAAAACAAATTAAGTCTTTACCGTTCACACAAATAATTTAACGGCATCCATTTAAAAAGACACTGGTAGGGTGACTTTTCATGTTAGCCTTGTGGTGTTATTGTTATGTTGCTTACAATAAACCATGATAAATAAATAAAAAAACTCGTCCACTAGTTTCGTTTTTAATCCGAACTGTGAACGCTGTTTAAAGTGGCTCAGTAGCGACCGCTCTCATCATTAGGATACAAAATAAACAGGAGACTCAATTTTACACTGACACTTCTTGAAGCACTGGGGGCCTTTACCACACCTCACTGTGACCTACAAGGTGCAACAACATTAGGTCCCTCATTTCCCATTAGCAGGGATGGTCACAACTCTCTCCCTCGTGTGGCAACACCACAGTGAGAGCCGAGGATCCAAAAAGCCTGAAACAGGAGCTTTAGAGTGACTTCACTGCTGCCGGAGCTGCGGCGGGCAGTTCATCACGGCGTGACCTAGGAGCTCATTACACGCACTCGAGGCGGTCGCCCCAACGTCAAGTTAACATCCGCGGACCTCTGTCGCTAAAAATCCGCTGCCTGCTGCGAGCGCTGTACACGACTCACATGATTCCCTCCTCATTAGCCGCCACTGTGTCCCGATCTTTAGGGGCATGTGGTGCACAGGGACAACCAAGCGGAGGGCAGATCGGTAGCGTACTTTTTTGATCACCAGGGGAGCATTTAAAATCCCTTGCGCAAAGTGGACATTAAAAGACTCACGGACTTGACACACGAGAAGGTTACCACATGAGCCATGTCTTTACTCAAAGGTCAAGTTTGACAGCGACTCTTATCTTTTTCCTGGATGTACCTATCCTCCCTGGCAATAGCTCAAATGCACCACAACTTGATTTTTAAAAAGGTGCGATGTAAGCACAAGCACGGTTTCACAATCACAGTGTAAAGCACTTTTCACTGTGACCTCACGTTGACAATGTACCTGGAATGCAGGCGATGAACAAAAAAATCAATACTTATTCTGACACACATTTTACTTTCTTCTTATAAACATCATAAAATAGTCGTCGAGCAATTGGACCAGATTGCACGGCTGTGATAGCGTGAGGTGTTGCCATTGTACACGTGGCCGTGTTATGTGGAAATGTCTTTAACTTGCTGTCATCTTAATTAAGGGCACGTTCACCCGATTTCCATTGCTTCACCATATTACGTGAAGAAACCCTCAATTTCATGATACGGTGGCAATCCGGTGCAAAATCCTGCCACTCTGAAAAACAGCACTGTGGCCAATCAGTAGCTTTAACCCTAACCACAAGCCTCTTTCCTTTTAGCTATTCATCATGAGTGTCCTCATTCATACAGCCATGACAATGCCTCGGTAACGTCCTATACCAACTCCGATTGGTGGCAGAAGCATTTTTCAGTACTGCACCATCGTAAGTGGGGAGGACGTGCGCGGTCTGTTAATATGATCGATTACAGAAGTTTATTATTACAGCAGAAAGCAGCCAGTGAGCTTGCCAGCTCTGGATGTGGGATTCTTGTGATATCTTCGAGGTTTACATGTCGCCAGACCCTTCATGGAAGGCTCCATCTACAGAGAGCCGTACACTTGACACCACAGGTTGGCAACGCGAAGTGCACACACAGGATGGGAGGAGATGGGCACCGGTTGAACGGGCGCAGCACACACCTTTCAGCTGGCTGTTGTGCACCGCGAACATGTTGATGGCCATGAGCTGGAGCATGCGCGTGCCGCCCATAGCGCAGGGGCTGTGCTGAAGCAGCGCTCTGAATTCCCGAAGCGCTAAGCACGCCACCGGCGCAAACCTCTCCATCCTGCGCGCAAGACACACGCAAACATAAAGGTCCCCATGTAGCCACCTTTGTCTCCCCCAGTGGTGGTGTTTAAATAGAGAACCGGGTACTCATTTCAGGTTGATTCGACCTTGTGGAAGTCCAGGATGTTAATTAAAAATGTAAAAAAAAAATGTTTTAATTGTTGTTGATTTGCCGTTCGTATGTCGTTGTTGTTGCTGACGTGCCGTTCTCTCCACAGCTCTGTGCAGTGCTTTGTGACCCTCGGGTGAAAAGCGCTCTCGAAGTGCAAATATTATAATTATGAATTTTTGGGTAGCACCAGCATTAACTGATATTTGGTGTGGACTCAATATAATTGAAAAACATATGTGTTTAGCATGTTCTGTGTTGGGTAATGCATCATTATCATCGTGACTTGTTTATTTACAACACACCAACAACAATACTCAGGCCCATGACTGAACCAATTGGAACACTCCCAGAGAGACAAAAGCCAGTTCCTCTGAAGAGCTGTTCTTTCATGGTAGCCGTGTCATGCGTTCCTCCTCTCTCCATCAGACGCCTGATGATGCCTCCAAGTTGGGAGGCAGCACGTCGCGATGATGACAGGAGGAACACCCTGCATGGCTAGCCAGATTAAGCAGCTTTAGCAGGGTGAGGCACGAACCAAGTGTGATAATTGTAACTCAATAGGCAATGGAATTAAATGCCGTAGTTTGTTAAGGACTGCCAACATGCTATACCCCACAAGCGTGGCACTCTTTAGTCGCTCTTCCCTGGGCGGCACCGTGAGTAGCACTGCAGCCTCACAACAACAAAGTCCTGCGTTCGATTTCCAGCTCAGATGTCTCAGATGCCAAAACTGGCTTGCGTCCCTCTAAGAGTTTGCATATTCTCCTCGTGTTCCGCATGAGTTTTTGCCGGGCACTCCAATCTCACTTCCACCATTCAAAGACACACTGATGTTGCCAAGGTTAATTAGTCTGCTGAGTAAATTGCACCCAGTGCCCTGTGACAGACTGGCGTCCTATCCTAGGCATATCCCTATCTTGTGCATTGTGTCTGCTTACCCCTATCCACTGAACAACTGTCAAAAACAGCTACATAGCTCAGCAGTTCATTCCAGCTAAAAAAAAAATCTGAGCGCTCACGTGCGGCCTGTAAACACGAGTTGAGGTAAACATTTTCAGCAGGAGCCAGTCCAAATGTGATATGCTATTACTGGACGTAAAAATCACTTTTGTTGCTTCACTGCCAACTATTACGATCTTTCATAACACAGAATCACGTGTTATGCTTATTTTGACTATTTTTATCGCCCCCCTCAACCAAATATGTTACAAATACGCTATCACGAGTGATGGAGAATCGAAGATGAACACAAAACGGGAACTGCCGATACTGCTAGAATAAATATGTAAAACGGACAAAAAAGGCCTATTCTATTAATTTTCCAAAAAACGGTTCCAAAAGCTGCTTTCAGCACCAATCAGTTTGAGCTGGAACCAAAAACAAATCCAGAACAGTTTAATTCCGTTTTCACGTAACTAGCAATCAATGCCATGTTATCAGATGAGAACAATTCTACTCTCAACTCCCATTCGTTACACAAAGCAATGCATCACCCAAGATCAGGAAGGTTATATCACACAGCTACATATGAAGTCACATCGAATGCCTCTTTATCCACCGTCTCACTTGCCGTGCTACAGATGTGTTCATCAGGCAGCAACAAGAACGTGTTTAGCTTTCAAAACATCAGGAAAAAATGAGCAAAACAGTGTTTTGTGTGCTGTCGTGAGTGACTAAGCTGCCACACAAATGGCCAGCCCATCCACCTCGAAAAGAGGTTTCATCTATGCGTTGCTGCCCAAGCCAAGGACAATGCATCAAGACTGAAGCGACATCAACAGCAGCACCGCTTGTATCATCAGTTTACTCCACCAAGAACTAATAACATGCCAAGCCACCTGAGACTCATGTGGGTTATTAATTATGATTAAGCAAACTCCATTATCCAGGGTGATGATCATTATTACAAAAGCACGAAGAAGCCACAGAGAGGAGGAGGGGGAAGGCAGCCAGGCAGTCAGCAGGCACCAACACTTGTCAGACACTGCATTCTATATAGTATGTTATGGGCCAATGATTTAATGAGTTTTTATTGTGGGGGGAAACCGGAGAACTCGGAGGAAACCCACGCAGAACGGGCGGGAGAACACAAACGCAACACCAAAGGTGCTCTACGTGCGAATCGAACTGCCTTAGGCAGAACTGTGCCAACCTACTCTCTTCCATTTTTGTAACAAGTGGGATGCCAGCACACAACTGAGTATTGTCTGCAGCACAGTCCCACTCTCTCACTTGTAGAATCTAGTCCACATTGTAGTGGCGTTTGACAGAACGCTCTCCTTCAGGGCAACACCTGGAGAGGGCAAAGGCCAAAGCCAAACTCTGAAAGCTCGCGAGTAAACTTAACATGGTGGGGTGTGTGTGGAGGGGATGGTGGTGGAGAGGTGGTGATGGGGGGGTGG
>JAZEWT010000022.1:2903155-2922749 GCA_036362905.1 Mordacia mordax
GAGAGATGCAGAGCCAACACTAGAATCCCATTAGCCACTGGACTTGCACTTTACTATTCTACACTTGAATACGCATGTCCAGTGTGAGAAATATCGGCTCGCGCAACGAAGCTGTACCCAGTGCTGAATGACAGTTTCCAATACGTTACCGGATGCCTAAAACTAACAAATATGAACAGTGAGTGCGTGCTCGCCAGAATTGCTTCACCGGATATCAGCAGACAGCAAAATGCAATGACCACGACAGAGTGAGGACATTAGAGATCTATTTCGTGGCCCTCCACCACGCAGCTGTAGGCGGAAGAGTTTCAAAACCGCAGCGGAAATGCTTAAAAAAATATTCACCGACGGCTACGCATTTGGAAACGCGGCAAACACGACCAAACACAATAACTAAGGACGTCAAAATTCGCACTGACCTTGCGGAAGACCTTCGCCGCTGGTGCGCAGAGATACATCGGTCAAAGCTGGATACATTGAAACCGCCCACAAACGGGGACGCACAGGTCAAAAGCCAACGTGCGGAAGCGGTGCTGCTCAGACGGCACTGACACGTGGAACATCTATTGACCTATCGGCTCCTGGAGGAGCTGTGCATCATAGAGGACCTATTGAGGGCTAGAGTACGGACGTACAAGTGTGGCAGCAGCACACCAGAGGATCAAGATCAACTCGTTCAACTTGAGAGCTCAGTTTAACCAGATGCAAACACAGCACAGCTTTTCGAGCAGCTCGAACCCACCTAGCTACCTCCAAGATGACATTTTGAACGCTTCACATCAAACAGCAGTCCTCCTATGTTCGTCAGATGCTTGTGTTTAGTGATCGTGTAGATTATAACGCACATGACGTGCTTCTCATTCAAAATACATTTCCCCCAAGAAAGACAACGCATGGCCTTTTGTGTGAGGAATCCTAGGGGAAAACGGGTGCAGAAACCCTGCGCCCAAATGCTGTGGAGACAAAAAAACAAAAACCCAAGAGTGAAAACGCCGACGGGTGCGGCGTGCTGGCACGGCAAAGGACCGCCACACCAGGTCTTACCACCACCCTGGTTGGCACGCACCCACCGAAACGGGACACCGTCTAGCTGCGAGCGTGCGCACAGCGCCGCTGCCAATGACGCGTAAAACCGCAAACGCCGGCGTGTCTGGGTGGGAGGTTCACGGACGCATCATGACAGGGCGGTAAATAAACCTCATCATGCCCAAGGGCTCGCCACCTCCATGCGGTGCCACTCCAAAAGGGCTCGCCGGGGCACGCTCGTGTACATAACGCGGGTGCCCGCAGTTACGCAGACTGGCGCGTGTTTGTTTGGTAGAATTCGCATTTATCCTTCATAATTGGCTTTCTTGTGTGCAATAAATACAGGTGTGTAAACCATCTTTAATTTTAGATGCTGCTCCATTAATTTGCACCATAAGTGAGCGAGTTGGACTGCAAGCCATTGGCAGAGCTTAAAGACATTCTACTATTTTAAATTTGGGACACGTAGTGTCATCTTTAATGTCAACTGTAAGGTAGACTGGCGTGCTTTGGTAATGACAGCTCGCCTAGATTGCTGGGTGAATGCAGAACCACTCTTGCTCACGACACGCTACATGAGCTCTTTCGTGAGCACACCACCTGCTTGACCTAACCTTGCAGCTTAGGTCGATTCATTTACACACAGAACACAAAAGGCTATCTGCAACAACTAATGACGCATATCACTCTTGCAAATGAGACTACGCTGGTCTCTCTCGATATTCTCACCTGGCTAAACAAAACAAACGAATGTCTTCGTAGACGTATCCCAAGCTGCCCGCGTCAGTTCGGTGGCGCAAGCTGGCCCGGCGCAAGCAAAATATCAACGTGCGATTAAACAGGAAGCGGCACGTGGGACGAAAAGGCCATGGCCCTCGCGTCAGGGCACGGAACCAAGACAAACCGGCGAGCACTCGCCATCCTCTCGGCTCACTCCGGCCCGTGGGGGGACCACAGCGCGGGGCTTACGAGGCTGGGGGAAGAGGAGGCACGGCCACGGCAAGGTGTGGCCGACCTGCGAATAAGCACCCACAAGGGGCACGTAGCTGTGATGGAGCCGTTTGTTCAGAGAGCACCGAGGGGAGTGAGCGAAAAGCGACCAACAGTCGTGCCCCAAATGAGAGTTGTTTGTACGGACTGAGTAAAAAACCCATTTCCTTCAGACGTCATCGCAATCCGCGCCAGGTCAAGTCCAAAGCGTGCAGCTTAAGTCCGCTCTCGCATGGGGATTGAGGATTCTGGTGGCTGCAGCGCCAGGTGAACCTCACGGGGATGCCACGGCTGTGTACAGCAGCGAGCGGATATATTTTGCGCGCGTAGACTCCATGCGCTTGAACCCGAACAACCTCACAGCCCGGCGAAGAGCACTCCGGCCGCCGACGCTGCCGTCGTGCAGCACGGCGGATGACCGTGCGCAAGCCTCAATAGCTCATTAGCTACCAACATCAGGTTTTTAATACGCGCCGACAGTTACCTCCCTTCGCTCAAGTTATCCTAATTTGCAACGTTTACGTGCAACACCTCCATCACTGGGCCTGGTCATCTCATCACCATTCCCCCCTCACTCCCATCCTGCTGCGACTTTGAACAGCACCCATGCTAAGATGACCGACATTCGTTCGCGAGCAAGGGGCGCGTACTTAAATCACCGGCCCGCGGTGCAGTCTTAAAAGCGGACATCTCGACCGCGGAGCTCGCATTCCTGCGGCGACCATCGCAACTCGGGGAATGTCAGCGCGTTAGGGGTTTCGACAAACGTGCTGCCCGTGGCTCAGACCTCATCGACGCTGCCGGCGACACGTCTCTCTCTCTCTCACACGGCCACCTAGTCATTAGCAAAAGTGTTGTTTATGAAGTCTGGTCGCGGTACCTGCTGATCTGCAAATTACCGTGTCCTGCACCAACGTTAAAATTACAGCGATGCAAGTCGCTGCTCGACCGCCAGTATTAAAAGAGATTAACACATAAGTGAAGCGCGAGACAGGTGGGTAAATCTATTTCATTTAAGCGTAGCCCTATTAATTTGTACCGTAATTGAACAAGTTGGACAGGAAGCCGCTGGTAGAGCTTAACAGCGGTCTCTGTCGGCAGCACAGGTTACACGAAGGCCCCTGTGAGCGTGACCCAGACACCCCCGCGACGGCGGACACCAGGACGCTCCAGGTACCAGGAGACACGGTCCATCTGCAACTCCCAGGGTAAACCGGCGAGCTGGTGCTTTGCCGCTCAGTCGGTCGCATTGGCCTTCACAGAAAACGAGCTCCCCGGAGCGCTGAATCACAAGGCGCAAATTGCTTCGAAGCAGAGCGACATTCCTAAGGATATGCACAGCTGCCCACCTCGCTTTATGAGAGTGCTGCATTGCTTCCTCCCGCACAGAAGAATGTGGCTTCATATATCGAATTCATATTTTCGTATAAATGTCATTGTGTTTTCTCCAGCCAAAAAGAGGTAAGCTGCACATGAAAGCATTGGGAGAAGAATATGATAAATAATGTTGCCTAGTGAATTCATCTCATCTCATTGTCAGAATCCGCTTAGTCCTGTACAGGGTCGCGGTGAGCCGGAGCCTATCCCGGCAGACACAAGGCGCAAGGCAGGGATATACCCACGATTGGACGCCAGTCCATCACCGGGCACTGCAGGCAAATTAGTCGTCAAGCCAATTAACCTATGCAGCAGCATGTTTTTTGAACTCTGGGAGGAAACCGGAGTGCCCGGCAAAAACCCACATGGACACGGGGAGAACATGCAAACTCCACACAGAGAGGCACCCAAGCTGAGATTCGAATCCAGGACTTTCTTGCTGTGAGGCGACAGCACTACCGACTGGGCCACAGTGCCGCCCCTGCCGAGTGAATTCTCTTTTCAAATTAAAATCTCCAGAATCTTCAATGTGTAATGATATGAGCAGACACTAATACGTGCAGAACAGAACGGTCTGCTGGTGGAGAATGCTCCACTGGCAGCAATACCACCCCACCAGTGATGCCTTTTTAATATTACATGGCAAGAAAGCAACTGCACACTGGTCTAACTGCATTAGGGAACATTCGGGGTGCATAGCCATGCTACGCTACTGCCATATTTGAGCCTGCACTCTGGTATTTACTGTGAGCTGTGCCGTGCCAATGACACACGTTACCAGCCTGCAAGGTAACGTCATATGTTCTGCTATATCGTGTAATTGCCCATTGATTCAAAGCACTGCTGCATTTATTGCACAGCCTCCTCGAAAAAAAACCCTGATTTACATAAAATGAATTACCCAAAGCCTGGGAAATCACAATTGGGCTATAAAATGTTGAATACATCATTAATCATGTCTTTAATGCTATTTTTTTCTTATGAAGCATTTTCTTCACTCATTTAAACATTCATTCATCTATATTCTTTTACGCCAAGACGAGCGGCAGCACCGCACCGTCACATTTCGCACCCACGCTCGGCGCAAACGCAGGGTTGCCTTTGAGACAAGATACGTGCCACCACGAGAGCGACGTACAACAGTGCACAAATACAGTTTCGTAATTAAATTGCTATAACGCGCACTGGGCATCACGGTGCAAACAAGGCCTTGCTTGGTGTTTTTTTTAAAGAGAACACCCTTCTCTCCAATAATGGCTGCTTACGCCTCCTTGTTATCGGTGGTGTACCGCCCCCTGGTGACTCAAGGGTGGGGTTGCTGTTGGGAAAATTACCAGGTTCGCGAACCGAGTGTTGGTATATAACCAACGATGTGTGCATAGCTCTCGAAGGTTTAAAATTATTCACTGAATGGGGAAAATTGGTCACCCCCCCTCCCCAATGGCAAAGGCTGAGAATGCATTGCGGCAAGGGTCAGTTCGGTATCATTAATTCATTATCAATACCCGCTTGACCCTGAACAGGGTTGCGGAGGGGGCTAGTCCCTATCCCGGCCGACAGGGGGCAGAAGGCAGGGCAATACCCAGGATTTGACGCCATTACATCACAGGGCACACTTTTTGGGGCAGTATCAGTACCTGCTTAACCCTGTACAGGATCGCAGGGGACTTGAGCCCATCCCAACAAACATAAGGTGCAAGGCAGGGCTATAGCCAGGATGCGACGCCAGTACATCGCAGGACACTTTTGGGGCAATTTACTCAGTAGAACAATTAACCTAGGCAGCAGCGTGTCTTTGTTCGTGGGAAAAAAACGGAGTGCCCGATGAAAACCCACGCGGACTTGGGGAGAGCACGCAAACTCCACACAGAAAGGCACCTGAATCGGAGAACCGAACCTGGCACCTTCTTGCTGCGAGGCAGCAGCGCTACCCACTGCACCACCGCACGACCCCACTGCGGCAAAGGCCATTTGTTACTTCTTACAGGAAATCACTCCACTTGCAGCCGTTAGCATCTATGGTTATCATACAGTGGCATAGTGAGTAGCGCTGCCTCCTCATAACAACAAGATCCCAAGTTCGATTCTTGGCTCCGGTGCCTTTGTGTTTGGAGTTTAGAAATTCTCCCTGTGTCCGGGTGGGTTTAGACACTGGATATTCCGATTTCCTCCCACAATCCAAAATACATGCTTCATACGTTAATTAGCACCCTAGTTAAATTACTCTTGATGCTCGACAATTGACTGTCCGCTTATCATGAGTAGAGCCCTGTCTTGCACCATGTCTGTCAGGAACAGCTCCAGGTCTCCGCAACACTCTAAATAATGAAACGGGTACTCACAACGAATAAATGTATCGTGAAAACAGTTTAACCGATCATAGGCTCATACTTTTGGAGAGCACCTGCTCTTAACATGAAGTGAAAAGCGTTGGGCCCGTGTGGAGTTGCGACGGTACACATGCCACTCACCCGATTTTGGTGAACAGCTTGCCATGAGCGTACAGGAAACTCTGCACAAACTTCTTGCTCAGCTGATGAGAGAAATGGGAAAAAAAATACATGGTTATTTTATTTGACGAAAATGTTTAAACGGTTTAATGGATGTGTTGAAAATATTACAACTGTGCAGCGAGTTTACAACTGCGAGTTACAAGGCATTTACCGATAAGCCAGCTGTAGCAGATCAACCATCACAACTGAAAGCTCTACATGAGATTGCCAAAATGCAGCATCTATGACTTAAGACCCAATGACATCATCACGAGCACAGAAATTCCACTCTATGCTAGAGTAATATTCTTGTTATTACTCTAATTTGCATTTACGAGACTGAATTTTAAAATTAGACACCCTTACTCACTGCCACCCCGTGCAATACAAAAAAAATCTCAATAGCCACAACTAAATTACCCAGGCAACAGTTGAAATATAAGCAAAGATCTCACCGATCGGTGACTACGACACCCCATACTTCCAAAAGAGCTATGGAAATCCGTCACGGCGATTACAGATTTTGCCAAAAAGCTCTGACACCGCAGCCACAGCACTCAAGAGTTTCTCAAAATTTCATTTCTGAACCGTGTGGATTTCGTAGTCAATACTAAAAGCCCTCACTGTAAGTGAGAATGCAACGTAAAAAGACTAAAAGCCCTTATTTTGTAGCCACCTGCCTATATTAAATCCCGGTCTGTAGAGAAGCGGCAGTGTAACACTATGCTGCAAACCTAACAAACAGCATTCATCTCCAGCCTCAAATTAATACCTGCTACGGTGTGTAAACACTACCACTAAGGAGATAAAGGGCTTGTTCGTGGCCACCCAGCGAAACATGTGCCATGCTGGCCTTCATAGCTGCTCCATAACAGCACTAGACCATACAGTCTGTGACGGCTGCATAGCAGATATTTGTATTTTTGTCAATACACGAATTTAAAAAGTTACGGTCAGGCGTCAATACCACAGTCGAGCCACCGTGACGTCATTCCCATATATCAGAATTCAACAGTGACACCACTAGGGTACTGCTTAACAGTCACTTTAAAGAATTTTTTCTCTAACAATCTCGTTTGTGTTGGGAAAGCCTGGGACACTGCAGTATAGATATGTGCTGGTGGTGTAGGTTTTTATGGCTCTATGCATGAAAATTCCTCTCCATCGCTGTCGTTTTGGGACAGCCGCGTCAAGTGCACCTGCTCACTCCTGATGATGCCTCCGTGGGAGGTGAAACATGGCAAAGAGAAACACTCCACACGGCTATCCCGAAAAGAACAACAATGGAGGAGTGATTCTTGGTGAGCGAGTTGAGAATGCGCGAGACTCACATCCGTGGCATTGGACAAAGCGGCGTGCTCGCCGGGGCTGCTGGGCTCATCGGCACGACGGGGCCCGCCAGGTGCCAGTCTGGGGCTCGGATGGATCCAAATCTCGACACGTGTTGAATCCGCGGTGGAGCCGGAGGCAGCGCCGCCGCGGGTGCCAAGGCCTCCCCTCCGGATGCCCACCTCGCCTTCTGGCTGCGAGCGTCGTTCCGCACGCTCGGCTGCTATGGCCTGCGCGCGGTCATCCAGAATGTACGCAGTGAGGTTGGAGTTTAAAGTACAGCAAAGCTCAAAACTGAGATGCTGTGGAGAAATATAGCATGACAATCACCATATCATTATCATTACCCCATTAATCATGTACACCACGAAGAGGGGACTGAAATCTCTCGCTGCAGACATAAGGAGCAAAGCAGAACTATATCCAGGATGTAATGCCGCTCTATCATAGTGCACCAGGAGCAATTTAGTCAGGCCAGTTGACCTAGCCAGAATGCGTTTAGACTGTGGCAAGGAAACCGGAGTACCCTGCAAAAACCCACGCAGACAAGGAGCGAACCCCCCAACCGCCACACAAAAAGGCACCTTAGCCGGGAATCGAACCAAGTTGCTCCTTACTGTAAGGTGGCAGTGCTACTCACAGCGTCACCAAATCGTAAAGGTTAATGTTATACCATGAAAAATTAGAGCGCAACAACCGTAATGAAAACTAAATAAGACTTCCGTGTATAAAAAAATATAAATCATTTTACACAGTAGCTATTTGGTACTTGCAAAGGAGGTGGAGTAATGATGAAATGTTTTCAATTAAAAGTAATCGTGAATGATTACGAGCTTTTCCGTGGCTTTACAAAGTACTCCGCACGGTGCTTAAGGGCAGGATAGTCGACAATTATTTCCTTCAGGAGTCCAAACGTAAGCACCACTCACCTTTCTCTTGGTCTCTTCAAACAGACTGATGAGGCTCTCCTTGGCCGAGAGGATGGGGTTACTGGCCGCCAGGCTGCGCATGTAGTAGTAGACCGCCTCTATTTTGCGCCGCTGGAGGAACATCAGTCAAGTCAACGACCTTCACCGTGCACACACTCCATCAAGGTTTAACCCACCTACAAGCAAAAGCACAGTAATGCCAGGACCTTAATATAAACAGTTACCTGTTCCTTTATAAGAGAACGTATGCCATGAGGATTGCTTCGAAAAGCTGCTCTCTCGGGACAGCCGCGTCGATCGCTTCCTCTCTCCAGCTCGCGACGTTTCGCCTCCTCACACGTTATAGAGGCATGCTGAGAGAGAAGCTTTTCGAAGCAATCATCAGGCATCGAGCCGTGAAAACCTACATCATTACAATGTATGCCATGTTAATAAAATGCAAACAATGATATACTCTTAAAAATTAATACCGTGGGGTCATTGTAAAAATTATCTATAGAAATGATGATTGCTTTGAAAAGCTGGTCTCTCTGGACAGCCACGTCGTTTGCTTACTCTCCTCTCCTCTATAGAAATACCCAAATATTCCAAAAGCAAAAGCCTCTTGGCAAATGGCATTTAAATTAAATGAGGCTTTCTTGGCTAATTAAAGAATATTCACCTACTCACGGATTATTTGCAAGCAGCGGCATCCATTCTACATCATGGGAACAATATTTCCACTAGCCATGTAGCAAATCGCCCTCTCATCCCCTGGGATTTAAACAGATCATTACAAGCCATGCTCACAAATTCGATTCAATATTGTGTTCTTTTTGGTATAATTTGGTAATCTTGCTTCTATTTTGCTTCACTTTTACTATCTAGCTGAGCCTTATATGTTATCTGCTTAATTGGCTCTGTCTTATAAGTTTAATTAGCTTTACGATATCATGTATACTTTACATAAAAGCCAAATTTATCTTTTTTTATTTGACCATCACATGCATCACGACTGCTGTTTAAAGGTGCACAAATGCTAAGACGTGCAACATAACAGAAATTTTTAACACGTGTAAATATGTCATCTTCTTGCGCTGCACCACAGCCACAACTATCGAACAACCGTCGAATCTTCTCAATACGATCATCAATAGCATCACAGATAACACGATTCAGCAGGCTGCCGCACGGGTTGCAGGGGTACAACAAGCGGTGCCAGCAGTAGGCGTAGAGGAGCGGGGGGGGTTGACGGTGCGCATCCCCTCACGCCCACGTTATCACCCACTCCAGTCATCACCCCGCTCGCCCTACGGGCTGCTGAGAATTCAGCCTTGGCCGGGCTCCAAGCCTCGCACCGTCGTCCCACGGGAGAGCTTAATCAAGCACCACGCTGACGACAGTGGGTTTCAAGCGACCGCTCACGCACCACGTGCGGGCACGGCATAGCTCTCCAGCCCCCGCTCTCCCTGCGCCAACCGAGCATCACAAACGAGGCAGCCGGCACCATATCGCGCGCCACCCAGGAACCAATACGGCCTGAGCCCCGATAGGGCACCGAGAGCAACTCTCAATTTTTATTATGTACAAAAAAAACACAACGAGAATCGTGTGGTGCTGAACTCCAATGCTGATCTCTGTTCAGCGGTGATATTTTTACATTGTTGCTGACGGCGACCAGTTATAATAACAATTTTCTACTTATGCAGCCAAGCAGCCTCATCAGGTGGTGTTTCGTTTTACCATAATCCTGCCACGGGCCAAATTCGGTGAAATTTCGAAATGATCTCGGAGCAGAATGAAAAAACGATTGGTTTTGATAGGAATCCCCTCTCCTTACACAGACGTCTAATATAACGCTAACACATTCAACACAAGTGCATTTCTGCTTCAACACATGAAGCCTTCAATAAAGCAACATGATCCCCTGGTAGCTCAGAACCTGGGCTGCTCTAATGCTGCATATTTTGCTAACACTGACAAAGCAAATTACCATAAATTGCTTCCAACTGACAGGCAACACAGCAGTTAAATGGTTTATTACCTTAATAATGTCTGTTTGAACGTGTGACTAATGTGACGGAAAGTCAATGATTCCTTACACCACATTTTATAATGCAACTTTAATGAGTCGCGGAGACGCCTGCAATTACACGTGGCGCACAAAATTACGTCGTTTAACGGCAGACGTGTGATTTTGTCGCCGAAGCGCTGCGCGTGCATGCATTCGTCACGCTGCCCGTTTGCCACGTTCGCTCGTGTCGCTAACAAATGCTCGTGTGCGTGGCGACAGGCGCCATCCGTGCACCCTCGCCGCTAACGGCACCTCACACATCCCAGTGGAGTCTTCCCGCTAAGATATTTTCAGTACATAAATTTACAACCGACCCACACCTGGCGCTGAAAAAATTCACATTGCTGTGTCTGTAAATTGACCACCAACTGATAAAATGATTGTATTTGAGACCCACTGTGCATGCTGGTTAATTGAGCGCCCCCACACAAACTGCTTCAACCCACACAATATGCTCACGTTGTTATGCTCTCAGTTCCCCCAAAAAACAAACCGTGTCATTTGTGTAAATTATTTCAGGTCCAACGCTGGCTTTGTCCTTCCACTTCTATCACTTTAGCCCACGAAGGCAACACATTTCATACACACATTACTTAGCTTTTCCCAGAGGGGAAAAAAGTGTAACTTCGGTCATGAAGGAAGTGACATGAGTTACTGACGGTTTCTGTTTCCGTGTTCCCATATGACCGCTCATTTTTCCACAACAGATCTGAGACCACCAATTTGTGTGCGAGACAAAAACACCAAACTGTGATGATTGATCTAAGATCACTATGACTTCAACAGCAATATCTCACAATCTGAACAATAATTTTTTAATATGAGGCAAACGGATAAAAGCTACTAAACCTTCACTGCTAACAGAAGCTTCCTGTTAGTAACAAGACTACATCTGGTAGTCACTACGCCCCCCAGTGCCCAACAATGGTCATGGCAACAGAAGCCGACAGACAAACACGTAGCCTTACCGTGTATATGGCCAGGATGGCCAGCTGGTTATAAGGCCTCCCATTCTTTGGAGCAATCCTTTGGGCCTTTAGATACCAGCTGTGGGATGCACAAAAGAAATGTCAGCACAAGCACAATGGAGAGAGAGTTGCGCTTGTCAACTTTTCTCCATGCCGTGTTTGTCTAGACACAAACATAACTCAGAACACTGTGCAGTTACAAAAACTAACTATACATGTTGTTACAGATACTGATGGGCAGTGGTGGTGATGAGTAGTGATGCTAAGCACAACCTATAACGACCTATAGACGCATCATCGGCACACAGCTTGACCGGATTGCCGGCGATACTCAATTAACCCCACAAAGCAGCCAATGTGATTCACTTCAATACCCCGAAGATTTGTTCTTTGTAACCTAATTGTCAGTAATGTTTACGCAAGT
Organism: Mordacia mordax; assembly: GCA_036362905.1. Lineage (NCBI taxonomy): Eukaryota > Metazoa > Chordata > Hyperoartia > Petromyzontiformes > Petromyzontidae > Mordacia > Mordacia mordax. Next base: position 2,914,744 of record JAZEWT010000022.1, read on the forward strand.
GCTGTTGATTGGGGCATTGTTTACGGGTGTGTCAGCTTGTGAACAAGCAAAGGCTTTTAGTGAAAGCCAAGTGTTAAAAGACATAGTTCCAATGGAAATCTACAATTCTGTGGTCTCTAAACCTCACCTTCGAGCCTTGCCATAGTTGTTGGTGTCGTTGTACTGCTCCTTATAGCGAGCTATGTCTCCTAAGCATATCATGCACCTCTGAGCGCTGATCAATGCATATTTCACCTGCACAGAAATGCACACATACAAGAGCACACATTGCCAACTCCCCTTGGTGAATATGTTGAGCCTGCAAACGGTCCCTCACCATCACTACCACCACCACACATCAACACCCCCGTGGCCACGCCTGTGTGCGGTGTAAATAATGGCCATTTGAGTGGCTCACGCAACTGCTCACCAAACATCCTCGGGAGACAGTAACACTTGATAGAGACGTTACACAAGGAGAGGGAGCAGATACACATGTACGCAAACGTGGGAATAATACAAATGAATACATAAATACATAACTATCCACAAAAAACTACGGTAGAAATTGGCAAATGTCAAACATTATACAAAACAATATTTGACAACACAAATGGAACAATCCCTTGTTGCGGTGAATAAACTTAAGAGCCTCTTAGATCTCAGATGAAAACTAAAGGTGATGTCACAGTATCATTGACTCATGGGAGCATAGAGACCGACTGCCCATCCAAACCTTGAAGACCATCATCCACTCGAGCAATTATTGCTATCATTGCCCTCGTGCCGCCAGCAAATACAATAACCATAATAATAATATTTCAATTTCTAAATCGTCTTTCACCCGAAGGTCACAAAGCACTGCTCAGAGTTATGGAGAGAAGAACATATCAACCCACTGGGCCACCATACCGCCCACAGGAAGCTTTGATAATATATGCATTGTCCTTCGAACTGATTTTGCCTACACTAGACATGGCTTTCTTTTGAGCCTGATTGTCAGTGTTAGCCAGATGTTGGCAAGAGGCAATCAGCTCAGGACAATGCAATATCAATGCTTAGTAGCTCAGGTAGAGCTGTTTAAGCTATGGGTACTTTTTGCCAGTGTACATATGTAACAAGTTGAAAAGGTTTTACCATTTCTGGCAATAATAAAGGTGTGCATATGTTATCAAAGCTTCCTGTTTGCATATGTCGCTACAAGTATATGTGGCTTTTGCAAAATAGACACTTTGTGAAAGGTGTCTATTTTGGCGTTTTAAGATCTTAACACCTGTATTATTGCCAGAAATGATAAAAACCTTTTCAACTTGTAACACATGTACACTGGCAAAAAGTACCTGTCATTACAAAGAAGTGTTCCTAAACAGGCACAGGTTAACAGTGCACCATCAACTGCGGCAGCAACTGTTGTCATCTGGCAGGAGCAGCATGGAGTGACCGGATTTCTCTCCAACCAATCACAGCAGTGTGTAGATGAAAGCAATCTGCTACAACGGTTCAAGGGGCCCATCAATTCATCAGGCCCATAACACATCACACCATATCCCACTCAAAAAGAAGCCACTATCTTTTCAAATGAATAGTGTGACATCATGTTTTAGGCATCAACATGCTTGCCATGATGTTTCCATAAAGGGAGGCGAAATTTGTGCAGGAGAACGAACACTTAACAAGGATATTCCAAAAAAGCAGCTTTTGAGGATTTCACAGACATCGAAAGGTAAAAATACCTACATCAGCGACGTGACAAGTCTGAGATGTGTGCGGAAATCACCGTTCCAGCTACCCAATAGGGGGTGCTGTGATCACGTATGACATGTTTGCAACAGTTAAACTCAGCAGCAACTATTGCTAGAGACATTTGCCAGCAAATGTTGGCCAGGAAATATCTCCAATGGATCGTGGCCTTCAGAGCTGAACCTCGGTTGGTACCTCGCCAGCAGAGCCCACTTCTCAGTCGAAACGAGTCACCCATTGTAAAATGTCAGCATTGTCTGTTCCACGTACGGTCTTACTGACGATGGCACCCGCGGGTGGGCCCTCGGCCAGCTCCTGCAGGCTGAACGCGTACACATCCTGCAGGCTGCGCAGCAATCCTGCATAGAACGTCAGGCCCTAAAAAGCACGGCGACACATGGGAAAACACGCTCAGGCATTGAGGCTCGCCAAGTCTCTCAGCACAGCTACAACAATTATATTTGCATTTAGAAAGCGCCTTTCACCCGAGGGTCACAAGGCGCTGCTCGGCAGGGTTGCGGAGGATGCAAGTGCAGCTCGGTTCGGCAGCCCGGTTCGCTCACGAAATAAGCAGCTGGGTTAGAGAGTGCGCACGGGTGCCAGAGAGCGAGGGTGCAGCTGAGCAGGTGGGTGAATAGTAAGTAGATGAACGTGCCCGTAGGTGAAGAGTAAAATAGGGGATGGTGGCTGAATGCAGGTGGGTGGATGAGTACACAGTTAGGTGGGTAAGAACACAGGTGAATTTGCAGGTAGGTGGGTGTGACCGTGGGTGGGTAAGCGTGCAGGTGGCCTTTTGAATGTTCAGGTGGGGGCAGACAGGTGTGCAAGCGGGTGGCGGTGCAGGAAGGTGGGCGAGCAGTTGGACGAGCACGTTAGGTTGGCGGCCAGGCCAAGGCTTACTTCGTCGAGGATGCCCAAGAGGCGCGCGTTGACCCTCTGAGCGTCGTCCTGGCTGGCCGCGTCGCGGAGCTGTTGCCGCAGGCGCTCGATGGCCTGGTAGAAGCCGTACTTCCAGAGGCCCTGCTCGGCACCGGCGCGCTCGCAAACCTCGACGTCCGTCAGCACCGCGCGCTCATACACGTTCACCAGCTGAGTGCTGCAGAGCGAGGAGGTTGTTGATGAACAGCGTCAGCAGCAGCCCTCGGACTCACCAGGTTCCACAATAATCCATCATACCATGACGTCCAGATCAGGGTGGTGCAGTTGTAAAATCAGCACCTCACAGAAACAACGTTCTGCCTGCGGCAGTTTGATTCCTGCCTCGGGCACCTTTCTATGTGGAATTTGTATTTTCTCCCTCTCTTTTGCACAGGTTTCCTCCTGGTCCTCCGGTTTTCTCCCATAACCACAAAAAACCTCGTAAATTGGCCGAATACATCATAAAATATTTGGCGCAATGTCTAGCAAATGTTCCACCAGCTAACCTCACTTGTCTGCACATTTCTCGTGCCTCGGAGTCATTCTCACTGGGAAGGAATACCTTCAACAATGACCAACTACTGTGTGCGTTGGAAATGTAACAATTTTTTTTGTGTAACATTTCAAAAACAAAGCCACAATGATTTCTCAATCGGCAGCGCTCGCCGTTACCGCAAGTGTTCAGCCAGGTCTTGGTCCTGAGCGCCAAGGCGGTCCCAGGTGAGCAACGTCGCCAGCTGAGCCTCCAGCGCCGCGGCGGCGCCCAGCAGTGCCGTGACTTCGGTTTGCACGCCCCCTGCTAGCGGCAAGGCCGGCACCACGCTCGTGTAGCCACCGAAGAAACCACCTAGCGGCACCAGACACGCAGCCGTGCAGAGCAACGCGTACGTGTTAAATCAGCATTACGACATTATTGTGGTGGAACCGTTTGCATGTTCCAATGACCCCCGGAGCTGTCACCTGGAGTCTAACCCTCGTGCTGGTCTCCCACGGCAACAAGTCTGGGTGGAGGTTCCAGGCAAATAAAAATCTGAAGACTAAAGGAGGTTGGCAGCAGAAAGCGCAAACAGCCGTAGGATTATGCTCCAATTCCCCCACAATTGGGGGATAACTGACCATTCCAGGAAAACCTGGACTTTGGCTGAAAAAAAAACAGCAACAACATTATGGTGACCCAGAAAACGCTTGCAAATGAGACTAATCATGTTCTCTTGAGGTCTTCCCTGGTTAAAAAAAAAACATTAACTTGAACCCCACACACACACAACTGGGGAGCATCACACAAACACAGAAGCACACACACAAGCAATCCCACAAAAACACATACGCTTACACAACCTGCCGTTCATGTCCATGGGCATCACCGAACACGTAGTGTAACACACACCAGCATGCGCATGCAAGTGCCACAAGAACACAGTGCTACATCGACAGGCACACCATAACACCGAGCAGAATATTATGATATACCACCAGCAAAGTGGTGAGCACACCGTAACATGTACAGACAGTGTTTCTCTCATCCACACGTATAGAAACCAGGACACAAATGCACACACACGTCCATCATTACACCTGGCATTACCCTTCGTGCCCAATAAATTTAATCTATTTATCATTGACTTGAAGCTGGTTATCCCCATCTTACAAAACGGGCATTTGAAGGCAGTGCCAATTTTGTGCACTAGCAACCCGGCACAGTGATGATGGAGGGACAAAACTCCACGGGGGGGGCGGGGGGCGGGAGCTCACCGGGCAGCACCCGGCATGGCATGGCACCGGGGTACATCATCGATCCGTTGGAGCCGCCCGGGAACGAGGGCACGGGATACGCGTACGGCACAGGAAACGAGCACGGCTGCTCGCGACCCGGCAGGCGGTAGTGCAGCGGGGAGCAAGCGGGGGGGTACGCAGGGAAGCGTGCGACGCGAGGCTCCTCGCGGCCCGAAGCCGAGCCACTCTCATCCTCGTCAGTGTCGTGGAAAAGCAGCGCGGGCGGCTTGGCTTTCCCGACCGGTGTCCGCTCCGGGTTCCTCGGGTCCCAGAGGCGCCGGGCATCGCCGCCGCGGCCCCGCAGGGCGCGCTGACCCCTCCCCGCATCGTGGAGGCTGCCACGATCCGGAGAGCACGGCGGGACAGGGGCGTCGTTTGCGGAGTCGGCGGCGCGAGGAAGGAACAGGATCCCCCCCCCTCCCCGACCACGGGGCCCGTCCCGCACGCCGGCCCCCGGGGATCCGCGGTTGTCGCCGTCGCGGCACGGCAGCCTCCGATTGCCTTCGAGTCCGGTGGAGACCGGGCTCCCGAGCGGAGCGGAAGCAGCGCGCTCGTCCCGCCTCTCGACCTCCGCATTGCTGCGTCTGAGCTCCTCCGCTGCGTCCGAGTCGGACGAGGTGCAGTCGTTGAAGCCACGTCGGCGCTTGCCGTCGTCACTATCGGACGCGCAGTGGCCTCTCAGGCGGCGGGGGCCACGCGGGCGTCGCACCGGAGTGACCGCTGACCTCTCGGTCTTCGCGCTCGGCGCCGCGGGCGAGCGAATCTTCGTACGTGACACCGCCTCCGGCCGGTTTGGCTCGTCGGCGTCCGAACTCACCAAATCGCATTCGCGCTTAGCATTTCTCCTGTTTGCGTCTCTGTCGGAGCACGATTTATCAGTACCAGAACACTTGCCGTCATCAGCAGCTCTCCTGTAGCTGTCAGTGAATGCACGCTCAGCCCTGCTTGGTTTACCACCGAGGTTGTTTACATCCCTCTTGGCCACACTCTTGCTCCCAGCGTCTGGCTGATTGCACTTCTGAACAGCTTTGGATGCCTTCACGTCACTGTCGCTCCTGCTGGACACCTCCCCTTGCGCGCCCTCTGCAAGCTGCCCCTCCAACTCATGACCCTTCCCGTTATTTTCTTTCCGCCGCCTTCGGGACCTCCTCCCCTTAGCGGAGACCTCGTTGCCCGCGCTCCTCTGAGGTCTGTGCTCCGCAGCGTCGTCAAGGTCCTGCTTGTCGGCGTTCGGCCGCCCGCGCGCGTGCGAGTCCTGGGACGGAGCGCCGCTCAGGCGGACGCGCTCGAGAGCGGCGGCCACCTCGGCCTCCGGAGGGGGACCCCCTTTCCGCGCGGGCCGGTAGATCGGCCTCTCGGGTCTCCTGCTCTGCCGCGTCGCCTCCTCGCGGGACGGATGGCGCCCGCCACCTGGCGCACGCCCTCCGCCATCCGCTCCCGCACTCTCCGTCCCCTCGGCGACGACTTTCCCGCCGCCACCGCCGCCGCGACCTCTCCCACGCCTCTCCGGGCACCTCCGCTCGATCCCTCGAGCGCCCACGCCCGCAACGTCTGCGCCGCCGCCTGCGGGCGAACTCTGTCCGCGCTCCGCCGTACGCGAGGGCTGCTCCGCGACGCCTTTGCGTTCGCCGGCGGCGGGGAATCGCGTCGGGTTGGCTGTGCGCGCGCGCTCCTCTGCGCCCGAGCCCTCCTGCTCGCGGGCCGCGCGCGGCTTGTACAGGGCGATGTCCGGCCGCCGCCGGTTCTCCCTCCGCTGCCGGGAGGGAGCTTCTGGACATTCACCTGGAAGGAAAACAACAACGGCAACACGAGTTAAGAGCAAAGCATCATACATGCTCCCCCATCACCTTCAGCGCTCTATAAAGGCAATTTTTACTATTATTATCACGTCTTGGTACAAGAAAAAATGCCACGAAGACCACAGTTGGTAACTTGAACAGGTGATTCATGCTCTTAACCCGTTACTACCAGGGTAACCTCCTGACACCGTTAGCTGTGATGGCCGCTTCACCCGTTTCATGGGAGAATCTCTTGGCAAGACACCGGAGTACCACGGTACCTCAGTAAACTCCGTGGCATGCTACCGCCTCAAGAGTGATACTCCCTTAACCCGTTACCGCAGAGTGATACTCCTTAACCCGTTACCTCAGAGCGATACTCCTTAATACGTTACCTCAGAGTGATACTCGCTTAATACGTTACCTCAGAGTGATACTCGCTTAATACGTTACCTCAAAGCGATACTCCTTAACCCGTTACCTCAGAGTAATACTCCCTTAATACGTTACTTCAGAGTGATACTCCTTAACCCGTTACCTCAGAGTGATACTCGCTTAATACGTTACCTCAGAGTGATATGCCCTTAATACGTTACCTCAGAGTGATACTCGCTTAATACGTTACCTCAGAGTGATACGCCCTTAATCCGTTACCTCAGAGTGATACTCGCTTAATACGTTACCTCAGAGTGATACTCCCTTAATACGTTACCTCAGAGTGATACTCTGTAACCCGTTACCTCAGAGTGATACTCGCTTAATACGTTACCTCAGAGTGATACTCGCTTAATACGTTACCTCAGAGCGATACTCGCTTAATACGTTACCTCAGAGTGATACTCCCTTAATACGTTACCTCAGAGTAATACTCCTTAACCCGTTACCTCAGAGTGATACTCCTTAGCCCGTTACCTCAGAGTAATACTCCTTAACCCGTTACCTCAGAGTGATACTCCCTTAACCCGTTACCTCAGAGTAATACTCCCTTAATACGTTACCTCAGAGTGATACTGCTTAACCCGTTACCTCAGAGTGATACTCCTTAACCCGTTACCTCAGAGTGATACTCACTAACCCGTTACCTCAGAGTGATACTCACTAACCCGTTACCTCAGAGTGATACTCACTAACCCGTTACCTCAGAGTGATACTCGTTAACCCATTACCTCAGAGAAATACTCCTTAAACAGTTACCTCAGAGAAATACTCCTTAACGCGTTACCTCAGAGTGATACTCCCTTAACCCGTTACCTCAGAGTAATACTCCTTATTAACCCGTTACCTCAGAGTGATACTCCTTAACCCGTTACCTCACAGTAATACTCCCTAACCCGTTACCTCCTCGCAGTAGTAATCTGTTAACCTCTAACCGGCTCAGAGAATTAAGAGCTTAACGCAACGTTATCCCGAGACCCGAGGTGTCTCAGTGGCCGCGTTGCTACCGCGCGAGTTAACGTTACCGTTCCTCTCCGCAGCTCTGTGCAGCGCTTTGTGGCCCTCGGGTGCAAGGCGGTGTATTAAGGTAATTGTTGTTATAGTTGTTGTTATAGTTGTTGTTGTGAACGTCGCGGGGGAGAGGAGGGACGGCGCTTAGAGGCGCACGGGGTGGGGCACTAGCGACGATGGGACGAGAGAGAGGACGAGAGAGGAGGGAGAGGGACGAGAGAGAGGGACGAGAGAGAGGGACGAGAGAGAGGAGGGAGAGGGACAAGAGTAAGGACGAAGAGGGACGAGAGAGAGAGGGATAGAGAGAGCGAGAGAGTGGAACTCCCCCCCGTTCTCTCTCGTCGAGGCGGGACGAGGAGAGCTAACAGCGCA
>JAZEWT010000022.1:2926100-2967792 GCA_036362905.1 Mordacia mordax
GGGGGGGGGGGGGGAGCAACAATTCTGCTCCGTTGGGCCTCCTCGCGCGCTCCGGGAACACGGAGAGGCAAGAGGCGCCGCGGGCCCGGGCCGTGCAGGTCCCGGGTGCGAGCATGCCCGACGAGCGGCCCAAGCGGCCCGACAAAGCGCCCACCTACACGGGCGACAAGAAAGCCAAGGTGGCGGGCAACACGAACCGCAAGTGGGTTCGACTCGCCACCGTGCTCGTGTACGTGCTCTCCGTCTCCCTGGCCGCCATCATCCTCGCCGTGTACTACTGCCTCATCTGGAGGCCCGTGCACGCTCTTCCTACTCCCACTCAGCCGGGGCAGCCGCGCCTCGCCGTGGCCTCCACGCTCACGGCCTCGCCCTCGCTCTCCTCGCCGCCGCCGCCATCGTCTTCGCTATCGCATCAATCCGCGGTGTCCTCCTCCGAGAGTGCGCGCGGCGAGGCGGAGGCACAGCCAGGGCTGCGGGGCCCGTAGTCGAACCGGGGACTCGAACGTGAGCGACCGAGAGGGCCTGCGGCGCAGGAGAATGGTGGCGACCGCGGTGGTAACGAGAACCCCGTGGGTCGGGACGGAGGGCCGCGTAGTGACGCCACGGGAAACAGGGAGCTGCCGAGGTGGGGACCTATGCGACTTTGCGCAAGCGACGCCCACGGGGGAACAATGATTCGCTCTGCGGTCATCCGTGCCAATATCGATCCGTGTGCTGCAGTTTAACCAGTGTCTCGTTCACCTCGTGTCTATTCCCTGCTGTATGAAGGCCTTCTCCGCACGTGGCGTTTGCATCCTTCACGCGGTCTCACCGTGTCCACCGCCGCGCATGAGCTGATCTCGTTCGCTTCATCTCCGCGGTGGTCTCCTCCTCTCAGGCGTCTTCCCACCTCTGGGTGATATCCCATTACCGATCTCCTTAAATGACCATCGTTCCCCCTTCGATCAATGGTGCCGTGCCCAAACCCACGAACTTCTCTTACTTAACAATCAGTATTATGTCTTCAACATATGCGTGTTTCAAAACCAAATAGTTCCTTATTTATCATCCACCTTGGTTGCCCGCGTCGATGTTTTTAATCTTCTACGGCGGGCAAAATATTCACTGCTTAATACATTTCCCCCTTGGTGCACATTGATTTGCTGCATTTCCTCATCAAGTTGAGTACCGCTGTCGGTAGCCTCTTTCAATATTCCTATCATTACGTGTCTGCTTGTCATCATATCTATCCCGATGCACCTTCGACATCTGCCCGTGGTTTACCCATGGCACCGTATCTTCTACTCGACTCCTCCAATTATTATCGTCTGTTGCTCAGAACATGTGTTGTGCGTGACTTTTACATTTCTCCTACGTATCTTGAGTTCTACTTTGCAGCCTTCCTTGTTGAAGTCTTTAATCCTTTCCTGCAGTGGTTACTTTTAATGAGTCGCGATGTGCAGAGTTGTCGTCAACAAATCTGAGATGGACAATCCTTTAATGATTGCTTCGAAAAGCTACTCTCTCGGGACAGCCGCGTCGATCGCTCCCTCTCCTCCCCCCCCATCGCGACGTTTCGTCTCACACGTTAGCGGCATCTTCAGGCACAAGAGCGATGGAGGGAGAGGGAGCGATCGACGCGGCTGTCCCGAGAAGCAGTCTTTCGAAGCAATCATCATGCATCGAGCAGTGAAAATCTACATCAGAACGATCTTTTGTCCATGTCCTTCGTTGCTCTATTTATCCAGTCAAATGTTCAGCCTTGGTGAGAGTGCGTCACCTTGCCTGACTATTTTCATTTCTATTTTGTTGCTGTGTGCAACCGCAGTGTGGCTGTTTGTTTTATAAATTATCGTGGTAATTTTCACATTTTCATGATGTACTTGCTCAGTAAGAGTCTTAAAGACTGTCATCAGTTTCCACTCCAACATCTACATATATTAAGTAATGATATTCCAGCATCTGACTGATTGCTTGTATGTATACTAGATGGTAGAACTCCCTTTCCTAAATCCAGCTTATTCCTGTGATTAGTTGGCTTATAAACTGTAATATGTTACTCGGTTGACTATCAAACCAAGAGCATAAAGATTCCCATATATTAAAACTACACAACGTGGTGTATAACAGCAATGTATATTCTCTAAAACACCAATGTTTTATTAAATATTCTAGTCCTGCACCTTCCTATGTGCATTCCCATTGAATGTGCCATGTTGGTCTCTGCAGTAAAACGTAATTAAGGGTGTAATTACCAGGGGCATGACGAGGTCCCCAACGTTTACGTTTAGTAAAGTATCACACTATGCTACTCACAATGTGACTCACTCGCTTGCAGGTGACGGTATCCTTTACGCGGCGCTCATTTCAATCACAAGCTGAGAGAAACAAACGCATAGCTTCTCAGTGGCCCAGATACTGTACAGGGCGGTACTATTAATGACCACTTGCTTGAATACAATTGTGAATAACAACACAATCTGGTCGGTCAGGTTCATAAATGAACAATTCTCATCCCAACCTGTGATCACGCCACGTATGGTTCGCATGTCACAGTTCCTCTCATCACACGCTACTTGGCAATGTGATTTTTATCCAGAGTGAAAGCGTGCCATCTGGTTGGTACAGCAATCTGCGGAGCAGCGACGCAAATGCTGTGACACTCATCTGACCAGGCATCAGCTGAGTTTGGGATTTCGCTTTCGTGCCAAAGCGTTTGTCTTTAACTGTGAACATTTATCACTGCTGCCAAAGTCGGTATCCTGCTCTGCTGTCATGTCTGGCGTGGAGCACCCAGCCCCGACCTCATTGCGGTGGTAGGATTCCATGTCAAGAAGCAGTCTGGATGATTGATGATCCGGTCACTGACTGATCTCTCGCTCACCAGCGGTCAATTCCCTCCTTTGTCTTCTATCACATCTTCAATGGTGGATGTGTCCATGAACTCACTCCTTGCTTTCTCCAGCCATGTTTTGTGGATTGGATCAAGCAGACGCAGCCTCATCCGTAGCTTTTTTTTTTTTAAACCCACCACACGGCAGGTCACAACTACATACACCCACGCACTCACGCACGGACTCAGACTAACTCACGACACTGCACGCACTAACTCACAGAGTCGCGCTGCCGCCTCACAACAGAAAAGCCGCGGGTTTGATACTCACCTCGGGTACTACCTATCTGTGTGGAGTTTGCATGTTCTCCCCGTGTCCGCGTGGGTTTTCTCCGGGTACTCCGGTTTCATTCCACAGTCAAAATATATGCCGCCTAAGTTAACTGTCCTGACTAAATTACCCCCAGTGCCCTGAGATGCTGTAACTTGCATACCCCACCCCGTTGGACAACTATTAAAAACAGCAACATAACGTAACGGTTCCTTCCAGCTTGTGTAAAAACGCGCACTCACAGACTGACCACACTGCAGGTGGCCAACAAGAAATCCACGCATTCACTGAGTGACTCAGAGACTTCGTCATCCACCACGCGACAGCGCTCACCCACTGACCCACTCGCAGACCAACTCACGCACTGCACCGTAGGTCGCGACGCTTCTCTTTACGCTCTGTTCCACTCACCGCTCGATTTTTTAAATCATATCTCCCTTCGTCTCGTGTCCAGTAATCGCGTAGCCTTAAACAAGTCCAGAAACACATCAACACTGGTGGTGTTACTCTCGCTACGTACAGCTTGTTCCACTCAAGTATTTTGTAAATACTGTGTGTACATTACAAACTATTTACTCCAATCACATATTAAGCAGGGCTGCATGGTGGTCCAGTGGGTAGCGGTCGCCTCCTCACAGCAAGAAGGTCCCGGGTTCGAATCTCGGCTCGGCTGCTGCTTTCTGTGTGGGAGTTTGCGACTTCTCTCCGCGTGTCCGCGTGGGTTTTCGCCGGGCACTCCGGTGTCATCCCACAGTCCAAAAAAGCATGCTCCTGCATAGGTTAATTTGCTTGCAGACTAAATTGCCGCAGTGCCCGGTGATGGACTGGCGTCCCATTGCGGGTATATCCCTGACTTGTGCCCTGTGTTTGCCGGGATAGGCTCCGGCTCACCGCGACCCTGTACAGGACTAAACGGTTTCTGACAATGATATGACGAGATTCAGTTGAAGCAACTGTGCGTGTTAATGAAACGCACGCGTCTGCCAAAGGTCTCATCAAGATGCCTTTATTTGATCGATAGGATTCCTCCAGAAAGTGTACTTCTCAACCAATTTCACAAATATGTAGTTTTATGGGGCCACCTTGGGTTGAAAGGTCATCCGTGTCAACTATTGCCACTGGAGTTTCCATCTGAATAATTCAGGAGAGGAAACGATCGACGCGGCTGTCCCGAGAGCAGCTTTTCCAAGCAATCATCATGCATCGAGCCGTGAAAACCTACATCATTACAATCCAGAAACTCGTCCTTAAACCGAAACTTACGTTTCTACAAACTCAAGATTAGACAGTTTGTCATCGGGGTTTTTTTGCCTACATTTGTAAGTTCTGATACTCATTAAAGTTAATATTTTTAACTAAGTACCAAATATAATGTGATGTTACACCTTTATTTTCTGGTCCTCAAAACCTTTTGACATCTTGCATTTGTGGGCTTTAATTCAAAAGCATAGAATTGGTTTGTCATTGTGGAATATACACAGCAACACGGGGTCATGGTCTCGGCATTTATTTTAAAACTGAACAATGAAGCATATAGTGTACAAACGTGTTACACCATGTTGGCTGACTGCTGGAGTTTAATAAAAACCATAAACAATGAAAATACGCCAACATCGCTGCTGAATATAGCTCTACATGTAGCGTGTGGCTTCTCATGCAGACGCCTCTCAAATGGCAAAATTGGTCCTGATAACCGATACGTTAGATGGGGGGTTGCTGTGTTGTCATGCTTTTGTTTGCAATGTCTCGATGTGGACACAAACCACTTACAAATAATAACCAATCCTAAATCATTAAACAGATCCCTTGCCCTACCACATAACCCCTTGTTAAAGAGCCCCTATCCTCTAACACAAAGCATTGCTCGTCACACTCGAACGTCAGGAGCTAAAACACGTTCGTAAATAACACTGCCTGAAAAATATGTATTTAAAAGGCGACGTTTTCGCAATGGCCATTCATAGCACATTTTAAATGTTTACGATTGTATACACGTTTTTCTTAAGGCAGCGTTAGGATGTTTGTGCACCACTGCTAAAGCAGCACATTGCCCAATTGTCTGCTTAATTTTGACATGAACTTACCTGTTCTGTAACTTCCATCAAGACACCCCACCTTCTGTGACGTTACACCTAACCCTTTATCCCAAACTTCCATATTCAAACACAGCCCCTTTGTGCTAAACGTTTAACCCTTGACTTCATGCCTAACTTTAAGATCAATCCAGCAAAGAGCGTGTCACCTGCGTGCTGTTAACATCGCAACGCATGGATTCGTTGCGAGGAGGAGGCGGCGGCGGCGGGAGAGGCAAGGAGAGGGAGGCGGTAATGACGCGGGTGGGAGGTGGATTGGAGATGCGACGAAGGTGTGAGAGAGGCAGGATGGAGGGCGAAGACGGGAGACACAGCAGGAGGGTGGAGGGACACAGGATAAAGATGGGAGGGAGGCAGAAGAGAGACGGGAGGTGGGGGTACAGAAGAGGCAGAGGGCATTATGAGCGAGGGCACCGAGGAGGCGGTAAGGAGGCAAGGGAGAGGCGGGAGAAGAACGCGGGTCAGACGTTACATGGCAGAGGAGCAAATATGGGTCCCCACTTCTAACGAGGGTAAACGGAGACACGGACCACAGATGGAAATCTCACCGAGGCAAAAATGTGTTGTCGTTTCAGCAATAAGAAAATCGGAACATCGAGTGACAGACCAGCTTAACCGGGGAGAAATGTTTCATTGTTTGTAAATTCACTTTTATTAGCGTAACATTTAATTAGTGTGTAATCAAGGGTGTACAAGTCTAACTCGTGAAAATCATGTACAACTGTAAACTAAAACAAACTGTGTGCCCAGTGTAAAATCTATACTGATTATCAAATTTAAGTTGTATGTAAAAATTACAAAAGCCTACAAGTACAAGGAAGAGACAGCATGGCTCATCCAGGGCAAAGACCACAGCCAGCGAGTTGGAACGATTTCACAAATCACAGGGAGAGTGGCGGCTCGCAGTCTATTCATGCTACTACACAGCAAACTATCTCGAAGCACAACATCTACTGGTCATCCAGAAAACAATGATATCTGTTCTGTTCGGCGTCTCATCCGGTTGGATACCAGCAGCACTGTGCAAAACGCTCATTGACCCGTCGGTTTTTTTTTCTCATGGAAATTGAATTGTGGACTTTACTGACAAGTCATGAAACGCGACCCCACCAAACTACAACAATGTTTTTTTTAATAACCTCCTACAACACCATGCCGTGGCTCCTGTGAACCAGTGTTCTGTGCACGACTCGTCACTGTTAAGAGTGCGGAAACGCAAGCGGATGTCACCAAATGCTTAATGAAATCAGTGATTGGCGGTTGTGACTTCACTCTCGCATGCACTGAATGCGCGTTTACGGACGCTTGAACCGGATGCTCGTGAGATATGGGGTGCCGGGAGCTCAGCTCGCCCGCTGCTCTTATCGGAACAACTGTTACGAACAATGCTCAATCCCAGCCACCCGCGAGAGCGCGGCAGGGGCGGCACAGAAGCTGGACGTGACGTGGCGGTGTGACAATGTGGTGTAATGGTTTGGCGTCGCGCTCTGCGTCATGGGCCATGATTAGATTAATTGGGCCCCCAGCCATTTCAGCTTCACATTGCTGTCATTGACTCGAGAGAACTCTCTCTCCATTCCATTGCCTTTCAAATTGCCATGGTGAACGCGTTGCTGGTAACGGTGGCCACCAACAGTTGCCCTAAATTGCCAAAGTGAACCATTGACCGATGTAATGATGTAGGTTTTCACGGCCAGATGCACGATTGCTTCGAAAATCTGCTCTCTCGGAGGCATCCTGCGCCTGAGGATGCCTCCAACGTGAGGAGGCGAAACGTCGCGAGGAGAGGAAGCGAACGACGCGGCTGTCCCGAGAGAGCAGCTTTTCGAAACAATCATCATGAACCATTGACCGTTAAGCCAATCGACACTCATCAGCTTTGCCTTTACCACGAGCCCCAGAGACACAAAGAACCGCACTCATTTCAAAGGTCATCTCACAAGCGAGCCGCAACACATCACCGATGTGTGCAAACCACCTGCACGCACCACCAGCTCAGTATACTTGAAACAAGTCCAGTCCTCTGATTAGGGATCATCAGCAGTGTAGCCATGACACCATCCTGCCAGGGTTCTTGGGAACAGGAAGAGCACTCGGGGCAAAGCCTTGTGGCCTCAATGAAACGCGCACCGGCCAATTGCGTGACTCCACACGACGGGCGCGGCACCGTGGATGAGCTTACGATGTCACGTGTGACCCATACACGTGTTGCAACTGATGGGGATTCTGGCCAGGGTGGCAAGACCGCTGCCTTGCCAGGGTGGCAAGACCGCTGCCTTGCCTATTGAGGTCATGTCCTCACGTTCGGTTCAATAACTGGCAATTAGTGACCGGTATTTGCTTATCACCACGGCGGAAGGAGACAACATAATTTGAGCAGTGGATAAATATAAAACAAAATACCTCGACACACTAACAATTGTTCACAAACACGTCTAACACTGGATGACTGCACATTCTACCGCACAAAGCATGGACACTGAGCATCACATGGGCAGAACCACGAGCGGCACCACGGCGAGGAGAGGCCGCAGAGACCGAATATGGCTTTTACACTCGACGCGGTGCATGGGCATAACGGAGGACCCTGCACCGAGGGCTCAAGGCAAAAGGAGGTCAGGGGCAACCGGCCGTGCATCTGGCTGTGGGGCTGCCCATCGTGTAAATGGGGGGACCTGGACAATACAACCCGGCTGTGCACAGCACGGAAGCAGAGGGCGGCAGTGCTGGGAGACAAGCTCCAGTCACCCTGGCGCGTTATCATTGGCGACTAAACCGATGAGGAGTCTGATTTCAGCTTGCTGCCGAGTCTGGCCCACGGATGATGATGATGATGATATGCCTGTTAAAAGTACACATGGTGTCCATAGCCAGTCGGTGCTTCTCACGCAAAACGTGATGGCAGATCTCCGAGGAGGCAGCACACTCAATAAAAAGGTGTTTGGTAGTAGCCAAGCAACTGCAAGTGATACCCTTCAGTGATACTTTACTGATATGTTTTCTTACGAAATACATTAGATGTGTTATTTTACTTTTAGTAGTAGTGCTAATGAAGGTCCCTATTTAACAAGCTTGATATTTCCTGGACTGCCTCCTGCGTGGGATCTGGTATATCTATCCGAGTGAACACACCGGGTTAATGCATCTACATGTGTGGGTAATATCCAGTCACTTTAAGGGTATCACTTTTTTCAACTCTGTGTGCAAGGTGTTTTCCAGTTATTACCTGGATGTTTTTTTTAAACCTACACCTTACTAGAGGAAAGCGTGGAGACAAAATGGATGTCTTTTATCGGTAGGCAGTTGCTCACACTTAACATCACCAGCTCGATGGGCCAACCAGCTTCTAGCGAAATCAACAGGCTACGAAATCACGGACAGGCATCACCAGACTCGAGTGTAATCATATCACGGACAATAGATAACGGACTGCGATTATAAACGATTGCAGCTCTCGATGCAAAGCAAGTGAATTACAAAGTACGGTCACATGCCACGCTGGAGGAAATTCGAGAGCGACCGCCGAGTTCAACCCCCGAGGGCCTGACACGGATCGTGCCCGAGAGAGATCAACGAGGTACGAGAGGAGAGAGAACCTCACGACCCGGAGACCCCGACAGTCGTGCGAACCCCTGCGTGGTGAAGGCGAGACGCGCAGAGAATCATCAAGAGCGAGACTTCACACAAAAACCAGTCAGGAACACGTTCACATTCAGCGGACGCAAGCCACTTCTGCGAATTCACGGGCCTTACGTTGAGCGGAAACAAGGACGTGTTACACCAATGAACGAATCATCTGCGAAGGGCTCGAAAGGCGTTTGAGAACTGGATGCTAGAAGCGACAAACAGGCAGCTGCCTATTTGAAAGACTACGTCTTGTTACGTGACCTGAGCACTGACACGCAGCGCATTGACTAAACATGCCTCATTTTTATTTAAATGTGTACATTGCTCTCTTGTGTTTTAAACGTTTCCCAATCGTGCCACTGGCAACACGCTGCGGGAGCAACTGTCGAAGAAAAATCCCCTGCAAAAACAGTGCATTAACCACAGAAGCAGGTAGCTTAGAACCACGTCTGAGGTTCCGGTCAGCGGCCGCCCCCCCCCCCCCTCTTCGCATACGACTCCGCACACGTTTTCACACACGGCGACGGATGATCCTCACACGTCAGTCAAAAACCAAACGTCTTCACGGTTGGGAGTATGGCACGCAACAAGAGTGACGCCTTCGCGAGGTCACACACGGTAACACCATCATCTTGCTGCGCTTGAGAGCCAGGTTTAATATCACACGACTCATCGGACTGTGAGCCAGGAGAGTGGCGGTGCCGGCTCGGTAGCACGACTGCCAAAGCGCCTGGCTGAGAGTACCGTGTCTCCGTTCCAAATCCTTTCGACCCCTTATCTGTGTTGCAGTCGTGCACAAGCAAACGCACTCTGAGCGACGGACAATGAACATCTATTGATACATTTGCTAACTTTACATTTAAAGGCTATATATCGTATATATTTTAATCAAATTCCTAGGGTAATGTTGCCCAAGAAAACAACATCAAGCTATACGTAGACTATGCTATTCCAAACCAATAGTTTGGTGCTAAGGTAGGTGGGTCCACATATGTCTATGAACCCCCCCTGCTTGGTCTCGAGATGATGATACACAAGCAGGTCAGTGACCGACGTACGGGGATTTGTTTACGGATTCTGAACCACTTTGTTTTCCCCACACATACAAGTGCTTTGATAAAGACAAAAACAAAGAATTAAGTGGAGACCGCATGAAAGAAATCTGCATTCGGTGACTATTTCTTGGAAAAAGGTCCAATAAGATTGGTAAAACAAGCGATATTAAATTTCCACCCGTACATATGTTTCCGTGTTAAACCCCATGTAGTTTCAATAAGCAGAGTGATGTGACGGCTGGACGTTCACCCATCACTCAGGGACCTCCTGCAGCAGCAGGGGAATCGCTGCCAAAACCATCGGTTGTCCGTTGCCATGACTCTCGTCCGCACGACGAGAGTGCTCGGCCCGTGCTTGGCAGCGGCGTTCAATCGGCGCATGAACCAACTTGAAGACTCAGCCCCGGACAGAGGTCTCTAATGTTTGATGGACTCACACCAAGGCTGTGTATCTGGCTACCCTATACCCACCCGAGGCTTTTTTTTTGTATTTAAACCTTCTGCCGGACAGATTTGAAAATATCAGTCCAGCGCTGAGCGATGCTACTGAAACGGTACAGAAATGTGACGATATCACAGTGGTGTCAATAGACAGCGATAACGGCACACGTGGCCACAACGCATTTCCGCATTAACGAAGATTCGAACCCAGGAAGGAGCCCAACACAGGCAGGGTGGGCATTGATAATTCTCTGGGTTGCGTCTTTCTCTCCGTCCTCAGCTTCACCCCACACCCCCTCCCACGCCGTCTGCTCCACTGCGCGTTTTCCTTTTTATCACAAGCACTCAAGCAAGGGCACTGACACGCAGTGCAGAAATCGCACGTGGATTGAGATTCGGCGATGCCGTGGCATTTCTCGAGCCAACGCTTCTTGGCGCTGCAGACCGAGGCCGACCACTCTCCATTGAGAAAACAAACAACTGACATCATCTAAAACAGTGGCTTCTAAACAGGTGCTGCAAAGGCCGTGCGTGGGACATGGCCTGCGGAATGCTTTAGATACGATTTGATTTTTATAACGTAACATATGATTCACTGCATCGTCGTCTGTTGAAGAGGTTTAAAGGTTTTTGAGTGTCCGTTGAAGTCCCACGACTCCAGGAGTGTTGGAAACCACTGTTTTAAAGGATAGTGAGTGACACAACAACAAGCTTTGTCGAACATTAAGAGCATAGGAAGCGAAACTGTTCACGACACGCACGTAGGTTAGCGCGTATAACTGTTGTGTGGTTTATGCATTTATTTAAAGGGTATCGCGGCACATTTCACCCGTATACTGGAAAACATGCAGCTGCCAATACACATTGGGTGCGGAGGTGTTACAAAGCCAGTGCTGGACAAGCGGCGCCGGCTGCTGTAAATATCCCACGAATGTGCCCCCTCGCACCACCTGCAGTACATTGCAAGTGCTGCGCCATGTGTCACCACGAATTGACACCTGCAAACCGCACGGTGGTTCTGGTTTGCCTACAACCGCGTGGCAAACGACTCAGAGGCTTTACCCAACGCTGTCTCCAGTGCATGGAAGCGACAAAGCTTTGCCAACGGGGCCGTTTGCTGCTTCATTGCAAGGACCACGCGTGGGGGGGGGGACCAGGGAAATGGGCGACATGGCTGTACAGGTGGTGATGGTTCTTGTGACACGTGGTAAGGAGTGAACTCCAACCACTGCCACGACCACGAGGTGGCATCGGGACGATTAAAATAATCGTCACCGGCAATGGTTGGCCAGTCTTTTTTTTAGAATTTTCTGGACTGCAGGCTCGTCGCTTAATGCCAGCGTTGTACAAGCGTCGATCACCGTAAAAAAAAGATTGCTCGCAACGGCTGAGGTGACGATTACATCAAAGCGGTCCATGTTTATCACGGCCTTTTAGGTGAGACCATCACAAGGCACTGGAGGGGCTCATGACGTGGGTGAACACAGTGCTGTCTGCCGCACCACGTGGGTGAGGAGACCTGTTGCCTGGTGTACTGTTTTCACTGAGCGTAGGGGCCTTGCAAGCAATATCAGAGGAGATATTTTGTCACTCGTCAGGCGAACTGGAGCCTCCTTTGAGTTCCAACACGTTTTAGAGTTCCCTAGAAGATCTATAGATAAATTATATATGCATGTCACAGTTTACATGTGTGGTGAAGCTGTCACGTAGGTGTATCAGAGACGAAGTACATGCAAGCAACTATTAAAATTCAGCATTTGCATCTCGTTAATTTCTCTCGTTGTATTTTTGAGGCCTCTCTTGCAAAGGGGCTTTGGTTTCATTGGGCTCCACAGGTTAAAGGTCACCTACTGAGCAAGGTCAACACATCCACCACGTGTCTTGGCCGGTCAATGTCATAGAGAAGTTGACTTCATGCAGATAAGCCGATGAATTAATGGAGCGAATCGAACACCAACGATATCCTTGGAGAATATTCCTGGGAAAAACATTCTGGGGAGCTGTCAAACTGATTTTTTAGAGTAAGGCTGACTATCAGTTACTGACAGTTAATCCTTATAATTTGATAACATTTTACTTTGTATTGAAATACCAGCAAAGACCGTTTTTTTTTAATTCACATCCAAGAAATTATCGCAAGCGAGTTTCCTGCCATGAATAATCAATTTTTTACCAAATCCCTCTCACCACCATCGGTACACATTGCAAGCCCCGAGATTAGACCGACATTTCCTTTCAGTGGCTAAAAAAAGCATTACGTTCCAATGTCCTGAATTTAATATTTCCCGACAGTGTTGATTTTTTCTGCAGATTGTTGCTCGTAATAATATAATCATAAACCATAGCAAATATATTTCCTTGGATTTTTCTTTTGTGTTTTACGTGTTCGAGTGATAAACTTAACAAGCAGAATGCCAGGCGCATTCATAGATGCATTAATAAATGCCAAGGCAAACTGTGAGCATGGCGTTTGCTATTTCAACAGAAGAAGACGTTTCATGTGTCCAACCAGATGTAAACAGAATTACATGACCAACTGCAGTGAGAACTCTATTAAAGGCCACCGTTTTTGTTACGTTACAAATGTAAAATGAAACGGAATTCTCATTGTACTTGCTGGGACAATGCACGCATTCCGTGTTCTCTAAGGGTCTATGCTATGAATTATTACGCAAACGGCCGGTGACTGTGTCGTGTTCTTCCTCTCATATTAATGCAAATAATGAAAAGATAATCGTAAAGAGCGGAGACAATTGCATACAAACAAAGTACCAAAATATAATGTCACGTCAGATCATGTGACCTGCCAAGTAAAACTAATTTAACAGGAGAGTAAAAGGCTCATCACTAAAGCGAAATTGCTCAACCAACAAAGCGTTAAACGTGGGATGGTCTCTACGTAATGCACAGTCGCGCCGGTGCAAGGCACCGGACACTCATGCTGCACAACCGCCATCTAAAGTACGGTCACCAGTTCTTCAACATACTGCCCTCAAGGTTAGAACGGAATATATCGACTCAAGCAACAGCTTGTTCTGTACAACTCAGCTAAAACCCCGTGTTTTGCGATGTTAACACACTCAAACTGTCCACACTTAACAAATTCACTATAAATAATGTTGCGTGTTTCTCTTCCTTATCCTTTTCAGATTTAAAATCATGCAATTGAAATAAAATGCTCAGCACGATTTTGATAAGTTAAAAAAATAAAGGGAAAATCTCAATCCTTCGAGGCTGCATACCCATCTGCCAGGCAACCCTTCGCCTTCCCAACTCCAGTTGCGACTTCGATCAGAAGTGACCGCGTCGTGTCGGACAATGGGACTGAAGGCGGCGAGAGCTGCACAGCATCAGGGTATGGTGTGACAACGCGTGGCATCGCAAACATTTCTGGCTCGACAGATATCCGCTGTGAGAAGCCGATGGCTCAGTGGAGAGCGATCCCTCCGCAGACACACACTCGGTGTGAAAACGTGGTGATAATGTGGTGCGTTTAATGTAACTAAAAACAACTGCCAAGACTAAAAGTGTAAAAAAAGGACACCCTGAATCAATATTTTTGTCGTGCAGGCAGGCAGTCACGTCGGTCGAATGAACGATACACACATATTGATCAAATTTGTTCAAAGTGGGATTTTCAGTCGCTCAGCATCAGGATCAAACGTAGTGCCGTCGGTTGAATTGTCCAGCTTTCGATGGGGACCCCCGAGCCTCAGCACCGCCCCCTGGTGAGACTGTAGCAGCTTCGGCAAAACCACATCTACAAGCACAGACTTCTGCTCCCTCCTGCCAACGGCTGCTGTGAGCAAGGATCCCCCCCATCGTTAAGAGGAAATCAACAGCGCCCACTGGTCGCTTGAGCACGGTTGATACTTTGTAGCGGTTGTTAGTGAGGTTAAACTACGCTCTGAATTTTCCAGTTACTTGTGACAAATGTACGCAACGCAAACGGTTACGTGCTAACGTGTGCCGACCCGGAAGCCGATCGTGGAGAAAAACCAGGGGCGGACGTATTTGGACGAGACGGAACGGGGCTTGTAAATCGAGCTTCGCCGCAGCACCTTAACCTCCATCATGTGTGTTTCGGCGGCGCACGCGACAAGACGCGGTGCCACAGAGCGCCGCACTCCTAAGCGCGCGGCGCGAGTCTCAACACTAAATAACCACCACTGACGAGAGCGCCAGCGGGTGTGCGTGCCGAGCTCCTAACGCTATCGGCTTGCGTACAGCATCACGACCCGTGCACTACGGGCCGATGAGGGTGAGATTCTGATAGCGAGCGACAAATGAATTCCCGGCAGTAATCCACACTGCGATTATAGCGACAGGCGAGATGATGACGTGTATAGTTTTTTTTTCTCTTTAGGCTAGTGAGGTGTTAGCAAGTACACTTAAGTAACACGGCCGTCTTAAAATCCCGACGATAAGACGGTAAGGACGCCGTCGAGCCTGTGGCGGACACGCGAGCCCACGGGCACGTGCGGGAGGCAGCAGCAGAGCCGGCGAGACCGCACAGCCGTCGTCCCCGCGCCGCCCGTGGCGCACGCTCACGCCTGCGCCCCGCTCATTTTCTGAATCAGGGGAGACTGAGAGGAAGAGTAGGAGGAGGGAACGAAAGACAAGAGATCGGCACGGGTCACCACGCCCCGTGTTCGCATCAAAACCCTGCGTAACCATGTGCCGGCATGTGTGGGCTCCTCAGCAAGCTGTATCGATCATCGTAGGATGTGTTAAGCGTATTGGTAAGCGTACGCAGTGTCGCCATATAGATCCAGCCAACCTTAAGGCGCTATCACCAGCGTGAAGGAGACCAGCGAACATCGTTAATGGGCGTGCGTCAACAGTAGGGGACGTAAGTTGTATTTGTACAGGACATTTCATCTTTTCCGAAGACTCCAAAGGTGCAAATTAGAGGCACACGGTCCCTCTCCAATCAAGACACTGTTGAGGAATGCCCAGTAATGACGTGGTCGACGGAACCCTGAGCTGCAATGCACTGTGTGGCATCATAGTAGAGTTTATCAGAACACTTACCACCAAATGATGCGTTAGCACATGCACCGGAGTCACACACTGCCCCACGCGCCGCGCCACTCGCCGCGCCACTCGCCGCACCACGCACCCAATCAGGCGGATCCTCTAGCCACTCAGCCTCACCTTGCTGAGATCGATGCCGGTGAGGGCCTGCACGGTGGTGGGCAGCTCGGCTAGCAGCCGCGTCACCTCCGTCGTGGTGCGGTTTCCGTCTCCGTTCAGGATCACGATCTCGTCGATCTTCTGCAGCGGCGCCGCCACCTCCGCTGCGATCTGATACAAGAGCACGCACGCACTGCCATCACACCCGTGCACACACCCGTGCAGGCACACGCGCGCACACGCGCCCCTAATACATGCTTTCACGCATGCATGACACATGCATGCACACATGCATGCGTGCGTGCATGCACACACGCATGCACACACTGCACTCTTACTCGGGCAGTGCTCGCGCGTATTTAAAAATAACTACAGAAAGATCACAACCAATTGCAAACCTCCCTGTCAAGATGCCACTCTTTTAAAGATCCCAAGAGGTGTGATCTTCCCCCAACTTCCCCACCTACTTTCCCCGCTCGTGCCTATGTTCAAAAGCTACATGATATCGACCTGTTTTCATTTCTGACTCTTGGGCCGAGCGAGAGGCAGTGCCCAGAAGGTCAGCTGCCTGTAAATCGAGCGGGGCTCCTCCTCCTCCTCCGAGGCGTTGTTGTTGACGCGTGGCACGGCGGTGCGAGCGTGCGCCGACCAGCGTGCCCACCTTGGGCAGGGCGTCCAGCACCATGGAGGTGATGGCGGCCTTGCCGTACTGCTTGTAGGCGTCGGCCTTCAAACGCATCTCCTCCGCCTCGGCCCGTCCGATGGCTTCGATGGCGAACGCCTCTGCCTGACCGATCTTCCTGATCTTCTCGGCGTCGGCTTGGGCAGCCATGACGCGCTTGATCCTGTTCGGTTCAAAATGGGCAACGGTGGAAAGTGGGAGCAGTGATGAGAACTGGGTAATCTCGCCACACTGTGGCACTTACAAGGAGGGATCACGCTAGCGAATGTGGTTTGTAAACCAGTGCTGAGTTTACAACCGGAGGAGAGGCCGTTGATTACCTGGCAGCCACGGACGAACCCGCATCTCTCGACATTTTTATACTTTGGTTCGTCTTTGTATTACCATTAACTATTGTTTAACTTTATTAGCTTTTAAGTCAATTATAATTATATTTTTAAAAACGTTATCGTTGCTGGCGCACCGCTCTCCGCGGCTCTGTGAAGCGCTTTGTGACCCTCGGGTGAAAGGCGCTCTGTCAATGCAGTTATAATTATTACACCGCACCCCGTATCTTACGACGCGGACGTGCGCTCAGCCGCGTGAATCCCCCCCCGCTACGGCCGTGCAACGCGGCCGCGGTGGTCGCGGCCCTCGCGGCCCTCGCTCGTACTTTTCACCCTCGGCGATTTGCTGCACGTGGAACGCCTCGGCCTGCGCGGGGCAGCGCACGGTGGCGATGAGCTCGCGCTCCGTGCGCTGGATCTCGCGCTCCTCCACGTCGATCTGCTTGCGCCGCTGCACCACCTCGATCTGGCACTCCTCCTGCCGGATCTTCTGCTGCTCCTTCGCGGCCTGCAGCTCGTAGGCGAGCTGCGCCTCCGCTTTCTGAGCGAGCGGGCACACAGGCGGGCGGGCGAAAGGATGACGTCAGAGGCCTCTCATTGCAGACGGCGCCCCGATGCGAGCAGGCCGCGCCACTCCGCGCGCACCTTGGTCTGACTCTCCTGGTTGAACGTGGCTTTCTGCATCTCGTATTCGCGCTTGGAGTCGGCAATTTTCGTGTCAGCGGTGAACTTGACGTCCATCATGGTCTTCTTGCACTCTGCCTCCTGTGAGGGGAGGACAGGGAGCCACGGCATTGGTGATCGGATCACAGCAGGGGGGTGACCGAGAGCTCACATCTGCACCTCACAGAAAGTCCTGCGAGGCAATTCAATTCCCACCTCAGGCACCTTTCTGTGTAGCGTTTGTGAGTTCTCTCCCTAATCTGTGTGGGTTTCCTCCCACGATGAATAAAAACACTCATTGAAAAATTGACCAATAATATCGTAATGTATAGGATGCAATGCCTGGCAAATGTTAGTGTTGGCTAACAGTTCAGATGCCTTCCCCCACCTCTGTGATTTCCTTGTGCCTCGGAGTCGCTCCCTCTTTGAAGAAGTACAAATTATTGCCGCGAGCATTACAAATTGTGATACTAAATATGATTCTCATCTAATCTCATTGTCAAAAACCGCTTAGTCCTGCACAGGGTCGCGGTGAGCCGGAGCCTATCCCGGCAGACACAGGGCGTAAGGCAGGGATATACCCACGATGGGACGCCAGTCCATCACCGGGCACTGCGGGCAATTTAGCCAGCGAGCCAATTAACCGATGTGGCAGCATGTTTGTTTTGGACTGTGGGAGGAAACCGGAGTGCCCGGCGAAAACCCACGTGGACACGGGGAGAGAACATGCAAACTCCCACACAGAAAGGCACCCGAGCCGAGATTCGAACCCGGGACGTTTTTGTTGTGAGGAGGTGACAGAACTACTCAGTGGGCCACCGTGCCGCCCACTAAACATTACTATGAAAATTAATATTAACAGCCATCATCAGCATCATGGCATTTCCAAAATAAGCCGTCCAGTGTCATGTTTGTGAACAAAGGAGATGGGACAGTTCAGCACGAGCCAAACAATTGGGGCTGGCAGACGTGATGTGGCTTGCGTTGGCCGTGACATAGGCGAGGCTCACCCTGATGCCCGCGTCCCTCTCAGCCTGGGCCACACCGATCTCAGCGTCTCGTTTCACCAGAGCAGCCTGCGTCTTGCCCAGCGAGGCCAGATATTCCACCTTATCGTAGACGTCCTGCGGAGCGCCGAGACAAATGAAAAGATGGTTCCCGCGCACAAGCCAGAGTTGGCGCGTAAGTGAGCACAGTTACACGAGCACTCGGCCAGAATGTGCTTGGTATTCAGTTCAGGTTTCACGAGATTACATTGCAGTCCAATAGCCGCTCACTTAAGTTAGTTCAGTAATGCTGAAAAAAAGCTTCTCATTTTGCACACTGATGAATGGGCTGACACCATGAACTCATTACACTGCACAACCAGATTGAACAATGTTTTAAGGGAGTGACAGCATAGACAGACACCTCGAGACTAGTTTTGACCTTAGGTGTTTTGACCTTAGTACATCATTACTTCGGAGTGTCATCAGCAGTCAGGCCCGTTAATAATAATCATTGCACTTCCAGAGTGCTTTTCACCCGAGGGCCACAAAGCAGCGCACAGAGCTGTGGAGGGAACGGCATGTTAAATAGATACTTGTAGGCTATGGTACGTTTATTGGCGTGCAGCACCAAGATCATAGCAACACTTCCCTATACACATAAGTATCGGTGTAAAAACGTAAACAACGGATACAAATTGCAAGCATCATATTGGGGCTAGGAGAAATGTTAATCACTATTTATCAGACCTATTAAACAAATGAGGACTAACTTTATTCTGGTGCAATGATATGGTTTTCCATGGCTCAATGTATGAGAATTGCCCTGCATAGATGTTCTTTTGGGATGGCCGTATCGAGTGTTTATGTTGACCAACAATCCTCCACAACAGCACACAACGAGTTTGCACGCAACGCCACTTTAACCCCAAGCGGCTGAACTGTGGATTTAAACCCGCGATCTCAACGGCACTGGCTCTGCTCCGACACGGTCGGCAAGCGCCCTCCGGCACACCGCACCTTGATGGTGAAGCTGAGGATTTCTATCCCCATGCGACCCACGTCCGGCGAGGCGACTTCCCGCACAAGCTGCGCAAACTGGTCACGGTCCTGGTACACGGCCTCCACGGTGAGAGTTCCTGCGGAGAGCGCACGCGGTCACCTCGCGCGCACCGACGCGCCGCGCCACGACGACGCCGGTGCCCCTCCCCGGTGGCGGCACAGCTGAGCAGCCCACCCGGCAGGTGGTGAAATGTGCGCACTTCAAATCTCACCCTTAGGCACGTCATGCCGGGGGGGGGGGAGGAGGGAGTCTGCTCTAAGACCACGCGTCTATTAGCAGGAAACGAGCTCCGCCGCAAGGGCCGCGGAAGAACCAAAAAAGAACGGCAAGAAAAAGACAATTTGTAACGCGCGCAAATTCCACGCCTGGTCATGGACGGGACATGGATGCGGCGGAAAGAGGAAACCGCGGAGTGGTGGAGGAGGAAGTAGCCACGCAGTCAGCTGGCGCCAACATTGGTCAGGTACTGTATCCTATAGAAGGAACTAAAAGTGCATCCCTGCATGGCTCCTGCAGAGATAACAAGTGACAGCAGAGCCCTGGTCTCTGCAAGAGATTTCCCTCTGTACGGTAAGGTCATTCATTATCAATACCTGCTTAATCCCGTACAGGGTTGCGGAGGGGCCGGAGCCTATCCGGGCTGACGGAGGGCGCAAGGCGGAGGAATACTCAGGGTGTGATGCCAGTACACCGCAGGGCACTCTTTTTGGGGCGATTTAGTCCGCAACCGAATTTATCTAGGTTCGCTGCGTGTCTTCGGAACGGTGGGAGGAAAACAGAGTACCCGACGAAAACCCACGCGGGCACGGGGAAAACATGCAAACTTGGGAATCGAGCCCGGGTTCTTCTTGCTGTGAGGCGACAGCGCTACTCACCGCGCCACCGTGTCACCCATGGAAAAGTGAACACTCAGAACAAATACTAACCGTAATCACCGTGGCTATTGCCAGGAAATACAAAACATAACTACACCTAACATGAATGAATATGCATCCGAAACACAAATGCACACAAATAGATCTTGTCGTGTATAATAGGTGCCGGGGTTGGGGATTCTGAGCTCATGATTGTCAATGAGAAATGACTGGTCAAGTGCATTGCTAAGGCATTCTAGTAAAACCTCAATGACACATTGATACATGGCATTGACATGACATTCAGAGAGAGTGTTACAGCGACACCAATTCGTTAGCCAGATAAGAACAGGGAACGTCCCGAGACCCAGCATACATACATCACAAACGTGCTAACAGACATTTGCTTCCTGAGTTGAGATATTTGCTCTCTGGGTTGCGATGTTGCAGCCCAAACGCGTTGCACGCAACCGCGTGGCACAACACACGAAGACGGCGCGGGGCATGAACAACGCCAGGGGCGTCTGCGCACCGAGAATGGATCGCAGGTGGCCCTCCAGGGTCTGCAGAACGACGCTCTTGATCTCGTCCACCGTGCGACCCAGAAACTGCTCACAAGCCACAGCCAGGAGGTCCCTGTCTGTCATGACTTTCACCTGGACGCAGGTACACAAACAAGCAAAGACACACACACACACACAAGCATGCATACACGCTTATACGAAGCGCACGCGCGAGTGTACGTAAGTGCACACGCAGATACACCCGTCGACACAGAAACATGAACTTATTTATAAACACGACCCAACATATCCACAGGTAGTTTGCTGGATGATAGTCAGCAAGCGTCGCCTCGGGTTGGCATGTGACGGATAACACTGCCCCAGGTGCTCATCTGAGCACGGGCAAACCGAGCTGAGGCTCAAGGCCAATCTAATCTAACACCAAGAGCCGGTGCAGCCTCATTGGATATTCCACATGACCAGCATCAGTAACATCAATGGAAAATGTTGCACACAGCACAGATTCCTGATAACATTTGAACCGGTTCAGAAATTCTAAATGTATGCCAATGTTTTATACGCCGTTGCGCTGGCCACTTTGAATGTTCGTGGTATCGTTGGAATCCCGCATCCAGAGCTTGCAAGCTCACTGGATACTTTCGGCTGTAATAACATCTACATCATCTACCTACATCAATATACACCTACAATACTGCTGAGCAAAGTGGAACTGTTGGCCACACTTTGTCGCGGACATGGCAATTACAGTGGCTAATACAGCCACCACGTGTCTCCTGTTTGTCACACAGAGAGTGTTGTTCCTTCTAAACACGGAGAGTTGGAAACGGCTGCTGTTCCATCCACGCGCTGTATGAACACCTGCTGTTGAGCCGACTGAACCTGCCGTCAAATCCACACACAGAGTGAACAAGCGATAAACACCCACTGGGAGCCACACACACACCTCGGCTGTTGGCAGGGGCTGATATGGCAGATAAAAGGGCCAAGTACAATGCACTCCTGGTTAAATTTGTCTCTCCAATGCATCAGATTCGTAAAATGTTCAGTAGACTTGAACCAAGCAAGGCTGTCTAATAATAATAACAACAGGATATATCGAGCGCTTTTCACTCGAGGGTCACAAAGCGCTGTAAGCGCTGTAAGGTTTCAGTAATTGTTTGGGTGGCTGCGTAGGTTTGCTTGGGATTACGCTTGCCGCTGTTGTGCACCGCAGTCGGGATCTGAACGCAGGTGACCGAGATCGCGGTGCGGGGAGCCACGGCGACGCTGCTCACTCACAGCACAACCGCAACGAGGGAGCAGGAGCAGCTGGCGCTCGCAGCAGTTACCTTAGCGAACGGAGATACGAGTAGCTGAATAGGGCACTGGGTACACAGGACCGAGGGCTGGCTTTGCCATGAGTCAATATGAACGACCGCAATGCCAACAAAATATGAGCAGTGTACGCGCTGCACAATGTGTTA
Source organism: Mordacia mordax (assembly GCA_036362905.1). NCBI lineage: Eukaryota > Metazoa > Chordata > Hyperoartia > Petromyzontiformes > Petromyzontidae > Mordacia > Mordacia mordax. The sequence goes on from JAZEWT010000022.1 coordinate 2,948,157, forward strand.
AGGTCGCTGCACAATGTGTTAAGGTCGCTGCACAATGTGTTAAGGTCGCTGCACAATGTGTTAAGGTCGGCAACACTCGAAGCTATCAATACTACACGATACGTCTAAAACAAACCTCGGCGGAGGTTCTCATGTTATCTTTTTCACATTTGATATTATTTAATTAGCGTTAAGTCAATCATGCTGCACGCGTCTACAACAGCAGCACTGAGTACGCGCAATAGAAATTTGATATCGAACTGCGAAGGCTCATTACCATAGTGGCTCACACAGCGCGTGGCTACGTTTGTTTTAAACATTACTTTTTACTTTGACGGACTGTCACTTGTCACTCTGGCGACAGTGAGCTTTAGTCTTCCCGTCCTTTGCTTGACGTTGACAGTGCACACATCAGCAGCAATCTCAAAACGCTGAGGACCTAAATCCCAAGAGCAGCCTCGGGAGTCTGTGATGTCATGTGACACCCACAAAGGCAGACTTAACAGTCTGGTGGTGAAAGTGCTCTCAATGAAGAGCGCCAACACACTGGGGTGGGTGGCACGCGCCAAGCTGGGCCGCCGTTCTCTCTGCAGGGGCTGATGTTTAAACACCGCGCGCCATTGAAGTCCGAGCCGACCTCGCAAATCCTCGGCATCAGTTCGTATATTTGGCACCGGTGTTGACCGCGAGTGGGAATCGAACTCCGGTTACCAGGTTCGTGGTGCGGTGGCCGTGCTAATCGAGACAATTCTGCTCGCATACGCGCGCACACACGCACACACATTGCACCCCATCTCACCTGGGCCACGCCTGTAACTGTCAAAGCCACTCCTTCCGACGTCTCAACATCCTCGCAGCGTGGATTCAGAGTCATGATTTCAAGAGAAATCCTGAGGAGCAAAAACCGTTAGCCTCGGGGCGAAAGTGCTACCGACCACCAGCACCTACCTTCCATGCAGTCCATCACCGCGTGGCTCTGCTGCCCGCTGCGGACGGACAGCTCGCTCAGAGTCGTTACTGGGTTAGTCCACGAGAGGCTGAGACCGGGCTGGGGGACTCGTTGGGTTGGGGCACGTGGGGTGTTTAAGGAGAGGCGGGGGCGGCTGTTGGGATAATGCAAAAATCTTGCACAGGGAAGTTAACGGCACAGCCAGATCGGTTTGAGAAGTAAGTTATTGACCTTGCCTTTTTTTTACTTCAAAATTAGTTTTTGTAGTATTGTGCATTGCTATGTGTACCTTTTTTAAGTATAACAAAGGCACATTTACAGCAAAAACATACGTTTATGGTTCATAGCAAATGACAGAAAATATTATTACTTATTAGTCCATTCGTTTACCCAGGAAAGCCTTACTCATTATCTACTTTTCCAGGTCGTGCCAAGTTTTCACAGCAAGGGGGATGATTACTCTGCGTAATTCCAATTGGGTAATTTAAAGTCAATATTTCCCAAAGCTATTATTGGCTTACTTATTTCTGTTGACTTATTTCAGAATGTATAATAAACCAATCTTTAATATAGTCGCACAAAGGCTTCTCTGTGAACAACGCAATGCAATAAATAACACAAATACACTAAAGTGTACTACAATATTAACTGTTCAGTCCCTCGAATGCGCGAGTAAACACAACGCAATTCTCTAACAAAAAGCTGCAGGTGGAGGGGCCTTCTGCCACTGTCTTGCTCGAATGGTCGTGCAAACAGGAAGGCAACAGTGGTATACACAGTGGGGACATCCTTCGGAAGCGGGGATCTCATAGGTAGCGCTTGCAAGCTCACTGGGTACCTTCTGCTGTAATAATAGATATCTATCCATCGATCATATGTCTATCCTTGCACTGCTTTCGAGTTAAATAATAAAAGGTGTTCTTTCCCAGCTAGCCACTCAGACGAGACACGATGGCTGATGCTTCTATTGGTAGCTGGCGGGAACAGCCGGTAAAACGCATTTTACCCAATGTTCATGTCAGGTCACACGCAGAGCTTTCAAAAGACCCACTACTATTGTTTTCAATATGAAAATTATCTAGCGAATTTTCTATGCATCGCTGATCATAGCAATACTTTTGCATCTTGAATTGTAAGTTTCATGACAAGCATTGTAACACACTTCTCAACTATTTGTTTGATTAATCGTCAAAAGAGTCCTTTTGCAAGGGATCTCATGGCCACTTTGACCTCACTTGGCTTCACTTAACACGTGACATCTGCCACTCACAGATGCGGCCAGACTCTCGACTTGGTTTGCTCATGGGGCATATCGGTAACCAACCTGTCCGTCACTGATCCTGGTCTGTCTGATCACTCAGCTGTGTGGTTTGGTCTTTAAGTACCGCCTCCCATTTCCATCCCCAAGCGCCAAATCCAGTTTCAAAACATTAACGCCCTCATTCCAGACATGTTCACCGCAGCAATCAACCGTACTTCGCTGTTCGCTTCGGCTCACTCTGCCTCTGATGCGACAGCAGAAACTTACAACAACGTGCCATCAAGCATATGTGATGATTTGGCCCCATTAAAGTCACGCTATGTCTCGGGCAGACAGCCACCCCCCTGATCTACTGTTGAGCTCGGGGACCTCAAGGCGAATGCACGCAGGGCCGAACGACTTGGGAAAAAATCTGGCCTCACCGTTCATGTTCAAATCTTTGAGGAACAGCTCCTCCGCTACCGAAAGGTACTTGACTGCGCCCATACCTGCCATCTTTCATGCATTCCGGCTGATACCTGTGACAGGCCCAAGATTCTTTTCTCGACCATTACTCAGCGCCTTCGTCCAACCAGTCATTGTTGTTCCACTGGTTACCAGTCAAATACAGGGTTGAATTCAAAATCCTCCTTCTCACCTACAAGGCTCTCACTGGCGCTGCTCCGACAAACATCCGTGATCTATTGAAGGCACCCTCCTCAACACAACAACTTCGATCCTCCGGGACAGGCTTGCTGCATGTACCGAGGTCGCACCTCCATTCGATAGGTGACAAGAGCCTTCTCACGCGCTGTTTCCAGACTCTGGAATGCCCTCCCATTAGAGATTCGATCAGCTGAGTTTAGACATCTTCAAATCAAGTCTCAAAACTCACATGTTCCGTAAGTCTTTCAAGTCATCTGACTAGGACTGTTGATGCGGCTCAATGTTGTCGTGCCGGGATGATGGCTCTCTTCGACCTGTGCCTGCACGGGAAAATTTCTTCCTTTCTTGTTTGTTGCAGGAATGTTTATTTTTTTTATTATCGCTTATTTTATATCCTTATAGAATGTATTGCTACTATTTGACTTTCAGATGAACTGTCCTGATGTTGCTGACACGCTGTTCTCTCCACAGCTGTGTCGCACTTTGTGACCCTCGAGTGAAGAGCGCTCCAGGAATGCGATTATTATTATTATTTAACACATTAGTTCAATCGTACATCGCAAGTCGAGTTCCCACGCAGTTGCATATATAGAGAGCTTACAGTAGTCAGCAGACTGATCTGTGTTGTATTCTATGAACCCCCAGTCATTACCGTTCTATTCCTACATCGCTCTCCATAGTGAGTGATATGTGAACTGGTAATGGATTAGTACTCCTACCCCACTTGTTACCAATGCACGTTGGCCAGCATGGTGAAGTATGGTCAAACAACTCTCAACCAACCAGCAGCGGATTCACAAAAAAAACTGTAAAATATCAAAGTTATTATTTTATTATTAATAATATTTATAGTAATCGAGAGTACTCAGAAAGCACCCTACGAGCAATGCACCACAATGGCACTGAACACCAACTGCTCTGGCATTAGGAATCTGGCTGTGCTGCCTCCTTCCAGCGTGGATGAAATGGATGGCACTCGGATAAAAATGGAAGGGAGATTCGGCGATCAGATTACGCGGGCAGGGCCTGGTTGTGGCAAAACCGCCGCCCCCACCTTTCCCGCCGTCCCGGGCGGGTTCAGTACCTGTGCCACCCCCGTGACATACAGCGGCACCCCCTCGGACGTCTCCACGTGCTCACACTGAGGCTTCAGCGTCATCACCTCCAGGGGCAGTCTGCCCAAGCCAGCATGCGAAATATGAGACGCAGAGAGAAAGGACAGTGAGAGAGAGAGGCATCAGAGGCAGGGGGCACAGCGGCAAGCACCCCCAATAGCAAGCGCGGTGGCCAGACGGGACCACGGATGGGTTGCATCCACTACCTCTGCAAAAGAGTGGAGCACTAACAACGACGAGAGATGATGGCTGGAGCTGAGCGTCAAAAGTCCGTGCCCCGCCGAATTTCAATCAATGGTGTAATCCGATAAAGAAAAAAGCCACTGTAGCTGAAATCTGATACTCAGCACAAATGCATCAGCCATTACTCATAACCGGCTCCCTACAGTGCTGGCGGTGGGCCTGTGGGTGAATTAAAATACTAACGGATGTAAAACAGCTTAAAGACGATAGGGGCTGAGAATATAAAATATAGCACACTTATTTATTAAGACGTCACCACCAGAATATTTTTCAAATGCATTCATCCTTAATGGATAACTAGAATGCCCGCAGCAAACTCATTATTACACCGGAATAACTCCAGACAGGTCATCAATCTAGTTTCTCCACAGCCTCCTGGCCTAGAGGCACAACACTAGCTCTAAAGGTGCACACTTTACCCACCTGATGCCTACCATCCGCTATTCTGAGCCGGTATGTCACAACTCATCAGTGGGCTGCGAGCGCCGCCTAGTGGTCCGTGGAGAACAGACTCAAGGGGGCCTTGCTTGACGTGCAAAAGATTGAGGCGCAGCCCTGCCATACATGAGCGACTCAGACCGCGGCGACCTTGACAAAATGTTCCCCTAATGTGTGAATCACGTCCTCCGTGCACAAGTCCTGGGCTCACCCACCGAGCTGAACCGCAACCAACAACTGGCCGTGATGCAGGCACACGATGGCCCAGATGACCGGATCATTTGTTTGGGTTAAAATACAATGGGGGAAAAAAAACTAACTGAGTTACCAGTGGCTGCTACTTGAGCACACAAACAATGCCATTTCGATGGCCGCAAACGACTTTAATTATTTGCTCGAAGCCTTGTGGATTACGAAGATCAGTTCGTACGTTACCAGTGTATTGTTAGAACACATCTAAGCCTCAAAAGGACACCCTCCCTCCCCCCATGCTTTGTTGGACTCTCCCACTCTAAACAGAGCTTTCCTGAAAACACAACAACCTCAAGCAAGAGACTGGATGAGCTGCCCCAAGCGCACCAGCGGGGAGGCAGGGCCAAGGGCGGTTCAGATCAACGGAGCAATGGACCCATCCACAATGGAATGCAGGAAAGGGGGACAGGGATGGGGGGGGTTCTCTGATAATTCAAAACACCAATTTCCCTCGTACAGTTGAATCTTTGAGCGCAGTGACCTTCCGGAGGTTGCATGTTTTTGCACAGGGAGATTTACATTTTGTGTTACCCCCCCTTCCGTTCAACCCCCCCCCCTTCCCTCTAGTCCCCCAAGTCTCATGGTTCTGACCGAATCGGACGCAGAGGCGTTATGGAGCAGTTGATGACAGCATTGTTAAAACACAGAGGCACAGCACACACACACACATCACCGCTAGTGTACAGATCAGAGGTTCATGCACTCAAAACCGGTTAATGAGCAAAAGCAGACAATTGAGATGGCAGAGTGAGAAAGCTCGCAGCCACCGTACACGATGGTCACCCATGCCGGTTAGCTAAGGAGGCACGTCTCTAAGCGGAATCTCAGATTCCAGCAATGGCCAATCTTCTCCATCGAGTCGGTGAAGCGATCGCTACGTGGCGAGGCTGCAACAATCACTGAAAACTGGCAGTGGTTGCGTCTCCATGGTTACTGTTAATAATTGCATTTTTACAGCGCTTTTCACCCAAAGCACTGTGAATGTGGAATTTCACCACCAGCTCAAAGAAACGGCAGAAAGGCGCTCCGATGTTGTTAATTTTCACTGACAGTTTTCACAATAGATTCACTGTACACCGTATAAAGTAACGACGTTTAATTAATTTAAAAGGAACGAGCCGCGCATATACTCTGTACTGAATGTTGCCATTAGGTGTAAATCAATACATGTAATTTAATTATTTAAGATGCCATTCTTTTCGAGGAAGTAACGAAAGGCACGTGATACGTTTCAAATCGATAAAACTCACTTGCGCATTATAGTTGTGGCCCACAGTTTTTTCTGCTACAGCACTGCATGTGGCCAAATATCGGAAAGCATGGACAATGACATTTGCACAACTGCTCGGTGGCTGCCTGACCCAGAGAAACACGTTTAAACAGGTAAGACAGGTAAAGCGGGGCCCTGCGGTGATGACGCCAAGGATGAATCGGGGTTCGTGCAACATGCCAGAAAGATGGCCTCGGGACTAAAGCCTCGTTTCCACGTGCTGGCGTGCCCCTTCTCTCCAAGCGCCACCCCAACCCGATGTGGCACATTTCGACTCGGCGCAACGTGAAATCTGCCATGGCCGGTCCCCCCCACTCATTCACGCGGCACACAGGTTGCTGCCTCCGAGCTTGGGGTGAAACCCAACAGGGCTGGCCGAAGCCTCCAACAACTCATTGGAGTGTTGAAAATAAATTCGGTTTCAATACGGCTTGGATATTTTAGAAATTTTGGACTGGCATTGTTGGGCTTGCAGCTCTGAAAAGCTGGCAAACGTTGCACAAGAAACGATAACATCATTCCTTGGGTGTGAACGGCAGTCCTTGCGTGAGAGTGGTGAGGTTGTACCGTGTGCGGGAATTTTGATAAATGTGACTCAAATGTGGTGAGGGGGGGTATGCACATGCAAAGGAGGCTTTAGGAAGAAATGAGCAAAGACTGCACGTTTTCGCAATCCACGCCAAGTGACGATGGATTGCAAGAAACACTGCAAGCACCAGAATACATTTTGACAAATGCTCACATTTAATCAAAGTTTCCTTCACAAATTGCACACAACACCACAGCATTATTCCATATAATTGCTGGTCACTGTACAACTAGAGTTTGGTTTAATTGAACTCCGAGCACTCAAGTGCTCTCCACAATTACCCCCAAAAATATAAGTGCTGATCTGCACGGTGTTGCATCTTCTATTAGACGTCATATGCATTGCACCAATGGGGCCGGGCCACCTGATAGATGTCGGATACGAATACCTGTGTCAAGATGATGGACATTAAGTGCAAAACGAGCCGATATAATTGTCGGCTTGGGCAGTTTGCTTAGTCATGGAGAGACTTTAGATTAGTCACAAACACGTGGCCCGATTAACAAGAATAATTATCCTAGATGATCTTAGGGAATTCCATTCCCAAAACCTGGCTCCAAACTAAAACCACATGTGCACACTGTAGCAGATTTTAATTCCCATTATTTTGAGACGATTTTAATAGCACCGAATTAAACGTAAGCATCTTATACACAGCACTGAAAACTTCCACGCGTATCATGAAAGCGTCAACATATGCACATACTTTTCGAGAAATACATTTTACGTTGAATCGCTTTGCTCAATTAATATATGAAAACATGGCTTTTTCTCACGTGCTAGTTTTTAATCATGGTCTGTTAATATATTACTGAGACTGAGATGAAGATCTGACCACATTTAAGTCAAATTTATGCAGAAATGGAAAATTCTAAAGGTTTCATGACTTGCAAAAGTAGTCAAATGGTTCGATCGTGATAATGAAAAAGCGTTACAATAGCATATATTGCGTTGCATTGAAAACCAGGCCTGTGTTTTTGCTAGTATTCGGTTATCAAAAGCAATAACCCCTTATACACACAAAGCAGCATCAGTGTACTCGTAAACACACACGTATGAACATATATTTATTCCATCTAATGCTGACATAACGTTGCAACCACATAGCGGAGAGAGATAAGCATAACCCCGCATCTGGACATTCTCTCCGCAGCTCTGTGCAGCGCTTTGTGACCCTCGGGTGAAAAGCGCTCTATAAATGCAATTATTATTATTATTATATAAGTTTACTGTACAGTTTAACATTAGCTTGGTGTTGTGAAGGGGTTAATGGGCATTCCTCCAGAGATTATGGGCAGGGGAGCTGTTGTCTGCTCGGGCCTAAGTGTGCCTTAATCAGCCCACCGAGCGTGGGTGGTTCTGTTTCCACATTAAACGCATTACATCCGCTCCACAACCCTTCACTTTGTATCAGCAATGGAAATTTTACATTAGCCATTTGGAGCGCATGCAAACGGTAAGTTCGGCCAAAAAAAAATCCGATTTGATTGTTCCCGTAGCCGCTGTCGTACATTGCCAGGTCTGTACAGTCTGCCCACTGTTCAACGATTCAACAACCTCTGAGTAGAACACGAGGATGCATGCCAGCTAGCTGCATAATTAAGTCTGCTCTCCTCTGGCATAGCAGTCAAACAATGGCAGTCAGCCGTGGGGTACACGGCCATTGCATTGTGCCCATTATATCGTGGACAATAATCAGCACAAAAAGCGAGTAACACTACCGGAGCACAACATTCCAATATAATCCGCACAAATTAGCGAACCCATTCAGGAACGTGAACACAATCACGACCATGACATTGGCGAAATAAAATGACGCTTAATTTCCACGGCCGTTTTTAACTGAAGCTCTTGTGTTCCAGAATGCGAAATAGAGCCGAGACTCGACCGAGTGGGCAGGCAGCAAGCACACTCGTGAACATAACTGTACACAATCCTTTGTGTGGCATGATGGAGCGTGCACGTAGACTCACTGTCAGTGGAGCATTTAATAAAACAAAGTCGCCTATGTGAATGTGGCTCTTCCTCATCACATCATCATGATGGAATGCTCACAAAACAGCTGATGCTGCTATTCGACGAAGACTAATGGACATTGTTGGGCAGTGCAAGTTGTTTTAAATGTACATATATAAGGCTGGTTCATGATAGGGGTCATGGCCAGTCCAGATATTTATTTGGAGTGGCCATGACAAGGGCTGTGAATCGAAACAGGTGTCCACGAGAGGCAAGTGATAATGAATGCAGCATCACGATTCTGTCAGGGCACATACGCAAACGCACGGCTCTGGGAGTGACCTGCTTGCTGCACTTCTTTTTACCAATAACACAATCCGAGCTCCCCTTAATCGTCCGATGGCTCACAGGCAGAAGATCCTGCACAACGTAATTGCGATTCCCACTTCGGGCGCCTTTCTGTGCGAACTCTCTGTTCAGCCGCTGTTCTGCATGGGCTTGACGTTCTTTATGAAACTGCTCAAGACACATCTATACAGCCACGACTCACAGGCCTGACAACAACACCCAGTCACTCAACTGTTGGGCATCGAGTGGTATTTATTTTGTATTTAGGAATGTGTATGTGTACGATTATGTAAGTCTCCCTGGGGAAAGGCGTCTGATAAAGACTAATTAATCATGATACATCCCTTGGGATTCTCCCGTTTCATCTCACAGCTACAAAAACATTCTTTTTAATTGGTCAAAAACGAAATAATCTATAATAGCAAGTGTCTGGCAAATGTTATTGCTGGCCAAGCCATTGGCTGTCTTCTTCCTGCCTCTGAGTGATTTTCACACACCTCTCAAAGTCTCTTCTTAGAGACACTGAATAAAGACCGTACATGTTGTACGTTGTAATAATATTACTTACATTCTGAAGGTCGGCTTTAAAAACAAGAAACCACGTGTTTCAAGTCCAAGTTTAATTTGTGATAGCATCATATGAACTAATTCCTCACACTACACACCAAGCTTTACTGCCATGGCTGCGATTTGACCGATGAGCCCTCTCTGCACGTTGCTGCTTACAGCTTAAAAACCCGCTTCCCAAAGAGTGGGTCCGCGAGCCACCATTGAGCCGCGAACGCCACCTGGCGGTCCGTACAGACCAGACCTCATCTCATCTCATTATCTGAAACCGCTTCATCCTATATAGGGTCACGGTGAAGCCGGAGCCTATCCCGGAAACATAGGGCGCAAGGCAGGAATACACCCGACGACGGGACGCCGGTCCATCGCCGAGACCAGACCTAAGTGGGCCTTAAAACGCAAACGTTTGAGGGTGTTTTTAACATCTCAATTGTCACGAACCTGCTACACACCGTGGTCTGATCGACTGCGAAAGAGTCCTGCAATGCCTTGTATTTCAAATGTTACTTCACAACAAAAAACAAAGCTCATTCTTGAGGGCAAATGCACACGGGCAATACAATGACTACTCTGGAGTGGCTGAGCAACGAGTAAGTTCAAACAGGGCATGGTAAAAATAGCACCGAAACGGTTAGGTGAAGACTGTTACGTAACAGTGGATGTTACACTGAAAGAATAATATTGAAATGTGACTGGGTGTGCTCGAACACGCCTGTAAACTAGCTACTTGTGGAGGCAGGGTTGGTGGATTAAGTCGTGTGCCTGGAACGTGCCTGGAACATTAATCTGGAGGAAATGATGCGTCTGTAGAAGGCAGCACAGCAAGGTTTCCCAATCACCCATTTCCTTGCACGCAAAAATGCTCAATAAGAACTGGCCAAATCGAACGTAGGATATTTCATAATAAGTAACATGCACCCCAAAGACTGTTGTTTTTTTACCTGTAAAAGGGGGTTTTCAAATTATAATCCATAATCTACAATGGCTGCATATTTTCGGTAAACCAATGACTATTCATTAACTTTTAATAGTTACACAAACCGTGAAGCGTGACTTAAACAACAGATGACTCATGACACTTGCACAACTGGCCTGCGTTTCTGTTACTCCATAGACATGCCGACAGGCCTGGCTGGGGTGACAGTGGGCGCCGCACATTGCTCAAGAAACCCAGATACGCACCTCTGAGATTGAGAAACCATGCACCACACCCATGACCATCCTCCCGTCACATACTTCTTATCATCAGCACCACACCAGCCACCTGGGCACAAGCATCAGACACGCGGGATCATTCGCGGGCCACACACCTGGGCGCAGCATTAGACGCACTCGGTAGTGCATTCGATGCACTCGGTAGTGCATTAGACGCACTCGGTAGTGCATTCGACGCAGTCGGTTGCACACCAGTCACCTGGGCACAGGGTCAGACATACACTCATTAGTAAACCAGACACAGGCTTCACTTATTATGACCTAGATGGCATTCAAATGCAAGCACCTTTTGGGTAATGGTGCTTAGTGTTGCTCTCTCCCGGATGGACTTGCAAACAGTTTGCAATACAAGTCATCCCACCGGTGGAACTGATGAATCTTGTGGCGGTCTATCGAGGGCACACCGGCTGCCACCATGTGACATTTGAGATGGGGCCCATGTGACATGACCTCCAAGCGTGCATGCTGATCATTGGTACCCAGGCACGCGAAAACAAAACAACATCACAGCGCACATGTTTAACGAATGCTTTGAAATCACGTAATATAAAACATGCAGCAAGGATGCCTCACTTGGAAGTTTGTTAAGGTGACGCTGCAGAATGTGTGAAATCACAACGTCGTTTTCTTTCAGGCATGCAATAGGAATACAAACGAGAACCGATGGGAGGCGAAATGAATTTCTGAGAGGACGTTAGATGGCTGCTTCATTTCCTGCAGCCCAGGAAGGATGTGTGCAGAGAATAACCGTAACGGATACCGCACTATTTTTACCCCACAGGCATCTCCCGCGCCCACCATCCAAGCTTCACCATAACCTCTGCGCGGCTGCAGCGTTCACGCGCGCGCGAATTTACAATCCCACAATGCGCGGCGGTGGCCCAGTGGGTAGCGCCGTCGCCTCCTCCTCCTCCTCACAGCGAGAAGGTGCCCGGGTTCGAATCTCGGCTTGGGCGCTGCTTTCTGTGTGGAGTTTGCGAGTTCTCTCCCCGTGTCCGCGTGGGTTTTCGCCGGGCACTCCGGTTTCCTCCCGCAGTCCAAAAAAACATGCTGCTGCATAGGTTAATTGGCTTGCAGACTAAATTGCCCACAGTGCCCAGTGATGGACTGGCGTCCCATCGTGGGTATAACCCTGCCCTTGCGCCCTGTGCCTGCCGGGATAGGCTGCGGCTCACCGCGACCCTGTACAGGACTAAGCGGTTGCTGACAAATGAGACAATGAGTAGCGATGGCTGCCGACTCCGCTATTAAGCCTTTGAAATCTCAGGCTGCACGGCACGAGGGACAAACGTGATCCAGTGTCGACTCTCTTGTCAAACGGGGCACAATGTTAACTGCGCAACATTGAACAAACACACACACAGGCATCAGCAAATGCATGCAATGTAATGCGTGTTGCTTGACCTGTTGACACACATTTGCATTGTTGTTGCATTTATAACGCAATTATCACTCCACGCATATTAATCAGCAGCACGAGGTTCTACTAAAAACGTCAGTATTTCAGCCTAAAATACACGCAGAAAGATACCAAACAATTGTAGTAATATTATTTAAAATGCTCCTTCTATATATTTGTGGTTGTGTATTTCATCTGCTTTGTGAAATGCAGTAAAATAAATGGACATGACCAAAGACTTTTCTTGATGTTTGAAAATGCGGATCTAACAGGTCAAATTGAGCCCAACAGACGTTTAGTCAAGGACTTCACGCTTTGCTTGTAAAACCACAGCAAGCCAGTCCTTGAAAGACCACTCCATGAAGCCTGCAGAGCCGCTCTGTCTAACAATACCCTTCTCCCAGATATAAACTGCTGGCAGACCAGAGCTGCTACTCACGAAACTGGACACTGCAAGTCTTTTCAAACTCGTATGCAAACGCATACTCCTGCTACAAATATAGCAACAACCGTTTAGAAGAAAGCAAATCGAAGTGTGATGCAGAGAAGCAACTTTGTGGGCATGGGAATGTCCCTAAAACGTTCCACGCGTAAGATTTAGAGGGCAATCTCTTGAGGGTTAGAACCGCCTTTACGGTTCGCTGAGCAACGGAAGAACTACAAAACAAAAGAAAGCGGCCGTATTTTAGTTCTTGGACCCATGTGTTGCAACCACACAAGCAACTCCATGGCTAAATGAATAATGCCAGGCAATGGTTATGGCTGTACTGATATAGATTAAAACAAGTGGATAAACAATACACGTACAGATGTTATTTCATGTTCTAAAACAACAACTAATCTCAAAAGCCAAACAAGCCAAATGTGAGTTCCACACCAGACCAGCTAATCATTTTCTGAACTATGGTGACGTGTGCAGTATGTTCAGAAGTAAAAGCACATTTGGTTCGAAGCCATACATTCGGAGTCATCTTTTTTCAAGTCAATACCAAGTGTCGGGGTCTTGCTGACGGGTGCTGGTCAAAGATTCTCCCCCTCCTTTTTGGTGTAAAAAGGAATCCTGGAAATGTGGGGCCCTGGCACTGCAATGTGTGTCACTGGAGCCGGTATGATCACAACCGCACGCCAATAATGATGAACTGCCTACCAGAGTGCCACTGTTTTATTGTCATGTAGAACAAAAAGATATTATTTGAAACGTAGTTGTTTTCATTAAAGCATTATACACGCATATATTTCATACACAGGGTCCTCATCCAGCAGTGGATTGACAAAAGGAACGTACACGGACGTACATTTCATTCAGTGTTGATTAAAACGGAGGTAAACTGCACAGCAGCATTAAACTTGGTGACCACACAGGCAGTGGTGCTCAAGCGCACATTCACCACGGTCACCATGAGCACTCTGATTAAACACCACACACAAGGAGGATCGCGTGTCCCCTCGACTCGACGCGTGTGCATCCAAGTACACACAGCTGTACGCAGACAGATGGACAACCCGAGCGCAGGTCTCCCGCAGCGCAGTAATCGCCGCTCAGATGACCGTGCACGGACATGTAATCAGCGGTGGTTTCACAACAACAACGTGCAGCCAATCAAGCAGGGTTTCGCAACCATTCGCACCTCAAGGCCCACCTGGGTATGGCCTCCATGGCCCACTAGCTGGCGCTAGCAGCCCACTGATGGGTCACAAACCCACGAGATACGACGAGCAGCAGTCAAGAGCCCCCAGCACTAACGCTCACTCGCCCTCCTCCAGCCAATTCCATTCTCAGGCTTTGGCTCTCACCTGAAGGTTCTTGAATCGTTTTCTTTTTAAAACACACATGTATAGTAATGTACGCACGCTAATCAAATGTTTGTATGTTTAGAAGATTCGATGCTTATAGTTGTGCGGAATAAATGTCAATTAAATAAAGTAATCACTTAGTTTCATCAGTTCATTCCTTTTGAAGCTGACATTTTTTGGTATTCAATAAGTGTTTTCCAAAGTTACGAGATCCACACTGAACACAGCTATGCTTCGAAGCACCCCTACTCTGTAATAGATCGTGGATGCCAAGGAGATGATCAGTTGGTGCATCGTGATGCATGAACGCATATCCGTAAAAATGTGTGCTCTACAGATTGCGAATTCTTGTTACTGAAGATCAAGCACGGCTGGAATCACTGACGTCTTGTTCACGTATGAAGCTCAGTAAGATTTGGGGAATGCACGGGGAAAATTTGGAAAGAGGGCAAATTATTTGCATCGTAAGCTTCAAAGTGCATCGAAATAACACACTGTGTTTTGCGTGTTTGGGCTTTGACGGAAAAACACAAAACCACACAAGCGCAAAGACACGTGAAGTTTAATAAAATTTGCAACGAGCCTTTGGAGGGACTGCAAAGTCTCGCGGTTTAGTCGGATTCAATGTGAGGAAATTATCTTGACGTTGCCAGGTCTCTGAGGCAGAGCAGCTCCAAATCGGCTGTCCATGATCCGCTCAGCTTACATAATAATCGCAGTATGCCAACTACAATTAAAAACATTCCAGGAACAAAACCAAGCACTTGTTCAGAGCTTTCACAGATCTCACCAAGGCATTTGACTCTGTAAATCGCTCTGCCCTATGGCAGGTGCTCCCCAAAATCGGTTGTCCAGGCAAATACTTCAGGATTCTGCAACGCCTACATTACACGACAGCCACAATCAATAACAGTGGCTTTGAAAACCGCCCCTTTCAACGTGAAAACCGGGGTCAAAATGGGGTGCATCACTGCACCAACCCTGTTTTTCATCTATATTGCAGCCATCCTCCATCTCACAAGTGAAGATCTGCCATAAGGAACAACAAATTATGTAGGACTGATGGAAGGCTCTTTAACCTTAGGAGATTTAAGGCAAAAAGCAAGGTGACAGCCACCTCCATCATGGAGCTCCACTCTGCTGATAACAATGCCATCTGTGCACACCGAGTCAGACCTTCAATGCATCATCGGCCCATTATGTATCCATCGCAGAATAAGCTTTGCCAGTGGGGCCTTTGCCAGGTCGAGGAAAATGTTTTTTTTGAAGACCGGGAAATCCACACCAAGACCAAGCTTCTGGTTTACAAGGCTGTGGTTCTCCCTTCCTTCCTTGGTTTATAGAGCAGAGACCTAGACAACGTAAAGCAGTCATGTGGAAGCCATTGAGCGCTACCATCAGAAGTGCCTCCGGAAGATCTTGAGAATACGCTAGGGACAGGCGCACACATATCATAGTCAGGGAGGAAGCTGGCATTCACAGCATCACCAAGGCTATTATTCAACACCCACTGCGAAGGACCAGTCACATGAACAGAATGCCTGACTCCCGTCTCCCTAAACAGTTGTTATATTGACAGCTAAAGGAAGGACAACTGGCTCCTGGAGGGCAGAAAAGTGCTTTAAGGACAACATTAACATCTACCTGAAGAAGCGCTATTATCACCTCCAATGGATGGGAGGAAATGGCACACAGGACCAAATGGAAAATTGTCCAAGGAAGGGACAGCACGATTTGAAAAAGACCTCCACATTGCCGCAGAGAACAAGCAGCAACAGAGCAAAGAGAGACTCAACACCATAAAGGGCAACTACCCACATAGACTATATCTTAAACCACTCATACCTGCCTACACTGGAGTAGTAGGAGCTGTGGATTTCGCATCGGCCTCTTCACCCATCTCAAAATCCAAAAATAACCGAACCTACCACCAGGGTAACAATCACACTCGATTTCGAATAATTGCCGATGATGACGAGGTTCTAAATGCAAAATACTCTTAAGAAAAAATGCGTGTGGTAAATACAGTAGCAACGCGAAATGATCAAAATTCAAACCTCAGGCTCTGGCGAATATATATAAATAGCCACTCTCAAATAACCCGCAAAAAAACGCGCCGATTATGCAACCCAGACGCCTGCTAGTGGCCATGAAGGACAGATGTTCTTCAGCTGAAAACCACAACACTGGAAACCCTGAGCTGTGAAATGGCCGTATTTTCTATCGATGCAACTTAAGATTTCTTTTGGCGAGTGGTCATTTTGGTAACGATGACACACGGCTGAGCAAAGAGCTCTACAATTTAGATCCAATTCTTGACCTCGCAAAACACCAACAGCAATTAGTGTTGAAGTCGCGTAGGTCGACTGTGGCATGAACTCTGCTAAAGTGACCCGCATGTGGTTTTGGTCACACCACCACAATGTTTGTTATGTGGGCCTTGAAAAAAGTTCGTGCTGATTTAGCTACGGTGGAACAGTGATAAACAATGCAATGGCATATCCCCGTTACTTAACACACGTACAATCACCTCCGGAAGAAAACGCCTTACATAAGTACAGAGCAGCTGCTGCCACTGGCTCACCGCCTGGAACCTTCCAAGCTCGTCTGTGGTTCTTCGGCAATTGATATGCAATTTGCATGAATGACAATAAAAATATATGTATCATCATTATATATTTTTCACAAATAACCAAAAATATATCTATCATTATATTTTTTTTGTGCAGTGCCCAGTATCTAGCACCAGATTGCGATGCATTCACACTCAAAGAAATGTTTTTCCTGGAATTACAGCTTTGTCTCTGAAGAAATTCATGCAGAATGCGCCAGGTCTCATGCACATAACACATACAGCTGGTTGCTGTCCGACTTATCATCAGCGGGAAGCGTACCAAACGAACGTTGCTCTGTACTGTATACACCACCACGTGGGCTCCTAGCTTGTTGATGAAGCAAGGTCGAATCGGCCCCACAGTGCACGTGGTGTGACGAGGGCCTGCCCTATGAACCAGCGTATTGACTAAGGGGCAGTGCACATACCAACACATTGCCCCGCTTCTGCATTAGCCTTTAGCTTCTGGCATCAGAATGTGGTGGATTGGAATGCAACGGTTCAAGTTACCATCACCAAACCTAAGCATGCTCATCAAAAACATACTTTACGTTAAAAAAAGCCACGTGCATCACACATAACCCAGTTTTTTTCCAATATTTAACAGCAGCTCAGAGTATGGTTAAGCATTGCCGAGCTGTTATAGATGTATGTAGTACATTTCATTATTACAGCAGAAAGTATACGGTGAGCTTGCAAGATCGAGATGTGAGATTTGCACGAGAATAAACTTCCGAAATGACCAACGTACTAACGCATACAATAAAAGGGCAGATACACTTACAGAAACAATCTCGGAAATAATTAAACTCTTACCATAATCATAAAATCAGTAAGACTTTATGGTTCACAAAATAACCAAACTCACAACACCAACCTGTTGGGATGCGGCAATCACTAGAAGCGATTTAACACAGAGAGTTTGCCGCATAGTGTGTCAATACAGGTCCAATTCACTGCCTATTGTCGGTAAGTAAACACTTCGAACGACCAAGTGGGAGGCACCAATGACTTGCGGCTCGATCCCAACCAAGTAGAAATGTCGTGCTACTGGTCCGCTGGCCCACACCAAATAGATTACGTGTTGTGAGCTGTACCACCACAGACAGCAACACTTCAGTTGTATCAACACACTTAAAATCACAAATGTGAGTTGTGCAATGACATTATTAAATAATTGTGTTACCATACCGTGCATTTGCGTTAGCTATACACACACACTGGCAGTTATCGCTACAATACCAGCTTAAGTGGTATTGAATTCCGCTGTGGCACGCGGACTATATCAGAATGTAATGGAAATATGTGTAAAGCATATGCAAGAGAGTGCCAGGCAACATACATGTCACGATTAACGATGACTCACAGGCAATATGAAACATATATGCTTGTTATGTAACTCGTTTGACTGATCTTCTCACACTATATTTGCTTAAAATTATCTCAATGGGCTGGCTGGAGGAGGCTTATAAAACGAGATAGCAAAGCAAATCAAATCACTGGTAGAATCACAGGGGGTCATTCACTGATATAACTCCTCGTTTCCACGAGTGTTCCTCGATGATTATGATTACATCGATAATCGGGTTCACACTAAATCATCGATTGCAAAAGGCACAGAATTTTTTTTAAATATATAATTTGGAAAGCGCGCAAATTGCAAGCCTGGGTCATGGCCAAGACGTGAATGCGGAGGCGCGAGGAGACCTCAGAGGGGAGGGGGGGGAGGAGGCAGCCATTGAGTCAGCCAACGCCAACATTTGCCTGACGTCGCGTGTGATGAATTATGTTACTGGCCAGTGAATGAGTCACTTTTTTTATTAGTGGCTGGAAACCGGGAGATGAACCCACGTAGAACAGGGGAGGGGGGGCAATCATACACCACAAAGAAAGGTGCCCGAGGTGGGAGTCGAACTGCATCGGGTGGAACGCTCTTGCTGTGCGGCACGGATGTTAGCACCGCTGCCGCGCCAGCCTGTCAGTCACCCGATGCGATATCAACAGCACACACCGCCGCGTCTGGCACCCTCCAAACCATCCGAAATGTACGGTGCTCAGCACTCCCCGCGTGGAATATTCCAACAGAGGGCTGGATTTTTTTTTTATTCCTGTGATAAAACGTTGCAACACCCATACAGGGACCCACAGCTATATAAATCGCCGTTAATCCTAATCCATCGAGAGAAAATAATGTTTCCAGAAATATATCCTGCACTCTCAATGCCATTTAAGTGAACAGTATGCACTGGGTACTGTCGTCTGGATTAACAGTGACTAAGTTATTTGGGTACTGCTGAGTCTTTTGTAAATTATCTGTTGTAATGTTTCCCCTTTAGTACTGTTATTTTGCAGTCTCACCCTGTACTCTAGTAGTCTTTTATCTGTACACAAATGCATTTGTCCTGTTTAGTTACGCACTTTCATTTTACTTCATCCAGTACATATGTCCATAGTTGTTTTTAAATTTGGAACCCTTAAACATTCCGGTAACAGACAAGCCACAGAGCTTAAAATGTTGCTGTTTTCCTTTTCACTGAGTACAATATGAGCAGCGACAATTTAGGATCAATCGCGCTTCTCCATTGATCCGGATGTGCGGATGTGCGGATCAGTTCAGCGCCTTTTACGGAACCAATTCTGCAGAGCGTTTACATTTTGTATTCGCAGATTCTCGTTCAATTGCCATCACATTGGCCAGGCCTCCTGCTGCCACGCGTCTGAGAAAAATCAGCGCACCTTTGGACTAAAACCTTATTCATTATATTCATTATCAGCAACAGATTTAGTCCAGTCGTGGGTGGCGGTGAGCTGGAGTCTATCCTGGCAGACATCAGGCAAGGCTATACCCAGGGAGGTACGCCAGTCCATCGCAGGGAGCGATGCACAAGTTAGTCAGGCCCATTAACAAATAGGCAGCGTGTCTTTGGACAAGTGGATGGAATTATTTTTGTCCGGTACTCCGGTTACCTCTCACAATCCACGGGGAGATCGTGAATAATTCC
>JAZEWT010000022.1:2998956-3010154 GCA_036362905.1 Mordacia mordax
GACGTGGAGAAGCTGACGTCGGGCAAGTTCGAGGAGAAGCTGCTCGCCAGCGTGCGCGCCGCGCAGAGCTTCCTGCTCGTGCTCACGCCCCGCGCGCTCGACAAGTGCATGCAGGACACGGAGCACAAGGACTGGGTGCACAAGGTACCCCCCCCACTGCCCACTGCGGCGACACAGGGCGAATGAATAAATAATGATGATCAAGAAACGTCGCGACGGGGGGAGAGAGGGGGAGCGATCGACGCGGCCGTCCCGAGAGAGCAGCTTTCCGAAGCGATCATCACGCATCGAGCCGTGAATGCCTACATCGTTACAAATTTGCGCGTTTGTCTGCAAACTCTCGAATACAGAATCCTTCTCCAGACGGAGGGTGCCCTGTGCCTCTGCACTAAGATGTCATAAAAATCACGCATAAGAATGCAGCGAACCTTTTTTTGTTAATGGAAACGTGCATACACTTACAATAAAATATTATCAACAATAATGATGAAAATGAGTTGAGAAATACACATACTGTTGCGGTGTTTGCGTGCGGTCCCCTTACCGTTTGGTGTTTCGTTTATCCAGGAAATAGTGACGGCACTGCAGGCCAAGAAGAACATTGTGCCTGTGTACGACGAGTTCGAGTGGCCGGACCCCAGCAGCCTTCCCGAGGACATGCGGGGAATTCTCAAGTTTAATGGCATCAAGTGAGACTCTCCCGTAGTTGATAAACTCATTGTGTGTGGACGAGTTTGCGTGTTCCAATGACGGCGTGCCTCATTGCGATGATAAAGCATTTGTCGGTGTTTTTTTCACACGCGTGACACGAAGCGTAAATCCTGGCACGAGCCAGCGGTGTTCAACCGGATCTGCGGTGTTGTCACGGCAGTTACTGCGTTCCTCGCTTGACCTCTGCGCTCCGCTTGCCGGCCCCTAACCCTGACCCCGGCCCATCGTCACCGCCCCATCTCCATCCTGTCCATTGCTCGATCCCTAAACCCGCACAGGTGGTCCCACGAGTACCAGGACGCGACCATCGAGAAGATCGTTCGCTTCCTGAAGCGGCTGAGTGAGTGTGCGCCGCACGACACGGAAGCCGGTGGTGGCTGCGGCGGCGATATCTCCCACGGTGCCTCTTGCCTCTGCTGCGAGGGCCAGTCTGGCGCTGCCAATCACCTTTGCGTGGCGCCTGACAGGAGTCCCGCGCCGTGACGGAGCCTCATGCCAGCTCCCGTTCCACCGTCGGTGCCGGTCAGGTGTGTGTGTGTGTGCCCGGTGGAGCGACCTGGTAAGAGCCTCGGATTGGGACTCGGGTAAAGCGCTTGTTGCCCAAACACCTGGCAGCGTGCGTGCTGTGGCAGTCGTAGTTTAAATGCATGTAACATTTCGTTAGCGGGTGCTTCCAGGCCGTGTAGAAGCATTCTTCTCTTCCTGGCCCTGATCTGTCATCCAGCACCTATAGAGAAGGATGACCCTTGGCAGGCTGCGCCGGATGAGGCGGCAGAAGGCCGCGCGGCAGTCCTTGTAGTGATTTGAGTGCGAGAAGCTTGCGCCGTCCCACCGCTCCCGTCGTCATCGCGTCGCTGCACGGTGGACGCGCAGGATTGCCTGTGGCCATCCAAGTGCAAGGCACGACAAATGCATGACGTAAATGCTTCGAGTGCTGCGCCGCACGGTCTATTCTGACTGTACAGAAGACAGTGGAACAGTATTAAAGATGAAGAACCAGTGAAGGGTAAACATTGTACAACTCTCCGTATGGGAGTGCAGAGAATAAAAGGCGCTGGAGTAGGGGTAGGGACTGCAAGACGGGCGCTCCTGTGCCCGGCCTGAGAGCATTGATGGAAATATACCTGGCACTCCGTGGGCCGTGGGTGCTGTCAGGCGATACCAAAATGTCGGGTGATTGACACGGACTCGTGCTCTCATCTGAAGCCACCAAACACCGAGCCGTTACTCTTCCGCGTGACGCGTTTGCATCGTGTGACCCAAGCAAGGCACTCCGTGAAAGAGTTCAGAGTCGGGGCTTTCGTGGTTGAAGATGTAGACATTGTTATCAAAAGAGTTAAAAACCGCCACTGCAAACGCCTGCAATAATGTTGATACTGCATGGGAAATCACACCTGCTTGGTATTTTTTTTACTACAAGTGGTGTATACTGATTTATGCACTTGCTGGTAATTACTGATGTTTCATAATGATGCATCGTTAATCTGCAAAAACGTTCCAATCTGCAGTTACTGATTTGGTTCCCGTCAAGCGAGACTCGCAGGCCTTCCTGCTGATCAGTGGACCCTTCGGCCCGCAGTGCACTCACCCACCCCCCCCCTCGTGGTGAAGAATTCCCCCTCCACCATCCCTGCAGGGTCCCCCCCCCCCAAAGCCTGAGGCTCTATCCCTACCTTTACAGGTTTCCTTGTATAAACGAGGACTGTGGTTTCCTGAATGTAGAGCCTGGCAAGGGTCCATTGAGACTTATCTCATATCAGAAGGACCTACCAGTAAACAGTTACACGTTGGGTTAGTGTTACGACTCTTTAAACACGTAATATGTAGTTTTATTTCACAAGATGTTGTGGCCTTTTTTACTGCAAGTGCGCTGTATACATTTCTTCACTAGTACAAACGCAAATTTAGAAGTCCCTGGTATGAAACGTATTCGTCCTGTAGCCCATGTTTGCTCCTCTTCCCTTAAAAATGCTCAGTGTTGCTTTTGGTTAAAACGTTATTCAAAGTGCTGATGTATGAGTCTGGTGATTTGAGAAGAGCTGTTATGGCATAGTCATATGCTAACGAGTTTAAACCACCGAGTATAGTTAAGAGTAATGATAATTTACGGCTTGAGAAGACTGCTAATGCATGATAGTTGGTCGTGTTTAAATCGATATTTGTGCAGCAAACTTGAATATGCAGATGGTGACTTGATAATAGGGTGATGTCAAAGGGAATGGCATAAACAGGATCGTAAAACATTGTATATTGTAATCTGTAAGGAACAAAAAGGTATCGTCCTCAACACTGGATTTATGTTTGATACCTACCAGACACATACCATAAATACCATTTTTGCACATCGAGCAAATGCAAAGTTTACAAAATGCGCCTAACGTGCATGTGTTTGTAAAAAAAACCTCTGTCAATATTTGATGTAAAACCAACCAAATTGCCACAATTTCTGCTGATGTGGCAGGATTTATGCTAAAATCACCGGGAAATCAGTTTTCAGCAGCACCAGAATCAGTTGAGTGTGAGTTCGCACACAGAGTGGAACTCAAAAAATCCTTGGTGGTGCAGGGTTGGTTTTTTTTTCTTCCGCTAATTCTGCAGTCCTGTGACACATCCCGCAAACGCTCCGATGATCCGCAACAATAATTAAAGAAAACAAAATAAGCCACGTCTTTTCGGCGTTTCAGGAGTTTCTAGCACGAGGGCGCCCCAAGTTATGGGATGTGGGATTCACGGATCATTGGAGGACAAGTGATTGGTGTTCGACTGCGTATATATGTGCAGCGTTGGGAGCCACTCGGTTGAGATTTGAGTATGGGAAGGTCACTGCCCCGGACAATACGACACAGGGCCCAAGTGTGTGCAGTGAGCAGAGAAGAAAAGAGTTAATTTCCCAGCACTGGACATTAAATGCACACCATATACACGTCCGCTATTGGCAGTGATGCTACCCGCGTCCTGCCCAGGTTAAGACCGCGGTGGTCACGCTGAAGGGGGATGAATATGCACAGTTTGCAATATTTCTCTGCGTTGATGTAGGATGTCACGGCGCAATGTATGAGGAATAGTTCTTAAGAGCTACTCTTTTGGGATGGCCGCATCGAGACTTGAAGCCTAACAATGCCTCCAATGTGGGAGGCGAAATGACGTGAAAGTGATGGAAGGAACGCTCTACACGGCTATTCTGAAACACCAGCTCGTAAGAACAATTCCAGATATTTTTTTACGTTCTTCCAGCTGGACACGCTCAATTTTTGGAGGTGCTTGAGATGCCATTTCCTGAAGTGCGATCTCATCTCATTGTCAGAACCACTTCATCCTGTACAAGGTCGCGGTGAGCCGGAACCTATCCCGCCAGACACAGGGCGCAAGGCAGGGATATACCCACGATGGGACGCCAGTCCATCGCTGGGCACTGCGGGCAATTTAGTCTGCAAGCCAATTAACCTATGCAGCAGCATGTTTTTTTGCGCTGTGGGAGGAAACCGGAGTGCCCGGCGAAAACCCACGCGGATACGGGAAGAACATTGAAACTCCACACAGAAAGGCACCCGAGCCGAGATTGGTACCCGCGACCTTCTTGCTGTGAGGAGGCGACAGCGCTACCCACTGGGCCACCGCGCCGCCCCTGAAGTGCGATGTCGGCAGTAATTGACGTACTTTTTAACCAACACATTACCGTCAAGCCGCAAATATAGATTTCAACTCACGACCTTCATCAGCACTGCCCCATAAACGTTCTGGAATAAGGTAATGTGGGCAGTTGCTCGTAGAGCGGAGAGAGCCCGGTCTGAAATGTTACTCAGTTGTGTACGTTTCACTAATAGTGTTCATAATGAGGGCGGTGACGTTGTTTTAGTTGTCTGGCTGTTTCATATTGGTGCCTGGTACGTTTCAGTCTGGGTCGCTTCACTCTGGGAAACGTGCTTGACATTTGGATATTAAGAGATTGTTAGAGAGTAATGTCATGCCAAGTACATGACGTTGTCACGGTCCGCCCTATCAGTGAGCGCAAGCAAAGGTCTTTTCTCAGCCATCGCATTAGCATGCATTTGCATGATAGACCCTGCCAGTATTGTCAGAGTGATATCACAATTCAGTAGTAATCTTAAAGAGTAATAACCTAACTAATTAAACGTCACCTAGCAGACATTTACTCCTAAGGCTTAAGACAGACAAGTGGATTTAAAGACAAAAAGACCAATTTTGACCATTGGCTCATTCCTTCCACCATACCTAGCACGTTTCGTGACAATACCGTGTGGCGCAGCTTATTTTAGGCCACCAAGAGTCTTGTTAGGAATCTACTAGTACAGTACAGCCATGATTACCCAGTGCTGCCTTTTTTCCTCGTGCTTTTTGTGGACAACCCCTGAATCAGCGTGGTGACACAACCAGCACATGTTTGTCTAAACACAGGCTGTCGAACTGTCGTGACCGCGGCTGGATCGTGTCGATCTGCTCGCGATGATGAGCACAGGCGGGCGGCCACCCATGTTCTGCCTGTAAAGTCTCACCTGGAGGCAGGGCCTGGTGAATTGCTCGGTGAAAATCACGAGCTGCGAGACTCCAACCCCACTTGGCTTTGAGGTGGCAAGGAAATAAGACCTAAATTGGGTTTGTAAACCCATCTGTTAGGATCATTGGAGCTCTATCCTATCGTAAGAGTGGATTTGCCTGGGCAACCCACTGTCGTTTCCTCATACTTGGAAAATACTAAGTGAAAAATTGGTTAAACGTCTGCCAATGCAGGGCCCTCCAAAAAACGAGTCTCGAGACTGTGGCTGTCTGGATTATTAACGAGCATTACTGTGCCTTTAAAGCTTTCATCCACTTGTGACATCCAGCGATACCAGAACTCCAGTTGTCCGTGGCCGTGAAAACGCCCATTCCAGGATTTCAGTGATTCGAAGACGTGTTGTTGTTTTTTTTCCACTCTGAATTCACGCCAGTCGCCTCTGCTCTGCAGTTCGATTCGCGAACCAGCCATGCTCATGTTGTTGAACATAAGTTGTCCATATCAGGCATGGACCCACCTTTATAAACATTTACACATCAGCAGTCGGTCGGTCAACTTAACGAGTTGTCAGTGCGGCTGGCGTGGAGCTCGGGAACCTGACGCTTGTGTATCTCCACATGTCTCTCCCCTGCTGAGCACTGGCCCTTAACAGCGTACACGTGTAAGGGGTAACGGCTCGTTGCAACATCAGAGTAATGTTTATTACATTAGCCGTTGAACTTAACGGTTTGCCTATCGCCATTTTAACTGCTTCTAATTTTAAGTCGCGGTCTTTTTATTGCCGTTTTAATAAATTGTATCTTGTTTATTCTCATCCAAACTGACGTTTTCATGTTTGTACTCACGGTACGTGAAGACAATGTTCATTGCATTTAAATCGTTACGTTTGACGTTTAGTAATAAATGCGTATTTCCGCCTTGGTGGTTGGTCCTCTTCTCACTTGGCTTATGTTTGTATTCGTGACGAAACCAATCTGTGCTCGTACCGCATGTGCGAAGGTGGCATGGAGGTCCTATAGCAATTGTTGCTCCAGAGACACCCGTGTAATAATAATGATTGCGTTTATAGAGCGCTTTTCACCCGAGGGTCACAAAGCGCTGCACGGAGCTGCGGAGAGAATGGCGCGTCAACAACAACGGCACGAGAATGGAAAATCAGCAACAATAAAACAAATTTTGGGTTTTTGCAAAACATACATCGTTGCAGAAGAACATGTAAAATATGATAAGACCTTCAACTCTAGTTTAAAAATGCTAAATTATCAGTGCATATCTAGCTATGTGTGTGTCTCTGTACGTGTATCTCTATCTCTGCAGTTTTGTCTGTTCCCCTGTTCTCTCTGGGTTCCTTCCCACAGCGTTATAACTGCATTGTCAATAACAGCGGATAGGATGCAGTGCCTTGCGGTTTGACGCCGGATTACCGCGTGGCCTAATTCTCCCACCTCCCCCAGGCTACGTCGCGCCTTTGAGTCGTTCTCTCGTTGAATAAATACTTTCTGCATTGAATATCTGCCCATCAGAAATTGTCTTTATCGTCATAATTGAGATTGTGTACTAATTGTTTTCAATTGAATTATTGAACAAAACAATCCTTGCACCCCATCATTTGTGACGTACAAATACACTTGGATATAGCAGTCAGTTTGTATTTAAGCTGGAAGGAACCGTTGAGTTGTGTAGCTGTTCCAGCAGCTGTCCAGCGGGGAGGGGTAAGCAGGTTATATCTCAGGGCACCCGAGCCAATTTAGTCAGTAGGACCAATTAACGTAGGCAGCAGCAGCAGCGGAGGCGGCATGGTGGCCCAGTGGGTAGCGCTGTCGCCTCCTCCTCACAGCAAGAACTCCCGGGTTCGAATCTTTGCTCGGGTGCTGCTTTCTGTGTGGGGAGTTTGCGAGTTCTCTCCCTGTGTCTGCGTGGGTTTTCGCCGGGCACTCCGATTTCCTCCCACAGTCCAAAAAAACATGCTGCTGTATAAATAATGAATTGGCTTGCAGACTAAATTTCCCGTAGTGCCCGGTGATGGACTGGCGTTCGATCGTGGGCATATCCCTGCCTCGCGCCCTGTGTCTGCCGGGATAGGCTCCGGCTCACCGTGACCCTGTACAGGACTAAGCGGTTTCTGACAATGACTTGAGATGAGCAGTGACAGCGGTGTCTCTGATCTGATCTCCACCAGGTGGCGCTCGCTACACGCCGGTTCAGAATGTCCGCTTCATTACAAGAGCAATTAATCACTTTCCGTGGAAGGATAATTGAGTCAGAGACTTTGCAACACTCTCGGTTAAACGCATTAAGCGCCGTACAACTATTTCTAAGCTCCCACTACATGTTTCTTTGGACAATGATCCGCACACATGGGACACCTGTCAGTTGACGCGACTGTGTTTTATGAAAGATCTACAGACGTGCAGGATTATAAATTGAGCATCAATTAACATTGGCGCGGCGCATCATTCCCAGCCGTATTTCTGTAAAGGTGAATCTTACCGCACACAGCACCTGGTGGGCGTTACGCATTTGAGGCTGAGTGGACTTAGGGGAGGCACGGGACCGGTGCAGAAAAGCGTCGCCGCTATTTGTCGTGAGCGGGAATCGAACTCAGCTTGGAGGTTCGAGCCGTAATAACGTGGGAGCCACTGTGCGCGCTCGCTCCGCTGCTTTGCAGAGGAGGCTTCATCACCCGAAACGTCGCTCATTGGAGAGGAGGGGGCGCTCGGCGTGCAACGCGATTCGTAAATCCGTGCTCTTGACCCCCGTCGGGCTGCCGTACGCGCACTCTGCTCTCTGACCCGCGACCCCTCCCCCCCGGCCTCTGAGCGACTCCACGTGGTCGCGACCATCGTCTCCACGTGGGAGGCGAACGAGAGGCGCAGTCGCTCTCGCTCGGGTCCTCGCAGATCCTCCTCCTCCTCACTACCGCCTCCACACAGGTACTCCTCATCACTACCACCTCCACACAGATCCTCCTCCTCACTACCGCCTCCACACAGGTACTCCTCACTACCACCTCCACACAGGTCCTCCTCACTGCCGCCTCCACACAGGTCCTCCTCCTCACTACCGCCTCCACACAGGTCCTTCTCCTCACTTCCGCCTCCACACAGATACTCCTCCTCACTACCACCTCCACACAGATCCTCCTCATCACTACCGCCTCCACACAGGTCCTCCTCACTACCACCTCCACACAGATCCTCCTCCTCACTACCACCTCCACACAGGTCCTCCTCACTACCACCTCCACACAGGTCCTCCTCCTCACTACCGCCTCCACACAGGTCCTCCTCACTACCAGGGCTACCTCGTGCTAACGGGAGCCGCGGTTCTAACGCGAGCCCCGTTCTAACGCGCGCCCGTGACTCCACGCAGGAGCGATGGGGAAGAAATCGAAGGTGGGGAAGAGTCGGCGCGACAAATTCTACCACCTGGCGAAGGAGACGGGTACGCGGCCTGATCCTCCACCACCAGCACCACCACAAGACCAACCACCAGCACCACCACCACATCAACCACCAAAATCACCAACACGAGCACCACATGCAAAACTACCACCACAACCACTGGTGTTGTCACAACAACCGCCGTACCGTTAACACCATCGGAACAAATTTGCACCGGAGCCACCACAGCCTTCTATAACCATTGCTATAACCGTGACTCCCCCCGTTACAACGTTCACTACCGCTCAACAGTCACTGACACCAGAGCAAGCACGACTTCCCCCCGACTATTGGCTGTTTTGACAAGCTCTTATAAACTTACTTTGGTTCCATAAACACGTTAACTCTCACCCGCTTTACACTCACGGTGCTGTTTGTTGCTGACCATTTGGCGTTTTGGTCCTTTGTGTGCGTGCGCTCGACAATTCCTACAAATAACCACAGCCGTGAGAGTGACTGTGGGGTGAGAGTGACTGTGGGACGGCGCGGTGGCGGCCCAGGGAGTAGCGCTGTCGCCTCCTCCTCCTCACTGCAAGGAGGTCCCGGGTTCGAATCTCGGCTCGGCTGCTGCTTTCTGTGTGGAGGGAGTTTGCGAGCTTCTCTCCCCGTGCCCGCGTGGGTTTTCGCCAGGCACTCCGGTTTCCTCCCACAGTCCAAAAAAACGTGCTTCTGCATAGGTTAATTGGCTCGCAGACTAAATTTCCCGCAGTGCCCGGTGATGGACTGGCGTCCCATCGAGGGTATATCCGTGCCTTGCGCCCTGTGTCTGCCGGGATAGACTCCGGTGCCCCACGACCCTGCACAGGATTGAGTGGGGGTATCGATGATGATGATGATGATTCCTGGTGAAGTTTAATAAAAGTGTGTAAACACTAACATCGTGCCAATGTACAGAGTAACGGCGAACGGGATAACCACAGCACCACGGATTAACACCAAAGTAGATCGATACAGGTGTTTTTATTATTAAATCCGAGTCATCAACCCAGGCAGTGGTGCAAGCTCTGGATGCGGGATTCCTGCGATGCAACAAGCGCAGTGGTCACTTAGCTGCAGCTGCCTATCAGCCTGCTTGATGTGAAACTCCTGTCATATATCTGGATGGGAAAGCTTTGCCTAATTAATGAACAGGACACTTGAAATATCGTTTGCATGCCATGCATTAGCACACACTATACCATGCATTAGTACACACTATACCATGCATTAGTACACACTATACCACGCATTAGTACACACTATACCACGCATTAGTACACACTATACCACGCATTAGTACGCACTATACCACGCATTAGTTCACACTATACCATGCATCAGTACGCACTATACCATTGTCCAATACGAGTGAATAAGCTAATATTATAAATCAATGTTTCTAGGTTGAGCTCTACTCCCCTCTAGTACGTGATTAGTGCAGCTAAGACGCTTGCAGTGACATGAACTGTTCTGATGTTGTTATTGACGTCGTTCTTTCCACAGCTCGGATTAACAAAAAAATATATTAAAAAAAACGTTACTATTGCTGATTTACCGTTCTTATGTCGTTGTTGTTGACATGCCATTCTCTCCGCAGCGCTGTGCAGCGCTTTGTGACCCTCGGGTGAACAGCGCTCTATAAGTGCAATTATTATGCCTCTCCGCAAGTCTGCGCAGCGCTTTGTGACCCTCGGGTGCAAAGCGCGTTGACGCGCCGTTCTCCCCGCAGCTCGGCGCAGCGCTTTGTGACCCTCGGGTGAGGAGCGCCGTGTAAGCGCAGTAACCGTTGTCGCTTGTAGCCGTGGGCGCGCGCGAGTGACGACGGGGCCGCGTGCGTTGCTGCTGTTGCTGCTGCTGCTGCGCCGCTGCTGCTGCGCCGCAGGCTACCGAGCGCGTTCCGCCTTCAAGCTCATCCAGCTGAACCGCAAGTTCGGCTTCCTGCAGCGAGCGCGCGTCCTCGTCGACCTGTGCGCCGCTCCCGGAGGATGGTACGCCGGCTCGCCACCGCCGCACCGCCACGACGGTCACCGCCCGTGCGGCGGCGACCGACTGGAGGGTCCACGTGTCGTTAGCGAGCGCCTGTAAAGGCACCCGAAGGGGGGGGGGGTGGGTGGCTAGCGCTACACCTGGTCGCGTTTGTCTCGCCGGCGGTAAAGTTTGCACGTTGAACCGGGTGCGCATTTCAGGCGGAGTCGACCTAGGGGAGGCTCAAGGCCGGATTAAGTTGCCGCCACTGTTGTTTGTCGATGGGCGGCGGGGTGGCCCGGTGGGTAGCGCTGTCGCCTTCTCACAGCCAGAAGGTCCCGGGTTCGAATCTCGGCTCGGGTGCCTTTCTGTGCGGAGTTTGCGAGCTTCTCTCCCCGTGTCCGCGTGGGTTTTTTGCTGGGTACTCCGATTTCCTCCCACCATCCAAAGACACTCTGCTGCTGCCTAGGTTGATCGACCCGCTGAGTAAATCACCCCAAAAAGTGTGCCGTGCGATGTGCTGTCGCCACATCCTGGGTATTCCCCCACCTTGTGCCCTCTGTCGGCCAGGATAGGCTCTGCCT
>JAZEWT010000022.1:3025730-3036329 GCA_036362905.1 Mordacia mordax
CCCTGCCTTGCGCTCTATGTCTGCCGGGATAGGCTCCGGCTCACCGCGACCCTGTACAGGACAAGGCGGCTTCTGACAATGAGATGAGATGAGATTTATAGGGCGCTCAGATTGATCAGCATCTCAGAGCATCTGACTTCACATCTCAAACCAAACATTCAAAAATACCCATCGGAGACCTCCGGTTGCTACTACTTTTGCTCAGGACAATATTTCCGCAGCGCTGGCCTGAGAATGTACATCGTGTGTACAGTGATGCGCCCAAGTGGCTTTCTCAAGAGTTGTTTTTTTTTTAAGTCATTTGGCAAATTTGGACCGTAATCGTGACGCACAAGATCGACACGACGGGATCGTTAACATCCACCGTGAGCCAGACGTATTTCCGGTTCACGCACCCGCAGAATTGACCATCGCAGACACAGGCTTCGAGCCACCAGCCTCCGCGCCGTCGCCAAATGTGCCACCCGTGCGTCTCGCGTGTGTAACACAAGGGTGGTCCAACCGGTGGCGCGCTCTCGTCTCGCAGCTTGCCCCGACCACCACTCGCAATCGCCTTACCGGTGGCAAATTCTCACGGACGGGGAATGGGAAAATCTCGAACCGAATGAGGTGATTGAGCGAACCTTCAGTCGGCCACAAAACCACAGCTATCGGCTCACGGCAACGAACAGGTAACCAAACGTATTTCACGTGAGTCGCGTTAGATTTCAGATCGTGGTTAAAGGTTCAATGTATTGTTGAGACGCGAATGAGTGACAGATTTGTTGTTCAACTAGAGATGTGATGGTATAGATGGGGGTAGCGTTGACATTTAAACAGAGCGATTCTTTCCAGAGATACTATAAGCTGTGTTCTTACGTACTATGTTTTTTATGCAATGTAACAGTGATTGACTAAGTTAAGGATATTCTTTGGTAGAGACTAGAGATTGATAAGATTGGACAATGTGACTTGTATTTCATGTCCGTATATTCTATTAGCTTTTCATTATTTTACCCGAATTCTGACCTGCGATTAATGGTGAACTAAAGTTTATTGTAACATTTAAAAAAAAGCAAGTTGTAGCCTTTGTCAATCCACTGCTGGATGGACGGCTGCACAAAGTCGCTTCCGTTGTGCGTCTGCACTGGTTGTTCCTTCTCTTGGTCAGCGATTCGCTCATCGGCTACCTGGAGTTCGACACCATGACGTGCTATGGTCCACAGACGAGGCCCGTCCGCCGCCTGTCTGTGCCGTCAGTAGATCGCTGGACGTGGCATTTCAAGGACAAGTACGAGGAGTGGGTGAAATTTGGAGAACAGGTGCGGAGCGATGCTTGTTAAAGTTAACGTGACCTTGAAACAACTCGGTACAATAGTGTTATTAACTCTTATCTCGAACACTGAGACTGCTATGTCTAACGCTGAGACTCCCATCTCGACACTGAGACTCCCATCTCTACACTGAGACTCCCATCTCTACACTGTGACTCCCATCTCTAACACTGTGACTCCCATCTCTAACACTGAGACTCCCATCTCTAACACTGAGACTCCCATCTCTAACATTGAGACTCCCATCTCTAACATTGAGACTCCCATCTCTAACACTGTGATTCCCATCTCTAACATTGAGACTCCCATCTCTACACTGTGACTCCCATCTCTACACTGTGACTCCCATCTCTACACTGTGACTCCCATCTCTACACTGTGACTCCCATCTCTAACATTGAGACTCCCATCTCTACACTGAGACTCCTCTAACACTGTGACTCCCATCTCTAACACTGTGACTCCCATCTCTAACACTGAGACTCCCATCTCTACACTGAGACTCCCATCTCTAACATTGAGACTCCCATCTCTAACATTGAGACTCCCATCTCTAACACTGTGATTCCCATCTCTACACTGAGACTCCCATCTCTAACATTGAGACTCCCATCTCTACACTGAGACTGCCATCTCTAACATTGAGACTCCCATCTCTACACTGAGACTCCCATCTCTAACATTGAGACTCCCATCTCTAACACTGACTCTTATCCATTCCTTCTGCTGTTCAGGGATGCTCAGCTCTCTCGGTTGATGGATGTGGCTCAGTGTTGTTCTGCCCAGATGATAGCAAACTGTAGAACTGCGCTTGTTCGGGAACATGTATTCCCTCCACGTTTGTCGCAAAATCATTATTGTTTTTAATCGCTTCTATAGTTTGTTGCTGCTTTTAATCTTTCGGGTTGGGCTGTCCCGGTGTTGTTGATGTGGCCGTTCTCTCTGCAG
This sequence comes from Mordacia mordax, assembly GCA_036362905.1. NCBI lineage: Eukaryota > Metazoa > Chordata > Hyperoartia > Petromyzontiformes > Petromyzontidae > Mordacia > Mordacia mordax. The sequence goes on from JAZEWT010000022.1 coordinate 3,027,992, forward strand.
CTCTGTGAAGCGCTTTGTGACCCTCGGGTGAAAAACGCTCTATAAATGCAATTATAATTAATAACTACTACTATAATACAGCACTGTATTACAGTAATAGTTTATCTATCACAACAATTTCAGCTTGGGGAAAATTAAGTGTCTTCCAACACGTGAGCGTTATATTGCTGTGTTTAATGCGGTTTTCGTGTAAAATTGTTTTGAGAGACTTTGACTACATTTTTCACGGTGTATGCCGACAGACGTGACTCTGAACAACATTGGAAGCGAGGCAGTACTCACAAAGCTGAGATAATGTATCGTGATAATGCAAGTTAATTCCACGACTCGTCGCGGACGAGATACGGAGGCATGAGGAAAGCGAAGACACCCCCCGAGGGGGGGGGGGTCAGTCAGTCAGGGGGTCAGCCGGCGCCAACCTGCCAGACACTGCTTCCTATGTATTACGATGTTATCAGCCAATTAATTAATAGGCACTGAAGCACAATTGCAAGAATAGCCACACATTACACACTGTGTTTAAATTGTGATTATTATTATTATACCCCAGAACTCCTGGGGAATTATTACCGGGCCCACAAGCACAGAGATTGAGGAGTTTTACATCAACAATCCTCACGTCAGAATTAAATACAATGACAGCGATCTGGACCTGACAAGTAAGTGGTGCCTTCAAATCACGAATGTCCCCTCCCGTAACCACACTTAGACTCTGCTGATGGGTTAAAGTTCATCATCAGCTATGATCTATCCACTGCTAAGTCAAAGCCTCCCCAAGGCAACAATTCGTGTAGCTCCTGCTCACGAGCAGAACAAATCCACCTACGTAGTGGGCGACGCCGCTCAATTGTCCTTGCCTCTGGCTGGCTCTCCATCGTTAGCGCGATGCACCGTCCAAACGAGGACGTATCCTGGCCAAGCCCAACTTCTAAGCGATGCTCACGCTGGCCGCCTACCAATAACGACGCAAAGACACGCATGGTCAAGGTGAGGGAAGTATAGCGAGGCCCTCTCAATGATGGCAGTGACCGTTAACAATCCGAGACGCAAATCAAGAGACGCCATGTGTGCGCGGATCGAGCGAATGTCTCATCTCATCTCATTATCTGAAACCGCTTAATCCTATATAGGGTCACGGTGAAGCCGGAGCCTATCCCGGAAACATAGGGCGTAAGGCAGGAATACACCCGACGACGGGACGCCGGTCCATCGCCGCCGAGCGAATGTGTTTCTTGTCATTCTCCGGCTGCAGAGATGTGTCTCAGCACAGCGACGCAGAGACGGCCCATCAGGCGAAGGCCTGAGTTTCAAACAAGGTCACAGGCGGCCAACACGATGGTCTATTGGGACAGGTACTTCAATACAAACATAGGCTTCACGTTATTACCAGGCCCTACTGTGTTTTATTGTGACCTTCGAATTATGTCTTTTGTTTTCACTTAAGCTCTGTGGAAGAAGCAATACCGCAGCTGTTCACAGTCAGCTATGAGGCCGACTATACGGTAAGCTGTACCCTTTTGCAACACCTCTAAACAACGCAACGACGAATCATTTTGTTGTAACTGGAGTTCACTCTATGTTGCGCTAAACGTTCCTGCTTGGTGTCAACAGATGTCGGTGCTGAACGAGTGCAGTCCCGAGTACAAATTGGTGGCTGAACGTTTCCACAAAACAATGTTCAAAAACAATTTCACCATTTCCAGCATCAACAGAGTTCACAACCCCAGTCTCTGGGACACCTACCAAAGGTATATCGTCACGATTGGCTTCAATTTGTAAGTAGAGTTTATTCTGCTATGTTGCTGAACCGGTAGCTACGTGAGCACATTTGGTCTATGTAATATGACGCATCAACAAGGTGACGAAGGTAGCCGATTTCCATCTCGGAAATGTAGCCAGACTGCGCAACATCCTGTCACCCGCTGATGCTGAGAAGCTAATAACACATCTTTATCTCATCATAAATCGATTACTGCAATGCACTGCTCCCTGGTACCCTTGCCTACCTGATCAATCGTCTCCAACGTGTGCAGAATGCGGCTGCTAGAGTCCTCATTCACACACCTAGCCACGGTCACATATCCCCAGTACTGAGGTCTCTCCACTGGTTACCGGGTTAAATATAGGATTGAATTTAAAATTCTCCTCACCTACAAGGCTCTCACTGGCGCAGCTCCGACATACATCCGTGACCTACTTCAGGCACCCTCCTCAACACGACAACTTCGATACTCCAGTACAGGCTGCTTTCTACATGTGACCAGATCTGCACCTCCATTCGATGGGTGACGGAGCCTTCTCGCACTGCGCTGCTCCCAGACTCCTGAACGCCCTTCCATTAGAGATTCGTTCAGCTGAGTCCCCTGGGCATCTTCAAATCTCGTCTCAAGACTCACTCGTTCTGTAATGCTTTCAAGCCCTCTGGCTTGGACTGTTGATGCGGCTCAGTGTTGCCGTGCCGGGATGATGGCTCTCTGCCAACCTGTACATGCACGGGAACATTCATTTATTCCTTGTTTGTTGAAGAATTATTATTATTATTATCGCTTATTTTATGTCCTATAATTTATTGCTACTATTTGACTTTCAGTTGAACTGCCCTGATGTTGTTATTGACATGCCGTTCTCTCCACAGCTCAGATTTGTAAAAAAAAAAAACCCAAAAAAAAACGTTACTGTTGCTGATTTGCCGTTTTTAGGTCGTAGTTGCTAACGCGCCGTTCTCTCCGCAGCTCTGTGCGGCGCTTTGTGACCCTCGGGTGAAAAGCGCTCCGGAAGTGCAGTTATGATCACGAACATCAATGCGTCACCACCTGTCGTACGACCGACTAATCCCGGTGTGTGACCAAACACCGTTTTAACTGCAGGAAAAAAGAGAAAATGAGGAGAGACAACGGGGAAAATTACGTGAGGGAACGGCGGCTGTTTCACAAGACGAGGAAACAGGCGCAAAATGCAATCTGCCGTAGAAATTTTGACATGCGCTACTCCAGAGATGGACTCATGCTGGGAAGAGGTATGGCTTTAGCTGTGGGAGCTTAAACAGCTCGACCTGAGCTACTAAGCAGTGATATCTGCATTGTCCTGAGCTGGCTGCCTTTTGGCATCATCTAGCTAACACTGACAATCAGGCTCTAAAGAAAGCCATGTCTGATGTGGGCCAATCAGTTTGAAGGGCAATGCATGTGTTATCAAAGCTTCCTGTTTGCAAATTTTGCCACACGTATGTGTGGCTTCTGCAAACCGGACGCATGGACGTCGCGGGATGCGTGTGAAACTAAAACACGGCGCAAGATCTTGACGAGGCAGGGCGAGGAACATGAGACCGAGCAGCACGATGATGGGTGCAAGGCACAAGCATCGTCTACATTCTGCAGTCAGCCTGTACGATGTGAAGGACCTGTGTTTAATACGAGATCCAGACATTCCTCCCACAGTCCAAAAAACACGCTGCCGCATAGGCCGATTGGCTCGCAGACGCAATTGCCCGCAGTGCCCGGTGATGGACTGGCGTCCGATCGTGGGTATATCCCTGCCTTGCGCCTTTTGTCTGCCGAGATAGGCTCCGGCTCACCGCGACCCTGTACAGGACGAAGCGGTCTCTGTCAATGAGATGAGATGAAACAACATACCGTGCCTCTATTTGAACATCTCTACGTATTGCCCCCATTCTCCTCGACCAACCGACGTAATGACGTAGGTCATTACGTCGGTGTTCAGCCCAGACTACATGACCCTGTCCATGCTGTGTGGGCACATATTCGTACCGTGTGTGCGCAGGTGTGGATGATGCCCTCTCTCCCTCTCCTGTCCACTCACAGGTGTGTATTTTTCGTGGAACGCCTACTACTGCCACACGTTTTTCGAGAGACATCGCAATGACAAAGGGGACATGGTCTGCATGTTCTTAGCCCGAGTCCTTTGCGGGAACAGCTGCTCCAAGGAAAGGATGCAGTCCCATTTCCTTCATCCACCTTCCAAAGACCGCTCTCTGGTGAACATCTACGACAGTGCTGTGGACAACCTTCAAAACCCACTGATCTCCGCAATATTTTACTCTGATCACGTCTACCCGGAATACATCATCAACTATTGTTAGACGCATCATCAGAAATAATACCCGTTTGTCGACAGTGCAACGGAGCCGTGCCGGGTCCACTGCGAGCCAGCCCGGCACGGCTCAAGAGATACCAGGGCATGTGTTTTTACCCGCTTTTACTTAACTTACATTGGGGGACGTGTGTCATGGTTAAAATATTTGAGCACAAAATTAAAGCATTTCCGATAAAGCTGGAGAGCTGAAACTTTGCACGCAGGCACAACTCGGATGACAGTGCAACCTACTGAAAACAGTTTGAAGACCGGTGACAAGGTGCTGCTGGGCCCACCATAGAAACGATCCTTTCAAATTAGTATCTTCTTTCAGTCTGATGGGGGTGATATTTTCCCGATGCCAAACACGCACTGAGCTGACTTGACATTTTTACGCGGCTAACACTAAAAAAAGTAGATAATAAAATAGGATAATATTTTACTTTATAAATGACGAGCTTATACCACACTCCAAAATAGGAAAGCATTTTTTTTAACACAAAATGAATCTTTCTAGGGATACAGACTAAAAGCGGGTGGCCAAACTCTGACCGTATAAGACTTCAATAATATTTTCTTTTCATGAAAACCTTAAAACCGTACTGATATTAAGTGATTACTGTTAGTTGTTCCTTTTACAAAACATTAGAAAAACACGTATTTACAACTAAAATCATTTAAATGTAAATCTCACAGTATTATCAGTTAATCGTAAGTCACATATTGTATGTGACACTGCGATGCACTGGTATCCCACCGTGGGTATACCTCTGCCTTGCACCCTCTGTCGGCCAGGATAGGCTCCGGCCCCCCGCAAATCCTGTGCAGGACTAAGCGGGTGTTGATAGTGAATTAACGCTGCAGCTGGTTGTACCATAATAACAATAATTGCATTTATAGAGCGCCTTTCACCCGAGGGTCACAAAGCGCTGCACAGAGCTGCGGTGAGAACGGCGCGTCAACAATAACAGAGAACGTTAAATCAGGAACAATAACGTTTCCTTGGAGGTTTTTTTTATAAATGTACTAAATCTGTAAGCTCAGCGATTGGAGTTAAATTATCAGCTTTGAAAAAAACATCATTGGCGAGTGATATTGGAACTTGGTTCTGAGCAATCCCCTTTACAGACCCGAACCTTGCAATATTTATCAATCAACAAAGAATAAAGGTGATGTAGGTTTTCACGGCTCGATGCATGATGATTGCTTCGAAAAGCTGCTCTCTCGGGACAGCCGCGTCGATCGCTCTTCCTCTCTCCACCTCGCGACGTTTCGCCTCTAACGTGAGGAGGCGAAACGTCGCGAGGAGAGGAGAGAGAGGGAGCGATCGACGCGGCTGTCCCGAGAGAGCAGCTTTTCGAAGCAATCATCAAAGAATAAAGGGCCCTAAGTCTGGGCTGTGGATTGACAATGGGATGTCCTGTGTATTATCTCTATTAATTTCTCAATAAATAATCATAAGAAAATTTGGAAATATATTTTTAATGATCTTTGGAATGTTAACGTTCAGAATTGTTTTCTAACTGCAAGAGAAAAAAAAACTCATGTACAACTCTCTGACATTATCAGAAAGTGACTTCACAGGAGACTGGAAGGTTTCCTCTTAACCAAAAATGCGCGGCCGTGATTTGTTTGGCTTCCAAGTAATAAAAAAACATTTTGTGTGAATTAAAAAAAAGTCTTGTCTGTTTGATGATTGCTTCGAGAAGCTGCTCTCTCGGGACAGCCGCGTCGATCGCTCTCCCTCTCTCCACCTCGCGACGTTTCACCTCCTCACACGTGAGAGGCATCCTCGGGCGCAGTGTGCGTGTGTCGCGCGTGTGACTCCTGTTTGTATGTAGGTACCGTGCACGTGTCGAGTCGCCTCCACAGAGTTGCTGCGTTCCAGAATCAATGGACGACCGACGGGGTCCACTGGGTCTGTTTATGTATTTTAATTTGCTAGTTTAATTTATTAACTCTGGGGGCAAGAAAGTACGCTGGGGGACAAAATCCACGCGTTTTCCTTTTTACAGAGATTGTGCCCTCAACCATAATGTGGCGGAACGCTGCATCACGGGGCCACTCGGGGCCGAGGTGATGTCGGCCGGATATCTGATTTGTGGTTGAGAATTGCTCTTTCGGGACATCCGTGAGGAGCATTTTCGCTCTCCCACTCGTGACGTGGGAGGAGAAACATCTGCTTTCCTGCTCCCTTTTGCAACAGGTCACCGTTTCGAAGATTGCAGGCATCTTCTGGATGCCTCTGGAGGCATCTTCCAGATGTCATCTTCTGAATGCCTTGGAGGCATCTTCTGGATGATTCTGGAGGAATCTTCCAGATGTCATCTTCTGGATGTCTTGGAGGCATCTTCTGGATGCCTCTGGAGGCATCTTCCAGATGTCATCTTCTGGGTGCCTCTGGAGGCATCTTCTGGATGATTCTGGAGGAATCTTCCAGATGTTATCTTCTGGATGCCTTGGAGGCATCTTCTGGGTGCCTCTGGAGGCATCTTCCAGACGTCATCTTCTGGATGCCTTGGAGGCATCTTCCGGATGTCATCATCTGGATGTCTCCAGCGTTGGAGGCGAAAGCAGGAAAGCACGACACGGCTATCTCGAAAGAACCGTTCCGAAGAGCAATTCTCAATGTTTGTCAGTGAGAAGGAAAAGGTCACGTTTTATAAAAGGGCACTGTGTTTAAGACCCTAAACCACACGGCTCGTTCCTAAAGATAAGCGAATAAAACCGCAGCGTATTTGTCGCTAACATTGCCCTAAACACAAGACAAATCACAAAAACCGCGTGGGTTTTCGCCGGGCACTCTGGTTTCCTCCCACAGTCCAAAAAAACAAGCTACTGCATAAGTTAATTGGCTCGCAGACTAAATTGCCCGCAGTGCTCAGTGATGGATTAGCGTCCAATCGTGGGTATATCCTTGCATTGCGCCCTGTGTCTGCTGGGATAGGCTCCGACTCACCGCGACCCAGTACAGGACTAAGCGGTTTCTGACAATGAGATGAGACAAAAACCCAGTTGGGCAATGATCGCTCATCATAGAGAGAGACCAACAAGGAGCATTATCTGAAGGGCTTCCTGTTAAACATCACGCGACGCAAAACATTGCCTTTCGAAGCGATCATTAACACTCGTTCATTAATTTTCCCGATGGCACCACAACGCACAGGGCGCAAGTGCTGACGGGTGGGGCCAGCTGACCGGCCCGTAGACCCTGCATTCCTGCAATATTCCTCTCTCACGACCTTTACAAATGGATTTTGCGAAATATAAATTCCTTCACAATTACCAACACGTCTAACAAGCATTGCCAGTGGGGGTCAAATACCAAACGCGAGTGATTTAATGGCAACGATTTGGCATAAACATCACTGGTTTAATAGAGGACCTATGACTACGTCAGTCAGTTGTACGTAACCTGAAAGGAATGATTTAGCTGTGTAGCTATTTTTGACTCTTGTTCTGGGTACAGGGTAAACCAAGTGATCACATTTCACGGTATCGAGAGGGGGGGGGTGTATTCAGGACAATTAACGTAAGCAGCATGTCTCTGAACTGTGGGGGGTGAAACCAGAGTACCCGACGCAATCCCCACGCAGACACGTGGAGAATATGCACTCTCCCACTGAGAAGGGCACCCAGGTTAGGAATTGAACTCAGGAGCTGTTTGCTGTGAGGCAGTAGCTCTGCTCGCTGCGTCACCGTGTGCGTCACGTGCCCGGTTCACGCCAGATTTGGGGGGCGTCAGCAGGGTTGCGCCTGGATAATTCCGAACAATAATTTAATTCATAACGCGCCGCGAAAAATTCCGGAACGGGTCACGGGACGAGACACGGAGTCGTAGCGAGGAAACCACAGAGAGGTGGGAGGAAGGCATCCACGCAGTAAGCTGGCGCCAGCATGCGCCACGCACTGGGGTCCTACGCATTACAGTACTGGCCAATTAATCACTGAGTGGGGTTTTTTTTGGTTGTGGGAGGAAACCGGAGAACCCGGAGGAAGCCCACAAGGAACAGGAGGGCAACACAAACTCCACACAGCAATGGAGACCCGATGCAGAGGACGACCAGCCTGGTGCAGGACCTTGGCTCTATAAGGAGGCGCCGATGTTACCGCTCCGCCGCCTGTTGAATATCGCCACCATGCACACCGGGTATTACTGTGCGGCTACAGGACAGGCAGCAGTGTGGATGACAGGAGCACCACTGCCAATGCATTAGCCCGGCTGTGCCAGCCAACCCTGTCATGT
>JAZEWT010000022.1:3036989-3047287 GCA_036362905.1 Mordacia mordax
TGAGGGGGGGTGAGGGGTTAGGGGGGGAAAACCGGATGTTTTTCGCCGCGACGTAGGTTATTACTTGTAAAGCATGGGCGTAATTGCTACAATAATAAACTCCTATCACATTTAATCCACGCTCCAATAGAAGGAAACACATTTGCAGCGATGAAAAATAACGCAATTGAGTCACACGTTTTTTAAAGACTGTATAAGGCAATGCCATTGACAAACGTGTTGAAGGGGATTCCTGCTCCTTCGTGACAGCCGTGTCGAGCGTTCCTCCTCCCCTTCGCGACGTTTCGCCTCCGACGTTGGAGGAAGCCACGTGTACAGTGGTGACTCCGCGTGAGGAGCGCCGTCGCCTCACTGCAAGAAGATTCCGGGTTCGATTCCCGGCTCTGGCGCCTTTCTGTATGGAGTTTGCGTGCTTTCTCCCTGTATCCGCGTGGGGTTTCTTCGGGTACTCCAGTTTTCTCCCACCGTCCAAATACACGATGCTATCTCGGTTAATTGGCCTGCTGAGTAAATTGCCCCCAGTTCTCTGCGATGTACTGGCGTCACATCCTGGGTATAGCCCCGCCTCGCGCACTCTGCAGGGATAGGCTCCGGCCCCCCGCAACTCCGTGCATGATTAAGCGGGCACTGAGAGTGAACTGACTTTAACAGAGCAATGCGCAGTAAAAAAAACCCCCCAAAAACGCTATCGTTGCTGATTTTCCGTTCTTATGTCGTTGTTGTTGACCTGCCATTCTCTTTGCAGCTCTGCGCAGCGCTTTGTGACCCTCGGGTGAAAATGGCTGTATGAACGCAATGATTATGATTCAACAATCCTTCTTGTGTACGCGACTTGTCGATGATAAAACTATTGCGGTGTTGTCCGTCTCGCGTGGGGTCTGCAAGTGACTGCTGAGTCGTCCCATCAGTAAAGACCGCCGCGCGGTCGTGACCGCACCTGCTGCCACTGTTGGTGAGACGCAAACACGGCTGATTGTGTAGAGTTCTTGGAGTGTAGCGAATATTGACATCGCCAGCACCACCACCATGGAGACAGGACAACGTCACACGTTGTGATTGGGAGCCGCCGTGTCGAGTCCTAGGGAAGGCACTATCATCGCTCTCCCTCTCTCTCTCTCTCTCTCAGGCTCCTCGAGAAGGTAAGGCTGCTGCACCGTCTCATTCTCGGGTGGAATCGGCGTGCGTGAATGTGTCAATCATCTCATCTCATTATCTGAAACCGCTTAATCCTATATAGGGTCACGGTGAGCCGGAGCCTATCCCGGAAACACAGGGCGTAAGGCAGGAATACACCCGACGACGGGACGCCAGTCCATCGCCGGGCATTGCGGGACAATTTTAGTCTGCGAGCCAATCAACCTATCCAGGAGCATGCTTTTGGACTGTGGGAGGAAACCGGAGTACCCGACTAAAACCCACGCGGACACGGGGAGAGCATGCAAACTCCACACAGAAAGGCACCCGAGCCGAGAGATTCGAACCCGGGACCTTCTTGCTGTGAGGCGTCAGCGCTAACCACTGGGCCACCGCGCCGCCCATGTGTCAATCAGTGGGCTACAAACTTGGCAACCGCAGTTCGAGTCCCGTTCACGGTCAATACCGGTGACGATTTTCTGAAGCAGACCTGGGCCTCCCCTAGGTTGACTCAGACGCAAATAAGTACCCAGTGCGGTGTGTAAACATTTCCACTGTGGAGACAAGGCGGGCGTGGTGCTGGCCACCCACCTTCTCGTGTAAGTTGCTTACCGTCACAAGGCGCTGCTCGCTAACCGCACTTGACCCCGGTGTCTGCTCAGGCTACACGGTGGACCTTTGCCTTTGCGCGAGTCGACCACCCGCCATGTCCTCCAGCACGCGGCAGCAGGGAAGAGCTCGCGGCCGCGAGCGCCTCACTCAGTACGAGATCGAGCAGCTGGTGCAGAGGCTGAGCCAAGCGCGCGTGGCGTGCGAGTGAGTGATGTGGAGGCAGAGCCGAGGGTTGGTGGATCACCGCACGCAGGGTTGGTGGATCACCGCACGCAGGGTTGGTGGATCACCGCACGCAGGGTTGGTGGATCACCGCACGCAGGGTTGGTGGATCACCGCACGGACGGTGTGAAACTGCCCAATGCGTGGGCGTCGAGGAGCTGACATACCCTGGCTTGCCACGAGATGGCGGTACAGCAAATGTGGACTAATCAACGTCTGTGCCATATTGTTTGCATCGTCTCTTCCACCCCCCTCTCCCCACCTCGTATTTTATCTACACTCGCCATTCGTTGGTTGTCCAGTTCAAACGTTTGTTCGGTCTTCTATCGCGGGAATCCCACATGCAGGGCTTGCGAGCTCACTGGGTATTTTCTGCCGTAATAATAAACATCTCGCAGCTTGATATATAGAGGACTGCAGAGCTTAAGGGTGACATTTGGCGCCGGCTCACCACCTGGTTGCCTTTGTGGTTTGCCGGTGGGTCCTCTTGGTTCACTACCATGGACAGCACCCCGACTGCGGTCTGTGATGGAGGCGGCGAGTGAGTCGCATCCCACTAAGCAAATGTTTACCGACCCGCCGGGGTCATTGGGTCAATAACCGGACTGGGGTCTCTCGTAATAATAATAATTGCTTTTATAGATCGCCTTTTCACCCGAGGGTCACAGAGCGCTGCACGCGCTTAGCCACGACAAAGCTACACACGGGTGCGTTGCACTCGCGTCCTGGTTGCTCGTCCCAGTAGGGCCTCTCTCTGCACGACCTCACACATGATGGTGCCGTAGCGCCACACATCACTGGCCGTCCTGAACTCGCGATACCAGATCGCTGCCGGTGCCGCTGCACCGGATCGTAGCGCAGTGCGGCCCTTCGTGTTACAGGGCGGCCACGCAATGGGATATCAGAGTTACCTCTGAGAGATTCCGTTAAAGCGGTCTCTGGACAGGTTATAGGGAAAGACTCCCCCTAGCGTATGAGAAGAGTAGCGTTGGTTACAGAGCCGTGAAACCGATGTCAATGAAGAATTGCTCTCCATGGCTCTTATTTCGGGACAGCCGCGTCGAGTGTTCGTTATATCTCGCCTTCGGAGCGTTGGGAGGCGAAACGTCGTGACGGAGAGAGACGGAACGCGTTCCACACGGCTGCCCCGAAGAAACGGCTCATACTTCGAGCGGTGACAAACCATTATCGGTACGATATGTACATATTAAGAGTTGGTATAATCCTATTAAAGTGCGTGGCCAATTTAAATACATAGTTAATTTGTGCAGTCGTTGATGACCGGCCAGAAAACACCAACTCCGCAGACTTGAGAATAAAATTAAATAAAGGGCAGTGCTATGATTTGTACCTAGAATGTCACCGATGTCGGCTCAGAACTGTGAGTACGTCTCCAAATCTCCCACGTGTAGCCTTAACAGACGGCAGGGTCGAGTGCTCTAAGCGACGAACACCTATTAAGGCGAGCAGGGCACACGAGGGGCAGTTCGTCGCCAGCACCGTGCCCGACCTCTCACCAACCCGGGCCACCTTCACGAACTTTACGCTCCACGAACTCTCCATCCTGGGAGCTGATGATGAACAACTCCTCTCCTCCAGGCCGACATCCGCTCTCGCCGCCGCCGCCACCAGAAGCCGGGCCCCAAACCGCCTGCAGCCCGAGCAGCTGGAGGCCCTGACGACGCGGCTGAGCCAGGGCGCATCCCAGCGAACGCCCGACGCGATGAGGATCCTGCCGCCGCAGGAGCGCGAGGCCATGGGTCTTCTTGCCTCGTACGCGTGGCGCGGATGGAATTAGAGAGTGGCCGCACACGTGGTGACGCTGGCAAGGTTTAATGTCAGCCGGAGATGAGATGGAGCCCTGGAAACGTGTTGACTCGTTGCTATTAACTCTAAAGTAAATATCTACAATTTAACAGCGATGTGATGATGTAGGTTTTCACGGCTCGATGTTTGATGATTGCTTCAAAAAGGCAGCTTTTTGAAGCAATCATCAACTTAACAGCAATTAAAATGTCATATTGGTTTCACCCGAGTCGCTTGGCATCGCAGTGAAACAAGGGTGAAGCTGGAGATTGGAAATGTGTGTCAATGGAGTTTATTTGGGAAGTGTCCAAACTTTAGAGAGTGTTCAGGGTCACCGCGTAAACGCCACGTAGTTGACTGATGCCATCAAAGAAACTGGAGCCTCAGAGCAAAGTCCGGACGGAATGTTGTTTGGCTTTTCAGTGGAAAGCCAAATCCAGTTCACTTCCAAAATCCAGCTTCACAGAGGGCCTCCGGGTGTGATGGGTTTTACCGTAATTGTTTCAATGATGGTCATTCTGGTGATACTAGCAGCAATAATTAATAATAGTAATTGCATATATAGAGCGCTTTTCACCCGAGGGAAACAAAGCGCTTCACAGAGCTGCGGAGAGAACGGCGCGCCAACAACAACGGCACCAGAATGGATAATCAGCAGCAACAACATTTGTTTAGGATTTAAAAAAAAAATACACAGCGTTGCAGAACAACAAGCAATTATATGAAGACGATTATCTTAATGATGATAATTGCTCTCAAGAGCTGCTCTTTCGGGATAGTCGTCTTGAGGAGCAATGCTCGACACGGCTATCCCGAAGTAGTGGCTTTGAAGAGTAGGTATCACATCGAGCCGCCACGGAAACGTGCGGTCTTAATGACGTCACCGCGGTGTGATTCATACGCGCGGCCACAGCTGCGCAGCAGCACGTGTGCGGGTGACCTTCAGGATAGGGTCAAGGTCGCTGAACAAGGAAGAGAGGGCAGGTGGTACGGTGGCAGTCGTAGCTATAACCTTACATTGTCGAGTTTGAATTTTTTTCAACCCCAATATCGTTTAAGCGAATAAAAACATTAAAAAAAAAATCGGGGAGCAACGATGGCCCTGATTTCCTTTGAAACGGACGAATGGACCCTCGTGGATTGTGCATCGTGCGATGGACCGCGGTGGTGGTCATTCCGAGATGGCCGTCTCAATTACAACCACTCACGTCGATGTTTACACACGGCACGAGGTACAGTACTTATTTAGGGTTGAGTCGACCTAGGAGAGGCCCGAAACAGGTTCGGATAATCGTCACCGATGTTGGCCGTGAACTGGAATCGAACTCGGATCACAAAGACTCGAGCACACGTAGTCACGAGCCAACGCGTTCAAATGAACCCCCATCCCGGGTACTACCAGCAGAGAGTGCTGATTAATAATAATAACAATTGCATAAGGGCGGCGCGGTGGCCCAGTGGTTAGCGCTGACGCCTCACAGCAAGAAGGTCCCGGGTTCGAATCTCTCGGCTCGGGTGCCTTTCTGTGTGGAGTTTGCATGCTCTCCCCGTGTCCGCGTGGGTTTTCGCCGGGTACTTCGGTTTCCTCCCACAGTCCAAAAGCATGCTCCTGGATAGGTTGATTGGCTCGCAGACTAAAATTGTCCCGCATTGCCCGGCGATGGACTGGCGTCCCGTCGTCGGGTGTATTCCTGCCTTACGCCCTGTGTTTCCGGGATAGGCTCCGGCTCACCGTGACCCTATATAGGATTAAGCGGTTTCAGATAATGAGATGAGATGAGACAATTGCATAAATAGAGCGCTTTTCACCCGAGGGTCACAAAGCGCTGCACAGAGCTGCGGAGAGAACGGCACGCCAACAACAACGACATTAGAACGGAAAATCAACAACAATATATATATTTTAAATATACACATCGCTGCAGAACATTAAAAATATGATCCGAACGTTTCAACGCCGCAGAGAAACCATGGGCAAATGGATTCAATCCGGACCGTTCGTGGAACTAGCAAAGTACCTGTCCTACGGTTTATCCAACTATATCTACTCGTAATATAATCGCCCTACGGGCTTTCTAGTTATTTTGATTATTAGAAGTCTATGCGTCCTACGGGCGGACGCATTATTATTAACACTGTACCAGTCACAGACACAGGAGACCTGGAGGTGCCTCCATCGTGGGAGGCGAAACGTCGCGAAGGAGAGAAGAGCGCTCGACACGGCTATCCCGAAAGAGCAGCTTTTGGAAGCAATCATCAACAAATATTAAAAATAAAAATATAATTGTTTTTAAAACCGCATCTCATTGTCAGAAACCGCTTAGTCCGGTACAAGGTCGCGGTGAGCCGGAGCTTATCCCGGCAGACACAGGGTGCAAGGCAGGGATACACTCACGATGGGACGCCAGTCCATCACCAGGCACTGCGGGCAATTTATTCTGCAAGCCAATTAACCTATGCGGCGGCGTGTTTTTTGGACTGTGGGAGGAACCCGGAGTGCCCGGCGAAAACCCACGCGGACACGGGGAGAGAACTCGCAAACTCCCACACAGAAAGCAGCACCCGAGCCGAGATTCGAACCCGGGACCTTTTTGCTGTGAGGAGGCGACAGCGCTACCCATTGGGCCACCGTGCCGCCACGAAGCTCGTTTTAAGATATATATTAAAGCCTACTTATTAATTGGAGGCATTCCTGGTCATTCGGTTTCATGAGATCTTGGAACCCAAGCAAGGCTTGTGTGAGTTACCACCGTGCAAGCCAGGTGATTGGTTCTGGGTTACAGCCGCTCGTGATTGAACTTGGTTCTCAGTTGTAACGAGCTGATGGTCTCAGGCTGCTCATTAACGAAAGCACAAAAAAGCCCCATCAGATTGGAACTGGCAGGCACGTTCCTGTATTTGCGATGAAATTCGTTTTTTTGGGTCAGGTCACGTAAAAAAAAGTCGTGTCGTTTAACCCTCCACCACCCGACACGGCCAATTAGTAAGGTTTGTCACGTGAACAAAACGTGGCCAATTCCTTAACCTGGGCGAGCAGCCACCGTATTTGGCGACGTCCCAGCCCTGCTTGGTTGAGTCGGGAGGCGGACACGTGATTTTGAAGCCAGTGATGTAAACAATAACGGCTAGACAGGCACAGAGATGGGAGGCATGGATCGCAATCAACTGGTCGTGTTTGCCAACTGGGGGCCCTAAAAGGGGCGCGCTCGCAACGTTTAAACACAGAGTTAAAGTACATTGATCGAGGCAAGAGATATAGATGTAGCGAGATAAGAGATGCTGACAAATATATTAACTATGACTCGGATTTTACGTTAAGTTTATTCGATGCTGAATCTGATCTAATATTCGTTGTAATGTTTTCCCAATCTTACACCGATCGTGCTATCATCGGCATCATTTGAAGCTCTCGCCGCCCGTCGTGTTAGAGAACGGGCCGCGGAAGCGGATGTGACAAAGCACTTGTACGGTCCCTGGAGAATGCATTATAATTATAATCAGTGCCATGCACAGCGTGCGCAGGACCCGTGCTGTGATTCGCTAACATAAGTCGGCAGCATGGAGCTAAACTCGAGTCCACAAAGTAGGCAGCTAAGCGAGCTGACCCACTCTGCATATGAGAGTACGTTTCTTAACGGTTCCTTCCAGCTTAAATAAAGACCGAATAATACGCTGTCAGGTGGCAATCAACCGATATCTCAATCCTCACAGCTGGAATGTTTATTTTCATAGCAAGCATTTGAGCTGATATTCGAAGCGCCCGTATTTTTGAGCTGCTTTGCACGCGATGCTTTTCTCATCTCATTGTCAGAAACCGCGTAGTCCTGTGCAGGGTCGCGGTGAGCCGGAGCCTATCCCGGCAGACACAGGGCGCAAGGCAGGGACATACCCACGATGAGACGGCAGTCCATCACCGGGCACTGCGGGCAAATTAGTCTGCGAGCCAATTAACCAATGCGGCAGCATGTTTTTTGGATTGTGGGAGGAAACCGGAGTGCCCGGCGAAAACCCACGCGGACACGGCGAGAGAACATGCAAACTCCACACAGAAAGCAGCACCCGAGCCGAGATTCGAACCCGGGACCTTCTTGCTGTAAGGAGGCGACAGCGCTTCCCACTGGGCCACCGTGCCGATGTTTTTGCTCGCTCTGCATTAACCTCGTGCCGACAGTGTGAGTGCCCCGTGCTGGCGCCCGAACCCAGACATTCTCAGAGCCACGGGCCTATAGTCTCGAGACCTCCGAATTCTCAGGGGGCCCCGCGAGGGAAATGCCAGGGTAGCTATTTTCTTTCCCCTCTCTTCAGCAAATATTTGCCGTGTCTGAGACAAATATTTAACCCCAATGTGGGCCGCACATCCAGGACAAAAAAAAATAATTAAAGCGTAAATTAACGGCTGTCTGCAGTTGACCCCGTTGCTCAGTCTGCCTCTGCAAGCTTGCACAGACCCACTCGCTCCTGGCTTTGCGCTGACACAAGGTACGGTATTCCGATTCTGTCGCGTTGTGATGATACGTGTTATTGCAGTGTGCAATACTGTGCAGTGCTCGGTCAGTACACTGCTGGATGAAGGTCACCTTGCCAGGGGCTAGCGCCCGTTCGGATTTATCTGGGATCGTCCTGATGTTGAGGTGGTTTTCCTGGGAAAGCCCACGGGACACACGAAGTCACTTAAACTGAACACCTGGGTCACTTAGACTGAACAGCGAATGCTGGAGAGAGGAAACGATCGACGCGCTGTCCCGAGACAGCAGATTTTCGAAGCAATCATCATGCATCGAGCCGTGAAAACCGACATCATTACAACACTAGAACAGACATCAGTTTGACGTGGGGACCAAACTTGTATACATTCTAAACAAGTCCTCACCAGAGATGTGCGATATATCTTCCAGGTTTGTGTGTGTGTGTGTTCGTATCGGTATTTGCTGAAATGGCATTTGAAAGGTTGCTGCTGTGGAGGTTGTGCCAAAAGTAAAGCCATTCTTATCGTGGCGAATCAGGAATGTTGCTCGCTCATGTCTGTTGATGAAGATAGACGTAGCTTAAATTTGGATTCTTATCCAGCCAGGTGGTTCCACTGGAGAGGTAGCAGCTCACAATCAGCAGGAGATTCGAAATGCTTGTTTGGGAGTTAACTCAGCGCACCATCAGGCTCGGATCGATTAAATAAGTTCCACTCTCGAGGGAAGTCAACGGTGTTTGTCCCATGGATAGACTCGCCCTCGGCCATGGAAATGTGGTGTTTCCATCGCTGGTTAATAGCTGTAAATACAACAAAAAGAGGCTGAACATCACCTCGATGCTTACGTCGGCAGGAAATGACTTTGCGTTCACTGGAAAACAACAAAACCTCAACAGGTGTCCCGCTAATCAGAGCACGCGCATCAGATCTCTCTCTCTCTCCTTGGAGACATTGAGTCATTGCTCTCACGATCCTCAATGAAGACAAATCGAGGTGGTCCGAAATGAGTGGGGTGTTACAGCCCGATAGCTCTCATTGTTACGAACGGAGAGCCCGCCCGATAGGCGACTTTGTTCCAAGCGTGTAACACGTTCTCCCGACGTCTCGTGTTGATATCGGCTTTGACCTGGCTTTTTCGCAGACTGCTAAGCGATGCACGAATTGCGGGGGATTCAGGGATGATTGGAATCCTGTTTCACACGAGAGGCCAGAATGAGCTCTGCCAATGTATTCGCGTTAACGGTGATGAAAACCTCGATGCAATGTAAATGTTTCACGGGAACCAGAATAATATCCACCCCGTTACTGGCAAAGACAAAGGTCCCCCGTGTAGCCTTAACAGACTGTAGGGTCAAGTGCCGCTAGCGAGCGCCTATGACAGTTGACACGGCACCGAGGGGGTGGGTGACCAGCGCCACGCCCGGCCGTCAGCGGTGACATCACGATTTACATATAAAATGTACGGTTTAAGAATTATGATATAACCTTCCACGATAACCACATCATACCTTTAAGGAATAAAGTTTTACGGTCACGATTGATGCTCGTTCACATTTTTTTTAAAAAAACATTTAAACTTCTTGACAGAGTCATAAATGAAAAAAATGTGGCTATTATCCATCAAAGTAATGACTAGATAAATTGTTTAAGGAACATTTTCCGACGTAGTGGCTAAACCACGCCAGCAATTCGGTCGACCTGCGCGTATTTGAGTGCCTCCTTGAACACGTGAGAGCGTGATGAGTGTTAATACGCGCTGCACATTGCAATTCTCATCGCATCTCATTGTCAGAAACCGCTTAGTTCTGTACAGGGTCGCCGTGAGCCGGAGCCTATCCCGGCAGACACAGGGCGCAAGGCAGGGATACACCCACGATGGGACGCCAGTCCATCACCGGCACTGCGGGCAATTTAGTTTGCGTGCGGTGGTGAGTGTGGTGGTGGTGAGTGCGGTGGTGAGTGTGGTGGTGGTGAGTGTGGTGGTGAGTGCGGTGGTGAGTGTGGTGGTGAGTGTGGTGGTGAGCGCGGTGGTGAGTGTGGTGGTGAGTGTGGTGGTGGT
>JAZEWT010000022.1:3090398-3102388 GCA_036362905.1 Mordacia mordax
TCCCGGCTGGCGAGGGCAGCGCTGCGGTGGCTGGGCTCCCGTGCTGCCCGCATGCGCGGGCCGACAGCACTTTCCCCGCACGCGGCGCCTGGCTACACGGGCTACCTTTGCCTTTGGGAATCAATGGCAGAGGCGGGCGTTGGTTATGGGGCGGGGCTACGGGTGCTGGGGGCGCGCCGAGTAACAAGCCATGCCCCGCCCCCCACGCGGCTGTAATAGATTACGTAATCAGTAATAACTGCGTGACGACGCATTGACAGGCTTGATTAATTGCTCCAGAGCGACTAATCGACTCAAGCCGGTGAGCCGAACGCTTCGCCACGCCGAGAATCGGTTGTTTACAATGCGCGCGTGTAGCGGAGACGGCCGGTTCGGTTGGGCTGCAATCTCCCGGAGCGGCAGCTCACATAAAGGAGGCGCGTTTGTTAAAGATGCCCTCCGGCCTCCCACCCAGCACCATAAGACGGGTAACTCGCATCGTTAACAGTGAGTGGGGTAAAATGTGGGCAATCCGACCTCTTCAAAAACTTCAGATCAGTGTGGAAAAGCAAGCCAACATACTTGTTTCGACGGGAGTTCCTTCGTCGGAGGCAGTGGCCCGGACGAGCAATTGCAGGGCTGCCCCTTTATCTTAATTACCTTCCGGTCAATTTATTTGGAAATTCGCCTCGGTGAAGCGTTGCAACGAAATAAGTTAAAATAGTAGCTCGCAGTCTAATTTAATATCGCCGTGCGTTCACGCTTGGCACGTTTAACTCAGTAGGCGCTAACCGAGGACCCTGCCTCTAATCAGAGGTCACACGCCATGCGTGCGCTCATTACCCGCTCGCCCAACACGGCGAGGGGGGGGGAGGAGGGGGGTTGTGTAATTGTCACATCCAGCGGGTTAACGCAATTAACCTAATACACTGCTGCGCGTTGCTTTGCGCCTAAAAAAAATATTACACAAGAGGCCGTGCGGACAGACGGATGCACAGACGGACGATCGACCGGTGAGGGCACGAGCGGTCGGGGCCGATGAACGTCTCGAGACACGACGTACGGACGCGCACATTGACAAGACGACGGCTGACGGAGACACGCGTGCGTGGAGTTACGGACGGATGCGCTGGCGGGCACCGTCCGGACGGTGAGCGAGCCGCTCGTTCTAATTATACGCATATACCCTCGCCGAGCCTTTAATCTGCAACACTTCACCGCTTGAAACGGGCGTTTGTACATTTAAATCCCCAATTAGTCATCCAATTACACTCACGACCGCGGGTGATTCTGGCCCCTCGGGGGCCTTAAGCAGAAGCTATTTTGGGGGCACAGGCTCCTTGCAAGTTACATCCTCGTGAAATATTGCGAGATGCGAGGTAAGAAACGAATGTAGAAATGCAACGCGGCTATACCGCAGACACGAGCGAGCAGTGGCTTACGTTCAATTGGGTTCTGCTAATTAGGATTGGAAATTGAGCTGCCATGTGCTGCAGCGCCGATTTCCTGCATGATTCCAGGGCACATTGAGGCGTCAGTTACTTGGGGTCCGAAGCTTTTGCTTGATTGCAATATTCACATCACACCACGTCAAGGATCACTGTCCATCTAAGACAGGTGTTCTCAAGCTCTAGTCCACGTGACCTGCAATGATCTGTCCATGTTTTCATCTCATTGTCAGAAACCGCTTAGTCCTGTGCAGGGTCGCAGTGGGCCAGAGCCAATCCCGGGAGACACAGGGCGCAAGGCAGGGATATACCCACGATGGGACGTCAATCCATCACCGGGCTCCCACACAGAAAGGCACCCGAGCCGAGATTCGAACCCGGGACCTTCTTGCTGTGAAGAGGCGACAGCGCTATCCACTGGGCCATCGTGCCGCCCCGTCTATTTACCGGCCTTAAACTATCTTAAACGTTCGTAGTTTTCCACTGTTCGATGTGAGAACCGCTCTCCGTTGCTGTTGTTTTGGGGACAGCCGTGTCCAGCGATCGCTCTCCGTCCTTCACGACGTTTCAGTGACGCCCTCGCTCCCCAGCGTGGGAGGCGAAACGGCGTGGAGAGGAGGAACAATCGACACGGCTACTGCAAAAGCAGAGCTATGGTCGAGGAATATCTGAAATAATCAACGCGGGCGCTGCCAGGCCGTAAGTAAACGCGTTGTTCCAGGCACTCAGGCTTTGTCCCGTGTCCACGGTGCACGGCGAGTGGAGCAGACGCCGCAGTGGTCAAGGCATCGATTCGTGATGCCTGCAAACCGAGTTCGATCTCCAGTCAACATCAATGGCCGGCGGAGTCTTCGGCACACGCGTCGAGTTCGATCCCCATAACCGAGAGAGCTCTGCGGAGGCCTTCATCCCACTGTCAATTGATATTGTCAATTAACGAAATAACTGGCCAAACATTCCAATTCTGAAGCCTTTGAAATCTTGACAGTGAGGCTTACATCCGCGAAGAGGTCAAAACATTGCTTGCAATAGCAAACCACCATTTAATTTAATGACATCACTAAGCAGTACATTTTGTACAAGGTAATTATTTGTGAACGATTACAATATCTTACTGTCGCGTTAGCATTTCACACCCATTGCTTACTACATCTGGTAAACGGTGGAATTCCACAACAGTGGAGAGCAGAGGGCAGTGGAACAAAACCCAATGTTGTACTCTACCTCTACGCTTCGGCATCCATGCATCCACGTCTTCACGAACGTACAATGATCAGCGTAGTGAAGTATGGTTAAAAATAAACCCCATGGTCCGCACAGGGGGCCCGCAACCACAAGTGTACTGAAACGACGACACTGTACATGACGCTTCTCGTAATAAATGAAGGATGGTACGGTGGGTGGCATCGCCTCCTCCTCACAGCAAGAAGGACCTGGGTTCGAATCTCGGCTCGGGCGCTGCTTTCTGTGTGGAGTTTGCGAGTTCTCTCCCCGTGTCCGCGTGGGTTTTCGCCGGGCACTCCGGTTTCCTCCCACAGTCCAAAAAACACGCTGCCGCATAGGTTAATTGGCTCGCAGACTAAATTGCCCGCAGTGCCCGGTGATCGACTGGCGTCCCATCGTGGGTAACATCCCTGCCTTGCGCCCTGTGCCTGCCGGGATAGGCTCCGGCTCACCGCGACCCTGCACAGGACTAAGCGGTTTCTGACAATGAGATAATACATGAAAATAGAGTACACATGTGCGCGGTTTCAAAACTCTACAACGTTCACAAGGTTTTTTTGACGAACTACAGCGGACCACGAAATGCAAACTGAAACCACCGCGCGCGTCATCAAAGCAATTTTTAGACGTGACCAACGCGTTCCTTTGAACCGGGCAGTCGCGCACAGCGGCAAACCCTGGCGGATTGGAGGCGGACTGACCACAGCAACGGCCAACGTAACTCAGCGGCCGAAAGCTGCTTGCGCCGCAACACGCCTGCTTGCGCCGCAACACGCCTGCTTGCGCCGCAACACGCCTGCTTGCGCCGCAACACGCCTGCTTGCGCCGCAACACGCCTGCTTGCACCGCAACACGCCTGCTTGCGCCGCAACACGCCTGCTTGCACCGCAACACACCCACGTAATACACGACTAAAGCAGGCTGCATTTTAAAGGCCTTTTTCTGCCAGGTCGGGATTTTTCCCAGGGGTCTTTAGCACACAATGTATCTTTGAACACGCCTGGTTCAGTTTGTTCAACGTTGCAGAGCCGCGGTGCGCCACAAGTGCGGCCGAATTTACATTCTAAACAAATCCTTTGAAGCTGATTAGCGCTGCCGAGATGCGTGCGGTGACGAATAAATAACGTGTTTTTGTGCCGCGCTCAAAGCGGGGTCTCACGTGACCTACTAGCGTGATTACAAATGAACGACCTTGTCACTGTCCTCTCCCATGCTTTATGATCTCATCATCAGCAGGCCGCGAGTTCGTTGATCTCATCATCAGCAGGCCGCGAGTCCGTTCGTCTCATCTCATTGTCAGAAACCGCTTAATCATGTACAGGGTCGCAGTGAGCCAGAGCTTATCCCGGCAGACACTGGGCGCAAGGCAGGGATATACAAACGATGGGACGCCAGTCCATCACCGGGCACTGAGGGTAATTGTCTGCGTGCCAATTAACCTATGCAGCAGCATGTTTTTTCGGACTGTGGGAGGAAACCGGAGTGCCCGGCGAAAACCCACGCGGACACGGGGAGAGAACTCGCAAACTCCCACAAAGGCACTCGAGCCGAAACTCAAACGCGGGACCTTCTTGCTGAGGAGGCGACAGCGCTACCCGCTGGGCCACCACCGCGCCGCCCCGTGAGTCAGTTGTGTGTTTTTTTATTCGGCCGAGTCTCACGACATCTGGCCGATGGGGCCACAACCGTCCCGACGCGCCTGCTCCACACAATCGAGTCGGCAGGCCGGAGCCGGAGCCGGAGCCGGAGCCGGAGCCGGAGCCGTATCCGATTCGGCCGATTCCCACGACGGCCGTCCGCGTCGCCGTCCCTTCACTCCATCTCCGCCGCGTCGGCGTCGTCCCGCAGCGCCGCGCGCTCCGCCCCACGGCCGGGCTCCCAGGGCGCCGGCTGCGGCACGTGCGGGTCGTACGACCACGACGGGAACACGCGCTTGTACAGGTTCATGAGCACCGTGTCCTGAGACTTGAGCTGCCCGTCAAAAACGCACTTCATGTGGCCGTGCGTGCCTGCGGCGAGCGACGGACCGAGGGGGGAACGGGGCAGTACCTGCGATTAGATTCAATGACGAAGTACATTTGAAGTTGACAATAATAACAATAACCGCATTGATGGAGCGTTTTTCACCCGAGGGCCACAAAGCGCTTCACAGAGCTGCGGAGAGAATGGCGCGTCAACAACAACGGCACCAGAACGGAAAATCGAACAGCAACAACATCTTTTTTGGGGTTTTTTTGGAAGCGTTGCTCTTTAGAGCTGCTCTTTCGGGGCAGCCGCGTCGAGCGTCCATCCTCTCTCCTGTGCAGCGAGGGAGAAGAGCAACGCTCGACACGGGTAGTCTGAAAAGAGACGCTTTTAAGAGCAAATGTATTTTGAGGTCAGTCAACAATCGCTCCGAGTGGACAAGCAGCCGGACGTTGGGATTAACCAATCGGAATGAAGACGCAGACTCAGACCGATCATTACGGTTCGTTAACAGACCGCAGGAAGACCAAACAGTGGCGAATGGAGTCGCGTGCGGACAAAGATTTAATGAGGTCACCGGGCGCATGCACACACGAACGTTGTGTAACCAGGAGCGAGTGGACCGTTCGTTTGTCCACTTGCGTTCGTTTGTCCACTTGCGGCAGCTTCAGCTGCATGCGCGTTAGCTAAATCCGCAGACTAAGACCCGATTAAAATTCCAACAGGGTTGTCTTCAACTGCAACAAAATTAAAAACGCTAAACTCGAGCGCTAACACGGCTAGATTGGAGCAGAATTCTCCAGCGCGAAGCCATTTGCGACACCAACCCCCCTTTAGTCCGAGGGTCTTTAGATCGTTTGTCTGGAACCTCCCCCCCCCCAAACACGCGTTCCCCAAGGGGGCCCCATGCAGGAGAATAAAGAGAAGAAAATATTCAGCCCGGCTGCGTTTACATAAATTGATTCATCCTTGTGAAAGGTTGCCCACGCTCATTTCTTTTGTCGTACTAACTAAAATTAAAATGATTCTCGCACGACCGTTCCCCTGTTCGGTCAACTTTTTTATTATCACTTCATTGTACCGCGCAACCCTGCGCGCTACCGTTTACTCCGTGATTACGGTTCGGGGTTCGTCTCAGCGACAGTGGTTTTTTTTTTGCTCCTTACCCAGGGGCTCCTTGATGTGACCTCTTCTGCCCCACTTTGTCCTCAGCTCCACCGGCTTGAACCACGCGATGTCCTCTGTGAGCGGGGCGCGCGCAACGCGGTTAAGACTCCGCGGCAGGGCAACGTAGGAACCGCCACGCCAAACGGGCGCCAAGAAGACCGACAGGCTGGTCCACGTGTCCTGTAACCCCAAATTAATTCTCTAAAGCATTATATTTTTCCACACCAATGGGTGTGCAATGTAACGTAAGCATATAAACAACACTTCATTAAATGTCACTGCTGTAAGTGAGCAGCACGGTGGCGCAGTCGGTAGCGCCGTCGCCTCACAGCAAGAAGGTCCCGGGTTCGGTTCCTGGCTCGGGTGCCTTTCCTGTGTGGAGTTTGCGAGTTCTCCCTGTATCCGTGTGAGTTTTCACCGGGTACTCCGGTTTTCTCCCACCGTCCACAGACGCGCTGCTGCCTGGGTCAATTGCCCCGCTGAGTAAATCGCCCCCCCCAAAAAGTGCCCTGCGATGTACCGGCGTCACATCCTGGGTACAGCCCCACCTTACACCCTGTCTGCCAGGATAGGCTCCGGCCCCCTGCGACCCTGCACAGGATTAAGCGGGTACCGATAATTATTATTACTTTATCAAAAGTCCTTGTTAAGACTCCAGCAAGTCCCGATGAGAAGCAGCATTCTCATAAATGGGACGGTTTCTCGAGACACGGGGACCAGCCGGTGCACAGCCGGTGCACAGCCGGTGCACAGCCGGTGCACAGCCGTGTGCGGACGTTCGTTTCAGACACCCCGTTCCCGTGGGCCGTTCCAACGATCGAGTTCGGTGGCGCCGCGCCGGTGGCGCCGGCGGAGGGCACCCACCTCTGTTGAAGAACATGTATCGCACCGTGGCGACCTTCTTGTGGATCTTGAACGGGTGCCCGCTGAGCACGAGGCGCTTGACCACCACGCGGTCCGGATTGGGCTTCAGCAGGGAGCCGGTCGCCAGCAGCTCCTGGGAGCCTGCGCACGCACGGGCGGGCGAGCGAGGCGCGCATTGAGTCAGCTTTGATTTAAGCTGGAAGGATCCGCTGACTCGTGCTCTTGATAACGGTTGTCCAAGCGGGGAAGGGTAAGCAAGTTGAGCCAAGGGAACCGGGAAGAATTTAGTCGGGATCAATAACCTAGGCAGCGGCATGTCTTTGGCCTGTGGAAAAAACCCACAGTGTCCGGTAAAAACCCACATTGGCGCAGGGAGAGAACACGCAAACGCCACAACGCAAAGGCACCCGAGCCGGGAATCGAACTCGGGAGCTTCCTGTTGCAAGGCGGCAGCGCTACTTGAACAGAACCGTTCACGGATGAGACGGTGCTTTCGCGGTCGCGGTAACCCCGACACACAGGGAGGCGCAGCAACATTCGTCAGTGACAAGCTATCTCGGCTGGAAAAAATAAGCAAATTGTACAAAAGTTCTTGTGTGGTCATTTAATGGCTGCACAAAGCAATTACTTTGTCTGACAAGGTCACTGAGACCCCTCCCCCAATAGATTTATAGCTCGGTCCGAGTGTCTTGAGCTCTTCACGTCAACAGCCGCAGCTCAGTGTCTCTGGCAAGGCCATTGCAAGAGTCCAACGGGAGACAGACCAAGCCGCAGGGCCTGAACCAATGGTCTGCACACTCTCGTGTTTTCCAACCGCCTTCATCAGCCCAACGCTTGAGCAATGACTTTACAGGCAGTGTTGGCAGCAGTTTTATTTTCTCCCCAACTCAAATCGGCTGAATTCTCTGAGCCGATATCGCTCCGCAATCCGGCCCGCATTTCCAATGTTAAGAAATTTCGAGTTCCCGTCGAAATACACCAACGAACACTTCGAGTCAATAACGCTGCAGGTGGTTTGTGAACATTTAATCCCATCGGCGAGCCTGCGCTGACTTTTGACCTCGAAGTTCTCCGTAGAAAATCTCCACTCGTCCGTATATACGGGAAGTCCGTGCTCAAATCGTGTGACGCGTTAACTCGACAAAGAAACCACGTCAACGCCACGATCGTCGCTGCGCCCAACTCCAATTGGAGTTCAGAGCCCCGCGTCCCCCGTCCCCGTGTTCCTCCACCCCCCTGGTGTTGCCCCCCCCGCGTCCCCCCCTCCCGTCCCCGCGTTCCTCCACCCCCGCCGCCGCCGCCTGCTCACCGCCAGGGTGCTGCTTGAATAGGAGCACGGAGGCCGGCGGGAAGGTGATGGGCGCGTACACCGTGGCCACGACGGGCACGTCGCTGCGCAGGAACCGCTCCATCTTGTGCTTGTCACCTGCGCAGAGCGGGGGGGGGGCGGGCGGGCGGGGGGGGTAAGCGGGCGGCGAACGAGCGATTGGCGGCGCCGCGCGACGGCGCGGATCCGGTGCTGCCGGCTCGAAGCACGATCCTCGCTACGGATCGGCTCTGCCGAGAACTCGGCTGAGAGGTGGGGGCCTCGAGCCTCTGCGGTCTCTGCACGGAGCAGCGTGGGTGGCTCTGGCAGGGGTAACGGCGCCGGAGGTTCCTGTGCAACTCTGGGTGCGCGCGCCGCACGCGACCGCAATGGGATCGCAAGCGTTTTGGCTCTGTGAGATCAGTTGCTACTCAAGACGGTTGCGTTTAGCCGGCCACTCGGCCGGCTAAACACACAATATAAAAATAAAAACATCAACAAATGGAGGGAGTTATAATAACAATTGCATTGATACAGCGCTTTTCACCCGAGGGTCACAAAGCGCTGCAGAGCGCGGCGGAGAGAACGGCGCGTCAACACGGTTTTCGCTTGTTGACAAAATCCCACGTGTAGGAGTTTAAAACGTCGGTTGGACTGCCATGTGACGAACACCTCGATAGCGTCACTGCCCCTAACGTGGCCAAAGATCCGCGCGGCTGTTTCCGAACTGAAGTCATCAACACTGCCGCGGTTCACGGCGACCGCCAATCATCGCCCGCTGACAATCGCTGGCGCTCGGCGCTGGGTCTGCGGCACAGCGTGAGGATTCACCTCCGCCCCCCACGCACGCCAGTGGTCTGGTCACCACGAGCCTCAGATAACTTCCTTGTCAGCATCCAGAGAAGCTTAGACAGGGATAACTCGATTAGCATCACGGGCTTGTGAACCAGGAAAGGCAAGACGGCCACCGAGCAGGGCTTCCTCCACGGCCTCGGGGCACGCGCTGGCTGGCGATGTGCGGCGCCGCCGCGAGCTTGGCCGGCGCCGCGCGGCGCCACTGGTGGAGGAGCGCCCCGGCGCGGCCGGACGTGCGGCGCCACCTCGAGTTAACGCTAGCTGACGCGCCGTTCTCTCCGCAAGATCCGTGCGGCGCTTTGTGACCCGCGGGTGAAAAGCGCTCTAGAAGCGCAATAATTAATTATTATTAATTGCAACGGGGAGGGGGGGGGTGGAATGATGTTTGTACCCGCGGTGTGCTGGGAGAAGATGGGCTTAGCCCGCAGCCGCCGGAAGCCACAGTGGAACACCAGCTCCTCTTTCGCCTTCACCACCAGCGCGCAGCCCGGGTGCCTGCGCACGGCAAAGTGCGCCACC
Organism: Mordacia mordax; assembly: GCA_036362905.1. Taxonomy (NCBI): domain Eukaryota; kingdom Metazoa; phylum Chordata; class Hyperoartia; order Petromyzontiformes; family Petromyzontidae; genus Mordacia; species Mordacia mordax. The sequence continues at coordinate 3,099,726 of JAZEWT010000022.1, forward strand.
GACATCTGCGCGGCGAGAGACGGTCACGAATCGGAGAGCGATCGGCGCGGCGTCGCGCGCGGCGCTCCACGCGAGGCGCGGGTGCGTGGAGAGGAAACCGCGGGGTGGCGGGGAGGGGGAAGGTCGCCACGCAGCCGGCCGGCGCCAACATTCTCCAGACGTCGCGTCCGGTAAATTGCAGTGTTATCGGCCAATAAACGAACGAGTGCTTTTGTTGTCGTGGGAGGAAAGCGGAGAAGCCAGCGGAGGTGCACGCAGAACAGGAGGAGAGCGGAGAGACTGCGGACAGAAAGGCGCCCGAGGCAGCAACAGAACCACCCGAGGCAGTACTTTGTGTGGTGGTGAGCGAGCCGGTTGACGCTGCAGCAGATGGTGTTGACGGTTGATGTCGTTTCCAGGCGGTGCCGATCTCACGCCAGGGCATCGCTATCGGTCACTGCGCGATTCTATCGACGGTCACGCAGACGCCGGCGACAAACGGCGCCGGCGGCGGTCCTCGCGGCCGCTTCACCTTGTGTTCGTGCGGCAGGAGGCCGAAGAGGACGAGCGGAGCGTCCGGCTGGCGCCCCTCCAGCAGGTCCATGGGCACGTTGGAGACGTGAACCGTCACGTACCAGCCGGGCTGCGCGCGCACAGACGCGCGCACGCCGGGATTTGCCCCACTCAGTCTCGCTGAGCGTAGGGGGAAAGCACTGTCAGCGAGCGCACGCTGGCGCTGCCGCCAATCACCGCCGCCTACCAAACGCTCTAACGGACTGCAAGCCAGAGCGCTGAATCCTGCGGAAAGTTAAAAACACAAGCCGGCACAAACACTCGTCCAAACCATGAAGGGCGTGATGACACAAAGCGTCGCACACTGCTCCATCGCATCCCGTGCCGGCGGCATGACCTCAGCAAAGTACGGATGTCCGCACGCTGGTGTCTAAGACAGGGATAACTTGGTAACATCACCGGTCACACCGCCCCACCGAGATGTGCTGTCGTGCAAAGTTCACCCCCCGGCGTGGGGGGTGGGGGGTGGGGTGGGGGGGGTTGGGGGTCTCACCGCCGCCCCCTCCTCGTCCCGCTCGGCGTCGCGCAGCACGCGTTTGCGCGCCGCCGCAAAGTTCTGGAACTGGAAGACGCGCGCGTAGTCCGCGGGGAGGTTCTCCTTGGGGTCCCAGGGCGATGTGCGGAAGCTCTTGAGTCCGCGGTACTTTTGGAACCTGGTCGATGCCGGAACAGCAGCGGGATTAGAACCTTGCGAGGATGACGTGCTCTTACACGATGGCGCTGTTCAAACAACAGGTTCGTAAATAGGATTACAAACGATTTACGAATCTACTATTTTACACAGCGCGGAACTGCAAAGCACCTGGCCTGCCTTATTAAGCCACATTTAATCATTCCGATTATCAGTTCAAACTCCTTAAATAAAACCAGATTACAATAAAACGGTGGGTACGCTGTCGATTCCTCAGTAGTTCAGGACTCTAGTCAGGAATCATGGACGAGTGGTAAATGCCAAGCTTGTAAAGTCACAAGGGTGAGACATTGGGAGTTGCTTCATGAACTAGAGCCGGTCTCTCTGCTCGTTTAAGTGACTGATCACTCTCCCTCGATCAGCAGGTCAATTAGAAGACCAATCAATCTCCTCAACGGGCACCTTCGTAAGCACAAATGCTTGCACAAGATTCAGTGATCAGGGCCTCGGTTGATATGAATCCACACCGAATGTTCAGATCCGGACAACGATAAAAAAAATCATCGGCTTTTCATCACCGAAAAATACCATTCTGTGCTAAACTCCCCGTCGTTGCGTCGGTTTGGAGCCTCCGAGATGTGGTTTTAAAATAAATTCCAACGCAGATCAGTCGACTCCCGGAGCTTTGCAATTCACAAGCGCTAATGATGGCCGAGACGATAATGACAGAAGAAAATCACGCGCGCGTGTGACTTCTGCCATGATTTCCAGCGCTCGTTTATCTTCAGAAACATTTCATCATTGGCAGTAATAACGAGGTTCCAAGATGGAACAAGATGACGTCACTCAATGATGTAATCGGGCATGTTTACGTTGTACCAGATACTCATTTCAGGCTGTGTCGACCTAGAGGCGGCCCAGGACCAGTTCAGCGGTGCAACGACAACCGCCGCCAATCCCCACTCGGTGGTGGTGACGTCGCCACGGCGGCTGTGCACGGTCATAAGCGTATTGAGGCCGAGTGATGCGCCAAAGGCTCGTTGGTAACGGGACAGGCCCGGGTGCCGTGGGTTTGCCCGGGTTCACCAGCGCGCGCCCGCGCACGCGCGCACGTACGCGCAGGGCGACCAAGCAACGGAACGGAAGCGAGGCCCTTGCCTGACTCTGCAGGTGCTGTCCTTGGGGGTGTCCACCTCGTCGGGGAACATGCGGTCGAGCCTCTCGGCGCGGTACTTCTCCAGGGCCGCCTGGTCCTCCTCGTCGTCCATCCTCGCGTCGTAACCCTCGTCGCACACCGTGCCCGTGCCCGCCACGCTCTGCAGCTCCTCGTCGCTGCCTCCGTCGTCGCTGGCGTCGTCGTCCGCGCTGCCCTCCTGCAGGGGGAGCGCGGCGAGCGGCCTGGCGGTCAGAGGGCGTTCCGTGACAACGCGGAGGCCCGTGTGCGCGGAGGCCCGTGTGCGCGGAGCCGTACGCGCCGCGT
>JAZEWT010000022.1:3211877-3222441 GCA_036362905.1 Mordacia mordax
GGCGACAGCGCTACCCACTGGGCCACCACCGCGCCGCCCGGTCTTCTTGCTGTGAGACGCAATACCCAATACAAAACAAGCGCCTACTTCAATATCAATAACGCGGTGGCACAGCGCCTCCTAGCGCCGCAAGGTTTAGCCGTCAGTCGCAGCCGGCTCGCAGTGGGGTCTAGCCCTGCTTTGGCGGGGAGCGGTGGTGAAGCGGTCAAGTGCGCTGCACTACAAACCCTTGCGACTCGAGTTCGACTCTCGCTCACGGCCAACGCCAGCGACGGTTTTCTGAACCGGCCCCAGACCTCCCCTAGGTCGACTCAGCCTCAAAAGAGTACCTGGTGCAGGGTGTAAAAACATCGCCACGAGGGAGACAAAGGCGGCCGGGCGCGGGGGGTTATTGTCCACCCACCATCTCGTGTGCCGTGCCAGCCTTCATGGGTGCTCGCCAGCGACGCTTGATCCCACCGTCTGTTAAGGATACACGCGGCATCTTTTCGTGCGGCCCAGCGATCGTCGCCTCCAGGCGGCGGAACCGACGACGGGGAGCGCGGGGGGGGGNNGGCAAAGCCCCGTTCTGCGGCGCCGCCGCGACGGTCGTGGCCGGCAGTGCTGGGCGAGCGCGATTAAAAAAAACATTCGCTAAATAAAATAATAAAATAAAAACATTCGCTAATAAAATAATAAACTAAAAACACTCGCTAATGATAAAAACATTCGCTACTAAACATAAATAACAACATTCGCTAACAGCCGTTGGTCTCCTAGGCAACAGAGGACGGGCGAGGCCTTGGCTCGACTAGTTCTTAGCCCGGGCTCCTCCTCGTCTCAACCGAGCACGAGGTGACCCTCACGGCCCGCTACTGATGGGTCGCGACACGCCGCTTGACAGTGACGGCAAGAGGTCAACGTTTCGGGCAAGGGCCCTCGCGCGGGCCCCTTCGCAACAGCCATTAATTAAGCGCTGGCCGCCTTTAACGCCAACTAAAAACAACGATCAATCAACTCTGTGGAGACAGATCGATTCGATTCCCTGTGGCGCACCCACGGCGAATCGATACCTCGCCCCTCGCGTGACGTCGTCACATCCGGTCCCCGCCCCGCCCCCCAGCGCGCGCGCCTCCAAACGTTTCCCGCCACGTTCGGCGACCCCCCGCGGTGCCGCGACGTCACGTCCGGCTCGTCCACCTCCGCCGTCCCCTCCCCCCCCGCTTCCGGAAACGTCACATCCGGCCGGCCGGTGAGTGAGAGGTGACGAGGTGACGGCGGCCTTCGTGGTCAATCATCTCTTATCTCTCCTTTTCGCTCCCTTTTCTCTCCTTATCTCTCCACATCTCTCCTCCCTCTCAGTGTCTCCCTCCTTCTCCCGCTCACCCGTCGCTGTTCGGCCCCGTGTGCGCCGGGGTGGGGGGGGTAGAGACAGAGAGCGGCTATGTGACGAGTGGGCCCCAGGTGCTAGGGAACTCTGCTGCTGCTGCCGCCGCCGCTGCCGCCGCCACCGCCGCTGCTGCCGCCGCCGCCGCTGCGCGCCGATCCCTGGGTGATTTTACACGGGGGCGCCCACGGTTATCGAGCGCGCTCTCGCCCACGTTAACGCTTAACGCCTCTTGTCAGTCTTGATGTCTGATGTATGTGTGTGTGTGGGGGGAGTTCGTTACTGTGATGTGACCGGGCTCCGCTGTGCCTTGTGAAGCGCACTGTGACCCTTGGGTGACAAGCGCTCTCAGGAGTGCAATTATTATTAATAATAATTATTGTTATTGGCAGAGCCTTGTCATTGCGAGAATACGGCACGCGGTGAATGTTACTCGAATGCGTGACTTAACTGCTCGCGTGTGAACTGTAGCAGCCGCCTAATGAGTTAATTTGGAGGTACGAGGAAAGAGTGAGCTTGGAGAGTACGCTTTAGAGGTAAGATTTAGTCGCTGTCAGAATAGTGACGGCAGTGGATGGAGCGCAGGTCTAATGGGAGCCGGTGGGTACGTAGAGGTGACACGACAACCGTAGAGATGGTGGCCATGGCTTGTGGAGGATTCATTCAGCAGTGGATTGATCATGGCTGCCGATTAAATACCCCTGCCCGTTTGTGTACATTCGAATGAACCGTTGAGCTATGTAGCTGCTCTTGGCAGTTGCCCAGCAGGGATGGGTAAGCACGTTACCACGTCTCAGGGTATCGGGCGCAATCCATTCAGGACAATTAGCCTAGGCAGTAGCGTGCCTTTGGACTGTGGGAGGAAACCGGAGTACCCGGTGAAAACCCACGTGGACACGGGTAGAGAGAGAGAGAGAACGCGCCAACTCCATAGAGAAACGTACCCGAGACGGGAATCGAACCCACGGCCCTCTTTGTCGCGAGGTAATAGGTGTTTGTGTGTGTGTGTTCTGGGTGACATATTTAATTGGCGTCATTGGAAGTTGCCTGACGCCGTTTAGTTTATTCCAAGGGATGCACCTGCGTGACTTACCTGGTGATAACACTGCTAACTAATTTAGGCCAGCCATTCTGAACGCATGATCAGTGGCGGCGAGCGCCACCTAGTTGTCCGTGGAGACCAGACCCAAGTGGGCTTTGAGCTGCATAATGTCGATCTAGGCTGTTGCTCTGGCTACAGCTAGTGTCCCTTCTGAAACCGTCATTCCCGTAAATACTAAAATTGACTACTGGGAAAGCCCCACCGAGTCTCAAGATAATTTTCAGGAGGGTCTTGCCCACGAAAGGAGTGCATGTGTGGAGGTAATGCTCCACAGTGCGCACAGATTGATTCAGGAACACGTTCATCTATGGGCTTCCTCCTGCTCGGTTGACAGCCCCAGGCTATGACACCTGGCATTCCTAGTTACTGTAGTTTCCTGCCCTAAGCGATCACTGCGCTCAACACGTCTTAGCTTCCTAGAATGTCGGGGGTGTGGGTGCATTCAGGGTGATTTACCCATAGTTAGACTCGTCACACCGTGGACTAAGTTCATCTACACTCAGTTGGACCAGCTTAGATGCTCCTTCTGGGATAGTGAAGTCCAACGTGCAGTAATATTGAAATTCACTGGTTGTGACGCCCAAGTTATTCCTCCATGCTTGTGGAAAACCTGGCTTAATATTAATTTGTATCAGCAGCAGCATCGTTTAATTCAGGATTGCACTGCGATTGTAATTCATTATTACACATGTCCACTTCTAATTGACGTAGGTCTGGTCGGAGGTGCCTGGTGGCTGCTGGTGTGTGCTCCGTTACATCCCACAATTGACGGTGTCTGGTTTCCTGCGCTGAACCATGTCCTGGGGTCACTTTGCTGCGAGGACTTGGACGAGAGTGGATGGCGTGAATCGGCGAATATTATGCGGATGTGGCAGTGGCTGCACTCTTGTCTCGAGTGCCAAGGAGGCTGAGGAACACTGCTGGAGGGGTTACATCTGGCCCATTGAAGTGATGATGGCACTTGAAAGAGATGTTCCCTCGTTGTTGTCATTGATGAACCAACTATCGATCTGGGCAGAATGAATCAATTCAGTGTTAAACCAGGTTTGCCACAATCATGTATCAAATAAGACTTTTCACGTTAAATCTAATTACATAGTAACAGTTAATTATTGCATGTTTCGGGCTGTAGTATAGCAAACCGATGTCACGTGATGATTTGACCGCGTGCTCAAAACAGAAGGCATGTTTTTATAACTTCTTGCATTAATGATCGGTTGGCAGGAATACAACCCACGCGGCACTGTGGCCCAGTGGGTAGCGCTGTCGCCTCCTCCTCACAGCAGGAAGGCCCCGGGTTCGAATCTCGGCTCGGATGCTGCTTTCTGTATGGGAGTTTGCGAGTTCTCTCCCCGTGTCCACGTGGGTTTCCACCGGGCACTCCGGTTTCCTCCCACAGTCCAAAAAACATGCTGCTGCATAGGTTAATTGGCTTGCAGACAAAATTGCCCTCAGTGCCCGGTGATGGACTGGCGTCCCATCGTGGATATATCCCTGCCTTGCGCCCTGTGTCTGCCGGAATAGTCTCAGGCTCACCGCGACCCTGTACAGGATGAAGCGGTTTCTGACAATGAGATGAGATGAGGAATACAGTCCCATGAAAAACTAGCTCAGAGGCAAGCGCTGTTCAGTAGGAAGGATGACTGTTTAAAAATAAACTCACTTGTGTAGTGTAAATGATGACAAACTCCTAAAACATCAAAGTATATTCAGGCTGGAAGCAGTAACGGTGTTGCCATATCAAGGTGTCATGGGGATAAACGATCAATTGGTCCTGCCTCCTGCTCCCTAGAAATCAGCCATTTGTTATCTTTCCAATAAAATTTGTTTTAAAAAAAGCACGAAACAGTTCAGCAGATTTAGGGCTGCCAAACGAAGATTAATTGTAGCATAACACAAGCATCATCCATCTGTTCACCACTGTACCGAGAACGAGAACTGCTTCCCAGAGCTGTAATTTTTGTAAATTGTCGAGTGTTCTTGCTCTTGCCTTTGCGATATTTAGCCAATGGTGCCTCTAACGTGGAAGGCGAATTGTCGTTAAGGAGATAAAAGGGACACAGGACACTGCTATCCCCAAAGAACAGCTCCGAAAAGTAATTCTTATACTACGAGCCGTGAAATCGACATCTGTACCGAGAATCGTGCTTCAGTATATGCATTATACCATTACCATGCCAGCGGGACAGTTGGAGAGTTTTCTGGGAGTCCTGAGTATTGGCTGTTGCCGATCATCTGATCGGCAGGTGAGAGTTAATCTGGGAATAGAACTGTCATGTGAGGTGGGAAGCTCCTGTTACTCTGGACACCAGTTTGCCAGAAGGATAAACTCTGTGCCAATTTGAGAGATGGGGGGGGGGTTGTTTGGAATGACGGTCTCCTTATAACTCGAGGGAGTTATGTGCAATTGCGACACATCAGTTCCCTCTGCATGTCTTGGCAAGTGGCGAAACTGATCAGGTTCACTCTGTGTGTGGACCGGTGGACGCCCATATATGTGTGGACGGTCTGTGTAATGATATGAGTGAGAAGGGTCCTGAATTCATGCCGTTGTGTTTGATGTTTGATTCTTTTAATCATGTTGTGCCTTTTTAAAAAACAACTCGCTCTCTTAAGTTATGGGTGCTTTAGCCCGTGTACATATGTAAAAAAAATAGAAAAGATATTTGTTTATACCATAAACAACCCTGACTCACTGTCTTGTTAACATGCCGTACTAACATAGTCTTAAACTATCCTTTTTAACAATTTCACACGGTCTTGAACCACACATTATCCCATTTACTGTTGAGCAATTGCTCCGTGAATGTTTACGCACAGGTACATTCACGAATAACGTAGACACAATCGGTTGCATTGTGCCTGGACAGTGCTCCGATGGGGACCAGCACGTACAGCTTGTGTCATTCCAGATTGCTCCACGTTTACGTGATGGCCGGCAGAGGGCTTTGCAGTAAAATCGCGTTGTGCTCTAAGCTCCCTGTCTTCCCCCCAGCCTTGCACTGACGAGTATAGTAAAGTTCGGTGAAAATAACCCCGACAGCTGGCTCGGCATGGGGAAAGCATTGCGCATCAGGGGATGAACCCTTGCTGTACACGTGTATGTACGTGCAAGTGTGCTCGCGTGAACTACACGTGTTTTTTATTAAGAGAGAACATCCAATCGTTATTGTTAAATGATACATAAGGTCTGTGTTATGATGGTGCGCTCGCAGAATTGATCGCTCTACGTGTGCGCACAGACGTGCTGCGTGACCGGTGACGGCGCTGAACTTTGGTCTCCACTGTGAACCTCACAACGCCGACGCGGACTTTGTGCCCGCTCGTGCGACCCTCTCGGCTCCCGGTGGCGCGGTGCAAAGCGGTCGCCGCGCCGTCCAATCGCGACGTTTTGGTTCGAGCCACCGCGCGGTTTAGTTCGCCGCGTCCGTCGCCGGAGACGGTGCCGTCAAGTCCCGAGCGAGCGAGTGGACGGAGATGGCGTCGGGCGGACGTGCCGGCGAGACCCAGAGGAGAAGAACGCTGTCCGGAGCTTCACAATCACACAACGGCTTCTCCGCAGGTGCTCCATCGCTCGCTCCATCGCTCGCTCCATCGCTCGCTCCATCGCTCGCTCGCACCAATCGCTCGCACCAATCGCTCGCACCGATCGCGTACTTATTGTGCCTACCTTTTGATCCTTCACGCTGCAGAGAAACCAAACGCCATCATCTCGAACTCGTCGGCGACCCGGTGGGGAGCGCGCAACGATTGATGTACATTTTCACGGTTCGATGTACGTGGACATACCAATGACATGAGCCCAGTACGGCAGTGGACACCGACCTGTGTCGATTGCAGAGGCTTGAACAATCCTGCTGCCGGTGTGGGTTTAATGGTAATGAGTCGCGCTTGCAATCGCGCCATCGTGCAGCGCAGACGTCTAGAGCAGAGGGAAATTGTTTCAGGAGTCAAGTCTGTGGCTGATTCGGGAATCTCTCCAGAATTGAAAACGTCCGCAATTGATTCTAAAAGTGACCTGGTGTTCAGAAAGTTTGCCTGTCATAGGAGTACAGGAACACACTGTTTTGTAGACAAACGTAATCGATTACACACACACACATAGTATTGTCTGGCAGAGTCATCGTCACATTCCTGTCTGCTGGTGATCTGCCAAACCCAGGCCGCCTGTGCTCTTCACAGGACTGAGAATTTCTCTCGAGCTCTTCTCTCAGGATGGCCGTGTTGATTGAGATATATTTCTCATCCCACAGTTAGTTACTTGTGACCCGGGGCAGAGATTTGTATGATCAACCCCTCCCCTCCCCCCCTCCACTCATCATCCAGTTCAATCAACTTGTGCCATGTCTCCGGTTGGTGTGCGTGCATGACGGGGCAACTCTTTCGGCGTGCGTGTGCGCGCGCGAGAGCAGCAACGGAGCAGCGCGCGATGCAGGAGCAGCGCGCGCGCGACCGCGTCGAGCGCGACGGTATCGTGCTGTGGAGGCGGCCGTTCACGACAATGAAATACTTCCTGCTGGAGTGCGGCCTGGAGACGTGCAAGTGGGCCTGCCGGTGAGCACCACCGACGACAGGGTCTATGACGTGCACTCCACCGCGGTCTGGGCCCTTTGTCTGCTTGTGGCGGTCGCGGCTGTGATGGCGGCGATGACGAGTGTTGTTTGTGACGGGCCGTCGGTTTTATTTGTGCTTGAAGGAACCGTTGAGCTGTGTAGCGCTGGTTACGGTTGTCCAAGGGGGAAGGAGTAAGCAAGTTACATCATCTCTGAGCACTGAGTGGAATTTAGTCAGCACAATTCACCTTGATGTTGGTCATTACCAAATAGGCAAGCTCGGGTTTTTGGGTTCATAGTGCAGTGTTCTAACCACTGCGCCACCTCTCCCCACCACGCTTTGAATGTACACGTTAAATTAATTCGATTGTTTTAAATCCTAATGCTTGTTATGGTGCCACGGAAAAGTTAAATGTGTTATTTTCAAGCTTGTGCGTTCTGGGTTTATTCACTTGCCCATTAACTGAAGCACTGCGAGTTTGAAAACACTCCCTCGATATTTTAACGCAGTACAATGCGTACATAGAGTCGTGGTACAAGTTAAGTTTCAAGATCATTTTATTTGGTACATGAGTGATCCCATTTAGCCAGTTTCCCAGCTATTTTTCAAAAGGCGATCGGTGATGCGCGAGCAAGGCAGCAACAATGCCAAGACCAAAATATCAATGTTGCTGTTTCCCAGCTCAGCTGCTGCTGTTGCTGAACAAAACAAGCGCACGACTCTTCAGGGCTTCATGCATTGCGATGCTTGCTATACGCTGGGACGCCGGTGTGATTCTGCGGGTTTCACAGACACGGACGTAGTGGTTCTTTCCCGAGCGCCGTACGCTCCGAGCGCGTGTATTTCACTCGCATTGTTCCCTCTGTGACATTCGCTCAATATTTACTGTTGTGTTTTGTGAAGATAAAATGTCTAAAAAAAACAAACAACAAAAACCCCTATCAGTATTACAGAAAATTGGTACAGCGTCCTCCGATAAATGTTGCACAGAAAAGAAGTGGGGGATCCCGAGCAAGTTGTAAATATTAAAAGATTAGAATGATATTTCCGGCAGTTGACTTTTACACACGCGCACTATATTGAGAGTGAGTGATCTAAGGAAATGGACAAGTATCCATTTGCATATTGAAAGCACCCTGATGATTATACAGATTGTCACAATGGGTTGTGTATGTTCACACCACCAGAGATTGTTATTAGACTATAGCAGCAACATTGTTCGCTTATCAATGGAATCATGAGTCCGAATTGTTACAGTTGTTTTCAAAGCGGGTCAATAATTCCATCCCCACTGATGTCACTCTACGGATGCGTGTCCAAGTGAGTGTGTGTGTGTGGCATCACTGCGCTATGGTCCTGGCAAATCGAGCACAATTGTCGCTTACACCCAGCAAGAGTGGTGAACATATGAACTGGTCCTCGGCCTCCCCGAGTTCAACTCAACCTTAAATGACTCGAGTGTGGTGTGTAAACATCCTCCATTGGGGAGATGAAGGCGGCGAGGCCTGGTGCTGACCAGCCATCCTCTCCATCGTGTGCATGGCCAGCCTTCACAGGCGCCTGCTCATAGCACTGTCCCCAACAGTCAGTTCAAGGCTATTTGGGGGCGGGGGGGGGTTGGTTGTGTTTGTGTGATAGGCTGTGGGCACGGAGAGGTGTGGTGACATTGTTCCTGCTCATGCTCGCCGCTCTCACCGCTGCTTACTATGCTGAGGGGGAACACCAGGAGGTGAGAGGCCGCCTTGCACCCACCGAGCCGCCTTGAAGGCGACGTTGCAGTACCCTGGCAGTTTTACGAATATTGTCTCCGTCAATCTTCACTGTTAGTCATTTCTGTACTGTCAACTGGTGCTGTAGGTTTATTCAAATATGGGTAAATCCCATCGCTCATCTTCCGAGCGTGCAACGGGGGTGGCGCCTTCTGATCGCATTATAAATCCACGACATATGATTACCTGAGTTTCTGCTCTGTCAACCAGTTGTTGTTTATCCAGTGCACTTTTCAACAAAGTCAGTTTTTAAATTGGTGAGACAAATTCCATAACGCTGTGACTACCATACCAAGCTGCCACAGTTGCTCCATTGGAAATGCGTTGGCAGCGATGATTGTCCTGAAATGTATTGAGACATTAGGGCCTTAATAAGTTAGGTGCACCATAATCATATATATGCTGCAGAACGTTCCGTGCCAGAAGATAGCCTCGTGCCTTGTTCGGTTTGGGAAAATCCTTGAATATGTGTATGACTTTGCAACGCGTTTTCTTGGTGACTGTTGTAGTCCCAGCCCTGATTTTCTCTATTGGTTACTCTCACTATTGCAGCTGCTGTTGTCTCCACAAATGCATGCGTTTTGTGAGAATTTCTCCTGAGAGCTTTAATAAAGGGGCCACCAATGCTCAACACAGCTATACCCAGAGTATCTGTTCAGAGCAATTCTCTTTGAGCCATGAAAACCTGCGTAAATACGTGTTGTGTTACTTTTTGGCGTGCTACGTTGTGTTAAAGTTAACTTGCGTTATGTCTCATCATTGATCAGGCATGGAATTTGCGCAGGTTATAAATTGTATTAGTATTATTAATTGGATGTGTTCGCTGTGTTGTATTCAGAGTACGCGTGTTTGCCTTTCACGTGGGACGTGCTTGCAGTTTGTACGGAGCACAGAAAAGAAAATCCTGTGGTGTGCGTACTGGGTGGGTCTGGGCATCTTATCGTCAGTGGGTCTGGGCACGGGGCTGCACACCTTCCTGCTCTACCTGGTGAGGGAGTCCCACCGATGATCCACGACCGTCTCCGTGCCCGCGTGCCTCAAACACGCGACCGCACAATTGTGAAGGAAGTCTGAGCGTGACAGTTTGTGGTGGGCAGCCGACATCCAACTCTCTTATCTCTCTCTCCATCTCGCTTGCATCTCAATCATTCTCACGCCGTGTGCGCAGCTCACTCGTGTTCACCGCCCGTTCAGCGAACCCACCCGTATCGGTGTCTCGGCTCGCCGCGCCTCAACTCCACGTACGCTCACCAGGCTGGACGCGGCCCGCGGGCCGGCGATTGACGGACCGTGCGGAAGGCTTCGCGCCGCGGCTTGGGTTTATCGACGTGACGTGCCTCCCCCGCCAGGGCCCCCACATCGCGTCCGTGACGCTCTCGGCGTACGAGTGCGACTCGGTGGACTTCCCGGCGCCGCCGTACCCCGACGAGATCATTTGCCCCGAGAGCGAAGGACTCAACGCGCCCATCTCCATTTGGACGATCATGTCCAAAGTCAGGCTGGAAGCCTGCATGTGGGTATGGTCCCACACCGACCATGGTCCAGAGACATGCACCAAGCTTGCCTTAAAGCTCCTTATGTTGTACGTCCTCTTCACTGATCCATTGCTCTGCCGCAATTGCACCAAGGGGACCACCAGTGGCAGCTGTCTCTGTGCAGCACAATATGTAATTGGTACACAGTGGGAGTTTAGTTAGTCATTAGGAAGTGATGTGTGTCTTTATTAATTGGATGTGTTCGCTGTGTTGTATTCAGAGTACGCGTGTTTGCCTT
>JAZEWT010000022.1:3263828-3274315 GCA_036362905.1 Mordacia mordax
CCGTGGTGTTTCATAAACTCCGCTCCCCTCCCCCCACCACCACCACGCCCCCCCCCCGCCATCTCAAATGTCACGTGGGCAACGCCGCCCAATGGAGCGCGCGGGGCGGGGCCAGGCGGCGTGAGGCGGCGACGCGGAGCGGACATGGCGCGCTTGGTGGCTGTTTGTCGGAACGGGGAGGACGGATTCTCCTTCAAGAAAAGGCAGATCCCTCTCGCCATTGACGACACCCTGACGGTGAGGAGGGGCAGGGGGACCCGCGTTGTCGCCTCGAGCTCGTCGGCCGATCGCCGCGCTTCCAACCCGCCCCGAGGAGCGAGTTGGAAGCGCGGTCGGGCCTGGTCCTTCTCCGGAGCCTACGGCGTTTCCTTGATTGCTCGCCGGCGAAGGCGCGCCGACACCCCCGCCGCTGCTCGAGCGACGTGGGGTCGGGGGGGTTGGAAGACCCGCCTTCGTCCCGAGGACTTAGGCCCGGCTGTATAGGCCGTGGTCTCTTTTCGTGCTGAAGAGTGCGGGGGCGGCGCACGGACGCACGCCAGTGCTTTTAAAAGAATAGACGGCGCTCTCGTGTCCGTTGTCTGAGCCCTTCGTACGCAATTGTCACCGCATTGCATTGCCGTGAGCGCGCCTACGCTCGCGTCTCGGCCGCCTCTGCTCGCTTAATGATAATCGACTCCCGGGGTCATAGGGACAATAGGGCGAATGTCGTCGAAAGCTTTCGTCTTAAACGGGCAGTTTATGAGTTGGGGCTCCTATTGCACGTTTAGCATTTCGTCCGACCTTACATCTTGTAAGTGTAAAGATCTCTCCCCTGCTGGTGGCCTCTGCCGTAGGAGCTTCGTAACGCCGTCCGCTTGATACGAATCTGGTTGTTTTCACGACACCATATTGCTTCCTTGTTTGCAAAAAAAAAGCTGTCGGTATTTTTGCGTATTTTTTTTAGCGGCGTGGCTTTTTATTTAATTCAACGTGAAATGCTCCTTTCGAAGGTGAAATCTAACCGCGTGTTTGGCGTGCGCTTTTGGTTATTGTTGAAGAATAATGTGCTAAGATGTTGCGGAAATAACGACACGATAGACGCAGAGGCTAAGCGTGTGACGTTTCAATTAAGTGTCAAAGTTGTTTGCGGAAACGTTCACAAGAAGTGCTATTTCTGTGCATTGACGCAGATGTTTTGTGCCGGCGTGCCGTGTTTTTTTTTCGTTTAAGTTGGTGATGGAGTTTCCGGATACACTGCTCAGTGCTGAAGGTGGGCAGGTCAATAGTGCCCAGCTGAAGCAGTTCACGCAGGTAAGTGCGCTTTGTGCAAAACATTGCAAAAACTTACCATTGTGCATTTAGCACGAACTTTGGGTTAACAAAAAAAATAATGTGCATCTCGGTCCAGTAATGGAAGAAGCTCATTCCATGCTTATAGTGGGGTTTATTTTTTTAACGATTGTTCATTATGGTAGTAATTTTGGATTGGTAGAGGGCAGGATCACACTGATTCAGATATCACCACTGCTGATGGTCATGGCCCGGGATTGAACTGGGATGACAGGACATGGTTCCCCCCCTACCCCCCCCCCCCTTCTTACCCCCTTCAAAGTTAGTCGTTGGGTATCTGCTCTTGCAGTCGTTAGTCTCTTATTTTTTTTATTCAAATTGTCTTTGTCATGAATCATGTTAAGTGTTGTCTCGTATGCATTTAAATATGCAAGCAGTGCTACCATTAAACCAATTTTAACATTTTTTTTGTAAATCATAATGAAATCGTCTTGCATGAAAACCATGTTAATTCCCAAAACAAATGTGAAGTACTTTGCACAGATAGCAATTTTAGACCATGAAAGTGATGATTGTAACCATGAGATAATTTCTCCCATTATTCATTGCATGTTATGTGAATTACAAACTGCTTAATGCACAGAGCCTTGCTTTAGACTACTAACTCAGGTCAGGTGTTAACCCTGTTTTGTAAATAGTGTTTTTTTTTTAAACCAATAGAGAAATCCTCGTGGATATGCTATCCCATAAAGTGTCATGTTGTTAGTATTGTTACCCTTGGTCATGTAAAACGTGTGCGAGCTGTCGGTGAATGAGATGCACAGTGCCAGGGTCTTTTGTGCCTCACAGAAGGTGCTGTGACTGCAAAGACGCCTTCCTGTGCAAATGAAAAATGGCTTTGGGACATCGTGAAACTGTAACCTGAGCATATTTAACGTGATAGCAGTGGCATTGACCTTGAGGCGACACAGTAGCGAATACCTATATCTGAGCCATGAGCCAGTGCTGCATAGATCCTGGGTTTGACTCTGGGTAGTCACCCTTGCTTAAGCAGGTGCTCCGTAGTTCCAAGTTGCAAGTCTTAGCCCAATTACCAATGACTGAATAAAATAAATGTGTCACTGTTGGCTTATTCCATTTCTGAGGAAATAACATTTGCGGCTTGATTGACTGGCAATGCACACTGTGCAGGGCATGTAACGTATGTACTCCCTAGTCTGATCCGAAACTGAATGAATGGACATAAGCATTAGGTCTGATGTAATTTTCCATTGCAGTTCTTTAGTACAAGGTGCTGCACCTCCAGCTTAGGGCAGCTAACAGAAAGCATTGTCCAGAAGTAATGGGATAATTCAGGGATGGGGTATCCTGCTACATCTGTTTTCTTAACACAACCGTATTTGTTTCCTCAAGGACCCAATGTATCCCATTTGCCACTTGTTAGGTTCTACTTTATTGTTTTTTTTTATAATAAAACAAATCTCTGCTTTGTACATTTTTATTATCACAATAAAAGGCAACTAAAAATTGTAAGCCAATTCTGGAACATTCAGTCAAGTACCACAGCAGTAATAGTACAGCATTACAGTGGCAGTGCCTGTGCACGAACCTCCAGCGCAGTGTGGAAATGTAGTTGTCAGCATCACTTTGCAAACTGTTGCATTTTTGAGCGTTGTAACTAATTTACAATCTTTGGGGATCCATCCCTCAAAAAGCACTTGTCATAACTAGCACGTGGTATATCCAGTCATGTTGTTTCAAGGTCATACTGCATGCCCATTGGTCAGGGGCTAAACCACAAATAAATGATAATAAAAACAAGAAAATAAATGTCACCTCTCTGTGCGTTTTGCAGCACTACGAGTTGCTCTCCGGGCAGGAGCTGGTGTGCGCGGTGCGTGTGCCCCCGCGCGAGCTGGTGGGCTGCCTCCCGGAGCAGGTGGCGTGCGTGGGTTGCCGCGGCAGCGTCGAGCGCCTCTTCTCCGCGCTGCTCGAGAGCGGCACGCCGGCGCTGGAGCCGCTGCTGCTGGAGTCCTCGGGGGAGCTCGTCGTGTGCCGCAGCTACCTGGCCGACGCGCGCAAGCTCTACTGCTTGTTTTACCTGCACGGGTGGGTGTCTGGCTGTACGGCTCCTCGCGCCGGTGCTGCGTCTTGAGAGATACAAGTCAGTGCGTGTGTAGCGTCTCCGCCCGTGGCATTGTCGCCAGTCTTTTCTACATGACCGGCTAACAACGATGTACTGCCAGTGTGTTTTTTATTTCTCATTATTTGTGCGTTACTCCGTCGGTTTGAGGCACAAATCCGATAGTTTGTTGAATTAATTGTTAACCTTAGGTCCATGAGTCCTGGAGCGATGTATTTGCTAGTTCTGTTGCATCCCCTTCTGTGGTCTTACGCAACACAATTAACATTATGTAAAAGATTCGTTACATCATCTTTTGTTAGCCAATCTACATCATTGTTTATTTAATGCCTCTCACGCCTGACAGACAGGCAAGGCACTCTGTTGGGGGAGAGGTTGGAATGATTAACTTGTACTTTGAGTTTACACTTCACGCATTTGAGAGTTGGGAAGTTTTGCAGCTGCACATTTTTCGTCTGTGAATGAAACTGTGTAATTCTCATGCACAGGGCGAAGCTGAATGATATTCTGGATTCCATTCCGAAGAGCAAGAAGAACCGCCGCTGTCCCTTTCACTCGCTAGACACACACAAGGCCAAGCCGCTCGGGTAATCTAATCAACATCAGTGACTGCATGAGGGGGGGGGAATGACTGCCTAATGTAAGTTGCTTTAATTGAAAAGCTTAACGAGAAGGGAAATGGACTCTGGGTTGCATTAGGGGTTGGTGCACTATGTTACGAGCCCAGCGAAGTTCGTTTAATTCCTGGCCATAGCTTAAAGTTAGCGAGGAGTGCTCTCTGAACTGATCCTGAACTGTCGCTTCACAAAAAACAATAGCCTTCTGTGTCACTACAGTGCATGTGCCGGACGAGGTGCAGTGTGCGGCTGCACGTAGTGTTAAAGGCGCGCTGACAGGAGGTCACAGGACTGACCTAGGTGTCATGGGTTAACTGACTGAGGTAACTGGCACGTGGAGGTCGAGGGTTAAGACCCACGTACACCATCCATCTTCAGCCTACGCTGATTATATATATATATATACGCTCGCCAGCTTAAGATACGGTCAGCCAACAGCCTATCCATGACCAACATGGCAAGAGCATTTCATGCAGCACTAGATTTTAAAAAAGGAATGCACATTTTATAATAATTGTTATAATGGGGAGAAAATGGTACTGTTAGGTGGTGTTTTCTTTTATCTTTATCAGTCACTGCACTTTTCAATTGATTGCTTCGATTACATCCAGTGTCTCATGGCCTTTTAATGAGGCTTTTTGGGAAGCAAATACAAAGTTCTGAGGGGTGATTGTATTGTTTGTCAAACCCCGAGTTAACATTTAATTAAGGGCGATGTCGCTCTCTCCCCTTCCTCACTCTAGAACTCCCTTCCCATAGCCATCCGTTCTGTCGATTTCCGGCCACTGATCAAGTCCAGGCTCAAGGCCCTTTTCTTTGCGTACAACTGACTGCCTCTGCAAAAACATGCCCCTTGATTGTGCACAGGATCTTGAGACACAGTCGCATTTAATGGCTATGCAAGCAGTCAGAGATTTCTTTGCTGTACAAATCGCTCAGATATGTCTGCGCGCGATGTAAATCCGAAGCGTTCTGGATGTGTCGGAAGGGCTGATGAGCGGAATTGGCAAGCGCAGGGCTGATACTAGGGTTCCTCTTGAAAACAGTGGTTGACCTGAGAGAGCAGGTGGTGGCGTTGTCGTCAATATTATTGCTGAGCTGTCCTCTAAGCTCACGCTCGGTCCGTGTGCAGCGGCAGCTGGACGGACGTGTGGGACCGCATGTCGCAGGACTGCCGCGACGAGGTGGTGCTCATCGACTCGGACTGCCTGCTAGAGACCCTGGAAACACACCTCCGCAAGCATAGGTGACCCCCTCCCCAAGAGTGACCTCCCCCCCCCCCNCCCCCCCAAGAGTGACCTCCTCTCCCCCCCGCGGAGGCACACTGGTGCTCCCACCCATCCCATCACCAGAGCTTACAGTCATTGAACGTGCACTGTATCAGAGTGACACCATTAATCGCGAGATTACTCTCCTTAATTTCCTTCCCCCACCCCCGTGCGCTCGTTCCCTCCTTTACTGAAGCAGCTGCGGATCATTGACATTGCAGCTGCCGCCCATCAGGAACTTGGCACAATGCGGACAGAGCGGCAGAAGTGAGCTATCGTGGCCTTAATTCGGCAGGGATTATAGTTAAAAGTAAATTACGGGGCAGCGCTTCACGATTCACGATTGGTTTATTTTCGACTAAATTCATTGACACATTGGCCCACGTGACAAATTGATTTGTTTGGCTTCTTCGGATTGTGAAGGGTTGTAGCTCTGATCGATATTTTGTCACTGTTTTGTCCGAAACAAACCCAATTATTTTATCGTAACGGCCTCATAGTGAAAAAAGGACCTGCTGATGTGCCTTTTACATCGGTGCGTAGGTGACGTAAAAGAAAAACGACCAGCGATTCAAAGAACAACGGATCAGAAACCTTAGTGTGCACCAAGAAACGTGGGAGATAAGGGATGCTTGCTTGGCATTGTATTGAGACAGGCACGTGGATCAGGTAGTGGATAACAAATTGGAGGTGTCATCGAGGCCACGCAGATCGCTAATTGCTTGGGCGGAGGTACAGCGCTATCAGGGAGGCGGACCACGTGGACAAGACTGCTGAAAGAATGAGAGCCAAAGGAGCCAACTCGTCGGAGAGCTGGAGCCATGCAGCCGGTGCAGGAGCGGGAGTGCGATAGCTCGTGGCATTGCACGAGTGCGAGTGGCCGTAATGGTTCACAAACTAGACAACGGCAACTCTATGTATAAAGGAGCAAGTATGTGTGTGTGTGTGTCTCTACTGCCGGACATACATACTTAGGGTATGAACACTTTGAAAGCACGTTTTTTTTTCTTTATAACATCATGGATTCCGTCTTTTTCTAGTTTTAAGTCTCATTTATTAATTATTCTTTCGAGACTTTTAACAGAATTTCAGCGTTAAATGCCCACGTTAGCAGCATTAGATGTTGTTCTGCAAAGATGTGTGTATATAAAAAAAAACCCCAAAAAGTTTATTGCTGCTGATTTTCCGCTCTGGTGCCGTTGTTGTCGGTGTTCCGTTCTCTCCGTAGCTCTGTGCAGCGCTTTGTGACCCTCGGGTGAAAAGCGCTCGATAAATGCAATTATTATTATTGTCAACTCTTAAGCACTCTTCCACCTTATCCTGATGCCTAAGAAACAGGGTTGCCCGTGGGGCGGGCACTCTGCTAGTGCTAATCACGGCGCCGACGACCGCGCCGGCGTCTCGAGCGCGACGAGGAGTTTAACGCTCGTGTTCTGCGGCGCAGGTTCTGCGGCGAGTGCAAGACGAAGGTGCTGCGCGCCTACGCCATCCTGACGGGCGAGGTGGACGGCAGCAAGGAGAAGGGCTACTGCGCGGGGCTCTACGAGGGCCTCCGCTCGTGCCCCCACGAGCGCCACGTCCACGTCTCCTGCGACACCAACTTCATCAGCCACCTGCTGGGCCGCGCCGTCTCGGAGCTCGCTGGCGGGTGAGCGCCTTGCGGAGTGGTGCGGGGTCGAGGGAGGAGGCGCGCGCGTTCAATTTCTCGTCTCGCCCGCTTTCCCCGGAAGACGTGAAGGTGGCAAAGGAATTGAAGCGAGCAGCGTTGGTTTTGTGGACACGCCATGACGCCGCGCCGCTTGTCAGACCCGCTAGCGCACCGAGGCGCAGGCGCGTATGTGAGAAGGTCCATTGTGTGAACATTCTTAAAAAACAATGGCGGTTCTGGCTCACAAATCATCCTTGCTTCGAAAAGCTGCTCTCTCGGGACAGCCGCGTTGATGGCTCCCCCTCTCCCTGCCATCGAAACACGGCCACATCTGATGGCGGGAGAGGTAGTGATCGACGCGGCCGTCCCGAGAGAAAGAGCAGCTTTTCGAATCAATCATCACGCATCGAGCCGTGAAAACCCACATCATTACAATCGTTGGCATCGCCGTGGAGAAAATGCGCAATGAAATGGGTGAGCGGACAATGCGTCGCATAGTGACGTCACCGACTACCGCAAAATCGCACAAACACTGCGCGGGAAACGCGGCGCGTTCGTGGTAGCGTTGGCGCCGTGAGCAGCGGGCGTTGCGACCGGACGTGCTCGCGTTTGGACGGGAATCGATCGCCGCGACGTGTCGGCCGCGGGCAGGAGGCGAGAGCGCCACGCCAAGACGCTGGACAGCGCGCAGGAGGAGGTGGTCACCTGCTTGGCCATCCACCTGTACGAGCGACTGCACCGCATCTGGCAGCGGCTGCGCGCCGAGGAGCAGACGTGGCAGCTGCTTTTTCACCTCGGGGTGGACGCGCTGCGCAAGAGCTTTGAGGTGACGCGGCGTCCCTTGCCGGAGCCCCGCTTTGCGCTGTGCTCGACATGCAAATGGGCCTCGTCGTCGCGGCCGTCGTCGCGGCCGTCGTCGCGGCCGTCGTCGCGGTCGTCGTCGCGGTCGTCGTCGCGGTCGTCGTCCGCTCTGAGCTCAGAGTGCTACCGCTTTGTGCCCGTATTTAAAAAAACTAAGCACGGCGAAGGAAATTGCACGTTGAGGTTACGAATAATATGTCTTGTGAAAGCTCTCATTAAACGTATTAATATATATATGTACCTAAGCCAATGTATTAGCCTACGTGGTGGGCAGTAAACAACCGTAGAGAAAATGCGATTGGTGCACATACTGTGCTTGTGTGCGCCCAGGCCTGTTCTCCCCGCCTTCACCGATAAACCCCACAACCCACGTGGTATTCTGGAGCACTCCCCCGGCGCCGCGAATGCCCTCGCCCGTCTCACACCGCCGCACCTCGTCTCCTCCGTGCAACTCCTCCAGCTCCTCTGAGCCATTACACCTCCGTCCACTCTGTGGACAAAACTTTACCAGGGAGGACACGGGCACTGTACTTGCCAAACACACCTACAGAATAGTTAACTCTCAAACGGCTATTGACTGCCTAATACGTCTGCTTGGCCTTGACATTAATCTTCCCGGTGACAGAAAAATGCTGCTTTTGTTGCATAACTTGTTACGTACTGTAAACTCGCTGGAGCAGAAGCTTTTTAAAGTTCGTCTTGCCAGAGGCAATTGCTGCGAGGACCCAGTTGACTGACCTAAAATGCATCGTTGCTCTGAGTGGTCACCGCCATGTAGCAGCGTGGATTAAACGGAGCCAGGGGCAGCGTTGGCTCGGCCCAAGGCACTGTGTAGGTGCTTTGCGCAGTAAGCGCCGCTCCCTTGGGGTCTGGATGAGAGATGACTCTTGTGTTTGTGCGTTGCTGTCTTTTACACCCACGGCCCAGCGTGTCTTAAGTGAACGTGCAGTCCTGCTGTCAATCCACTGCTGGAGAGCAGCTGGCACTTTCCGGCACTCTGATGAGATGCTAGTCCAGGTTTTGAAGGGAAACATCGAGGGCAGGAGATGTCTTCTCCATTTTGGCTTGGAGACGACATTATGTCTTAACTAGTTGTTGATGCTGATAGGCGGTAAAGTGAAGAAGGCCATTGCTGCGCCGTCCTCTGCTGCCCCCGACATAGGTCTGCTGCCCTAGCGCCGTGATCTGTTGGTGGTCACTCATCGTAGCACGGTTCACGCACAGCCCCGCTTACTTTTTATAAGTTCTTTAAAACACTGTGTCATATTATCTCTCTGTCTTCATGTCTCGTTGTCTCTAGCTCTCTTTGTGCATATGTATATCTTCATGTCCCTGTATGTGTGTAGTCAATATGTCCCTCTAGGCGTCCCCCCCCCTCCCCCCATCTGCAGGAGGAACCGCGCCTCGTACCAAGAGATGTCTCCGTCCCACCGCCCGTTTGATTAATGCCTGCGTGTCCACTCGTCCCTGCCGCGCCCGATCTCGCTGCCGGCGGCTCTAGGTGGCGGTGGAGCGCAAGCAGGGCGTGAGCCGCATCGACATGCTCTGCGAGGAGCTGTGGGAGGAGGAGCGAGCCCGCGAGCTGCGCCAGGAGAAGAAGCGTCAGAAACGAAGGAACCGGCGCAAGAACAAGTTTGGCGTCGACGGGGCGGACGCCAACGCAGACCTGGCCGAACCCGCCCAGGTGCTCTAACAATAACAGTCCCCACGCGCCTTTCGTGTCTTACCTCGCTCTCCGCGGTCACCCACAGAGAGCCGCTGTTGTCGAGCGGCTGTCGCCAACATGAAGCCAGCGCAGGCTGTGCGCGACAGTCTCCTGTGTCTCGATAAAGGTTTGATGTTAAAAGCGGACACGTCTTACCGTGCCCAGACATCATAAGTGTTTAGATCTTAAAACACCAAATAAGCACCCTTCACAAAGTGTCGTTTGTGACTGGCGAGGAGGTACCCGTAGATATGACAGCTAGAGCCGCGCTACTCGTGCTTTGTGAGCTGTGTCGCGCTGAGCTCCTTGTCTGTTTGTAAGCCTCGGCTAACACTGGTGAGACTAGGCTGTAGAGAACGTTGTCTCTGGCGTGGGCCGGTCAGTTTCAAGGATAATGCTACATTGTCAAAGCATTTCATTTGCATGTTTTACCACAAACGTGTGGCTGTTTTGCAGAATTTAACACTTCATGACCGGTGTCTTATTCATTGTTTTAAGATCTTGACACCTTGCACTATTGCCAGAAAGGGTTAAGCCGTTTCTCTTTTTACATCACCTGTGCATTGGCCAAAGGTTGCCCGTTGACAAAACGTTTATTTGCCAAACCAGGAGGATGCCGATGCATCGGACGACGGCGACGGAATCAACGACACGATCCCGGCCCTTCCCGCGGCCGGCGCCTCCCCTGCGCCGCCGGCCTCCGAAGCGGGCGACGGCACGTGCATGTGCCTCTTCGCCGCCGACGGGCCGCAGGCCGCCAACGGGCACGCCGTCGACCGCACGGAGGCGGCGCTCCAAGGTCAGTCCTCCGCTCTCCGCCGCCTGCGCACCGGGCGCAGCGGGGGGTTTTATCGCCTCTCCATAACGGGACGGGCGGTGCGACCGAGCTGTCCTGGGTGGCTTTAAGGGTATACGGTGTGCGCATCAGAGCGGACCGTTTGTCGTTCCACTGCTGGATGGGAGTGCTCCCCCCCCC
>JAZEWT010000022.1:3432599-3442932 GCA_036362905.1 Mordacia mordax
TATTTAGTCTCGAAGGGGCACGGTGACATAGCAATGAGTAGCGCTGACGCCTCGCAGCAAGGCAACCGGGTTCGATTCCCGGTTCGATAATTGCAATCAGCAATGATGCTGATTGCAATTATCTAATTGGCTGTTGTCGGGTGGTGGAGGATTTACGACAAACATTTTTACGTGCACCAAGCCAAAAAATGGAATTCATCCAAAGGACATTTAACAACATACCCAACGACTTCATAAACAACACCGTGACCTTAAAGTCAGTTTGTATTTAAGCTGGAAGGAATCGATGAGCTACGCAGTTGCATTCCCGCCTCGGGCGCCCTTCTGTACGCGATTTGCACGTTCTCCTCCCGTTATGCGTGCGTTTCCTCCGGGTTCTCCCGTTTCTGCCCGCACTGATTAATTATTCGATAACATCGCAATATGCAGGACGCGGTGTCTGGCACACGTGGCTGCCTCCCCCTGCCCCCCTCCTCTGCGATTTCCTCGTGACGCCTCCGTATCCTATCTCATCTCATTATCTGAAACCGCTTAGTCCTATACAGGGTCACGGTGAGCCGAAGCCTATCCCGGAAACACAGGGCGTAAGGCAGGAATACACCCGACGACGGGACGCCAGTCCATCGCCGGGCATTGCGGGACAATTTTAGTCTGCGAGCCAATCAACCTATCCAGGAGCATGCTTTTGGACTGTGGGAGGAAACCGGAGTACCCGGCGAAAACCCACGCGGACACGGGGAGAGCATGCAAACTCCACACAGAAAGGCACCCGAGCCGAGAGACTCGAACCCGGGACCTTCTTGCTGTGAGGCGTCAGCGCTAACCACTGGGCCACCGCGCCGCCGGCCTCCGTATCCGTGTATCGCCAATGACAGGATATGGAATTGTAATTGCACCATCATCATTATTATTCGCCGTTAGTTTTATTGAGCCAATACTGCTGAACATATGACCTCCCACAATGCCGCGTGGGTTGATGGGAACTTTTTAGTTACGTGTGAGGGAATTTATCAACTTTTAAAAATCACGAATATTCAGTTTCCCTGCTCTGGAAGGAACGCATCGTGGTTTTTTTTTCGGCAGAACAACCACTGTGATACTCAGAATTGCAACAACAAAAACCACTTTTTTTTTTTAACCGAAAGTCGAAATTTTACTTGAAATGTTTGAGGGTTCGGTCATTGTTGTCCTTTTTGACGTGGCCGTTCTCTCCGCAGCTCTGTGCTGCGCTTTGTGACCGTCGGGTGAAAAGCACTCTCATCTCATCTCATCGTCTGAAACCGCTTAGTCCTATACAGGGTCACGATGAAGCTGGAGCCTATCCCGGCAGACACAGGGCGCAAGGCAAGGATATACCGACGATGGGACGCCAGTCCATCGCCGGGCACTGCGGGGCAATTTAGCCTGCGAGCCAATCAACCTATGTAGCAGCATACTTTTTGGACTGTGGGAGGAAACCGGAGTGCCCGGCGAAAACCCACGCGGACACGGGGAGAGCATGCAAACTCCACACAGAAAGGCACCCGAGCCGAGAGATTCGAACCCGGGACCTTCTTGCTGTGAGGCGACAGCGCTAACCACTGGGCCACCGTGCCGCCCGTAATAATAATGTGATCATGCGAATGGCTTTCCAAAGCTGTTCTATCAGGACAGCCGTTTCGATCGCTCCGCCTCTCTTCTTCGCGAAGTTTCGCCTCCCACATTGCAGGTTCTGAGTACCGAGAGACAAAATGGCTATCCTGATAGACCAATAATAAATGCACTTCCAGAGCGCGCGTTTCACCCGAGGGTCACAAAGCGCTGCACAGAGCTGCGGAGAGTAGCAGTGTTCACACGCGGCATCTCAGCAAGGTCAGCACATGACCATTGTGACACGCTCCTGGCCTCGAAACCCTCACTCGAAACGGACTTAATGTCCACCCACGCGCTCAAACCTCGCATGCTCTTGGGGGTGAGGGGGAGGGGAGGGTGGATCTCCCATGAAACGAGATCAAAAAAAAAAATCCCCCCAACTCTTGATATCTGCAGACGTCAGCAGACATTCCCCGGACATTTTGTCAAGACATTCCTCCTCCATAATTTGCATAGAGCGCTTTTCACCCGAGGATCACAAAGCGCTGCACAACGCTGTGGAGAGATCGTCAACTGCAACTTATGAACAGCATATCAACAACAATATCACCGTGATATCGGCCGATTTTTTTAGGGTTTTTTTTTTAAAGTTGCGGGAGGAAACCGGAGAACCCGGAGGAAAACTACACAAGACAGGGGGAGAGAACACGCAAACTTCACACAGAAATGCACCCGAGGCGGGAATCGAACCTCCCCCCGGGCAGCACTTTCTCTCTGTGAAGAGGTGCGGATGTCGTGACATCTACACAGAGCCTCCCTGCAGCCCAAACGCAGACGCAACTGTCGGTGGTGATGCAAGTCGCTGCTACTGCTCGCCACGCCGTGCGGATGTTGCTTGCAACTCCAGGGAGAGGGGAGGGTTGGAGGTGTTCCGTGGTAACCTCCCACCGCGACCGCGCAGCGGGTCGCATTGACGACGCCGCTGAGTTGACCAACCCTAGGTTGGCATGCAGTGCAGGGTGCGGGCGCCCGTACGTTGAGCAAGTTCTCAGCACTCTCAGCGTTAGCCTCGTGCTTCGGGTGAGAGTCCAGGTTAGGTGGCAAAGTTTTGGTTCTGCTTAAGGTTTTCAATGATGGCCAAGATGCGGTTTCTGGTTAGGATTGTGATGTGTGTTAGGGTTATGATCCTGGTTAATATTCCCGTTAGGGTTATGATCCAGGTTAGAGTCACGATTCTGGTTACAGTTCTGGTTATATTTGGAGTCCTGGTCAAGGTTAAGGTTATAATTCTGGTTAGAGTTATGATGCTGGTGAGCGTAATGGGTAAGATTAGAGTTATGATTAAGGTTACGATATTTGATTGGGGTTATGATTACGATCAGGTTTCATCGTCACCATGGTCGAGCCAAACCCTCACGGATTTCCCAGTCACGTGTGCACTCAGGGCAGGACGGGGTCACGGGGAGCAGCTCTACCGCCACAGCAAGAAGAACCCGGCTTCGATTCCTGGCCCGGGCGCCGCCGCCACCTCTCTGCGTGGAGTTTGTGCGTCCTCTCCCCGCGACCGCGTGGATTTTTACCGAGGTCGTCCGGTTGCCTCCCACAGTCCAAAGATAGAGTATGCCCTAAGATGCAGTAACTTGCTTACCCCTTCCCGTTGGACATCTGTTAAAAGCTGACTTGCCGTGCCGTCTCCTTGAATAATCCCCTCGCTATGAGCCTGTGAGCCGATTCCCGACCGGTTGCCACCGTTCCGGATTTAACTCCATACATCCGAACGTACTTTACGGGAAGTGCTCTTAGCGAGTAACACCTGTAAAGGCCACTACGGCACACGACGGTCGTGGGTGGCCAGTCAGTTAGTCCGCTTTTTTTTCCTTAACTTAAGTTGGAAGGAATCGTTGAGCTATGCGGCTCTTTTTAACAGTTGTCCAGCCGGGATGCGGTAAAGCAAGTTAAAACATCGCAGCACCGCGCCTCGCCGCCTTTGTGGATGTGTTTACAACTCATTTGAGGCCGAGTCGACCTAGGAGACCCCCATAAACAGTATTGTGATCGCGAGCCCATCTCCCGATCCCATGAAAAAAGTTAGCGCCGCACGCTAACCGCTGCGCCACCGCTCCCCTCCCGAACGCGCGCGCGGCCCTAAGGCGCGCGCGCGCGACGACAGCTGTGTCAATGCACATCACGACACTCCACGTTCCCATGACGGGGGGGATGGCGGCGGGGTGGGTGGTGGTGGTGGTGGTGCAGGCGACCTCACGTTCGCGAGCCACAGCCGTGTCCCAGGTGCGAGCCAGGCACCCGTCTCTCCGGTGGCGCGGGGCGCGGTGCGCGCGCCGCGTTTCCGCTCCGCGCTGACGCCGCCTCCGTGCTCCGCCGCGAGCGGAGAGGCTCGTCTCGGCCGGCTGCCGCGCGGGGTGCCTCCCTCGGCGTGAGATGACCGCGGTTGGTGTCGGGATCGCCGCTCAGACTCACTCACCTGGCCGCGCAGGTAGGGGGGAGACCGGGGGTCTCTGGCTTCACACTGGCTTGCGTCAATACGCCGTGTACAGTGTGCGTGTAAAGTGACACTTGTGTGTGTGAGTATTGTGAGCGGGCCTTCAACGCTTCAAAGTGCACCTGGCCTGGCACCAGGCGCCGTGGGGTTCGTCACCGCCACTTACTGGCGAACGGCGGTTGTTGTAAGGTTGTGTGTGTGGGTGTGTGTGTCATGTGTGTGTCAGTGCAGAGGTGAGCGTGCGCGCGTGAGTGTCGAGTTTTGTGTGTTTGCGTGTGGGTGTGACTACAGTCCATCACGGCTGTACGGGGGTCGTTGCTTGTGTGTCGTGCGTGTGTAGATGTGTGTGTGTGTGTACAAGTGTGTGTGTGTAAATGTGTGTGTGGAGCGGTGGCTCAGCGCTTAACGCGTTTGACTACAAAGCTGGTGACCAGAATTTGACTCCCGCTCACGGCCAACACCAGTGTCGATTTTATGAACCGGTTCTAGGCCTCCCTTAGGTCGACTCAGCCTCAAATGAGTTCCTGGTGCGGTGTGTAAACATTGCGACTAGGGACGTGCCTACTCGATCTTCATAGGCGCTCGCTAACGGCACCTGACACTGCAGTCTGTTAAGCTATTCGGGGGATCTTTGCCTTTGTGTTGTGTGTGAATGTAAACACGACTCAGCCTCACGAGAGGAATACCGGTTCTGGTGTGAAGACATCGCCACTAGGACCTAGCACTGGTTACCCACTCCCTCACAGATGCTATTCGAGATCTGCGCCTGTTCCTTAGCGTGTGTATTTTGTGCAGTGTGAGTGTGAACTTGTGTGTCTGTGTCTTTGTGGCCTGGTCTCGGCTAGCTGATGAAAGCTATAATCGAGAACTTTATCATCGTTTGCAGCTGGGGCTGACATCGTCCTCACCCCATCCTCCTCCACCTAATGCCGGGGAGAAATGAGTGAGGTTTAGGGCTGTGGCTCATGCAGCTGAAATGGCTGCACTCGGTTACATGGTCCAGGTCTTCCCAGCGACCTTGGCTGACGGAGGAGGTGTTCCAGCTGTGACACCACGACTTCGACCCCGGGATTGTGACGGCTTAGAGCGGCAACGCCATGGCGAGGATCAGCATTCACTCCGCGATAGACCAGCCAGCGACCACGGATGAGCAGAGACTTCTTGATTTTCGATGCTTTATTTAAACCAGCGGGCGGCGCGGTGGCCCAGTGGTTAGCGCTGACGCCTCACAGCAAGAAGGTCCCGGGTTCGAATCTCTCGGCTCCGGGTGCCTTTCTGTGTGGAATTTGCATGCTCTCCCCGTGTCCGCATGGGTTTTCGCCGGGCACTCCGGTTTCCTCCCACAGTCCAAAAGCATGCTCCTGGATAGGTTGATTGGCTCGCAGACTAAAATTGTCCCGCAATGCCCGGCGATGGACTGGCGTCCCGTCGTCGGGTGTATTCCTGCCTTACGCCCTGTGTTTCCGGGATAGGCTCCGGCTCACCGTGACCCTATATAGGATTAAGCGGTTTCAGATAATGAGATGAGATGAGATGAGGTAGTATATTTCTGTAGCCTGCCCTAAATGACATCATTACAACTGTCTGGAGCACAGGACGGGTTCCACAGGATTGGAAGGGTGTCCCAGTGGTTCCCCTCTTTAAGAATGTGGACCGTACCGATTGTGATAACTACAGGGGCATCTCGCTCCTCAGTGTGAGACCGGGAATGTCCTGACAAAGATCATTCAACATCATCTTGTCAGGCAAGCTGAGGAGAGGCTTGCAGAACCCCAATATGGTTTCAGAATGGGGCAGTCTTGCACAGTCGTAATATTCTCTGTCCAGCTACTACAGCAGAGATGTAATGAATTCCTACAGGTCCCTGCATCTCTGCTTTATTGACTTGGTCAAGGCAACAATACCATCAGCAGGCCAGGGCTGTGGGTTGTTCTTCGTGTTTTCGGGGCTCCTGACTCTCTGCTCACAAACATTAAGGACCTTCGTGATGGTGGACAAGCCCGGCTAAGGCTACGTAGTCGGGAATCAGAGCCATCCCCTGTTCACCTTGGGTACCACAAGGATTACACTCTGACTCCTACATTATTTAATATATTTTTGACCACGTAGTTTGAGAGGGTTTCCATGGATGTTCCAGTGGAATTTCCATCTGGTACAGGTACAATGGGAGGCTAATCAATGCCCGTGTGCGGTCAAGGGATGACTCTCTATTGGCCAACCATGTTATGCTTGTTGATTGCTTCCAAAAGTTGCTCTTTCGGGATAGTCGCGTGGGTCGCTCCTCCTGTCTCCTTCGCGACGTTTCGCCTCCCATTTTGGAGGCATCCTCAGGCATTATGTGGGCGAGTCATGTGTGTGACTGCTGTTTATATGTCAAGTCACTCTCTTCTACCGCGTCATTCCCTTTCAAGGACAATGGAATGGGGGTGGGGGTCCATTTGACAGGGTTCCATTGTAATGGCGTAGATTTTCACGGTTCGATGCATGATTGTTAGAGGCATCTTCAGGCTCTAACGTGCGAGGTGAAAACGTCGCGATGGAGGGAGAGGGAGCGATCGACGCGGCTGTCCCTAGAGAGGATTCCATTGTCCTGCTCGCATATTAGAACTAGTTTGAATTTGTAGTTCACGAATGAATGCCTGCCGAGTTATTTAGGTCAGTGACGGGTGTTCTCTCCTAATGTTGTCTTTGGTCAGTGCTTTAGAGCTGTTTACTGTTCAGCAGTGGACGAGAGACATGAGGAGGGTCGTGATGGACGCTACGGGGCAGTTGATGGAAGTCGCCCTCCCACAACAACGGAGGGGAGTGGAGCGACGCTCACAACAATGGAGCGCCAGGCGGATAAAACACAGCAAGTTGGCAGAGTAGTGCTTACAGGTTGGGCATCTGCCAGTCATCTGCCGCCAGGCAACCCGTAGCACCTGGGTCTGTCCCGTGACCTATTGGCGAGACCTCGACACTTCGCATGATCTCAAAGTGCACTTGGTCTGGCACAAGCGCCGCATTGACTTCACCGCCACTTAGTGGCGAATGAGGGTTGTTGTTTTGTGTGTGTGTCTGTGTGTGTAGCTGTTGGCTACACACACAGGTGTTGATGACGTGTCTTTTTTGTGATTGTGTGTGAATGCATGTAACGTGTATTGAAAGTATCTAACGTGTATTGAAAGTATGTAAAGCGTGGGAAAAGTATGTGAAGTGTAGGAAAGTATGTAAAGCGTGGGAGAGTGTGTAACGCGTGTGAAGGTGTGCCTCGTGTCGAGTGTGTGTGCTCTGCAGGTAGGCACAGATTTCTTGATAAGCTATTGTTTGTGTGGGGAGCCGTGGCGCAGTGGCCAGTTTACTCCGCTACGAACCCAGCAACCCGGGTTCGAATCGCAATCACGATGAACATCGGTGGCGAATACGTGGAGTCTCATCTCATCGTCTGAAACCGCTTAGTCCTATACAGGGTCACGGTGAGCCGGAGCCTATCCCGGCAGACACAGGGCGCAAGGCAGGGATACACCCACGATGGGACGCCAGTCCATCGCCGGGCACTGCGGGGCAATTTAGCCTGCGAGCCAATTAACCTATGCAGCAGCATGCTTTTTGGACTGTGGGAGGAAACCGGAGTGCCCGGCAAAACCCACGCGGACACGGGGAGAGCATGCAAACTCCACACAGAAAGGCACCCGAGCCGAGAGATTCGAACCCGGGACCTTCTTGCTGTGAGGCGACAGCGCTAACCACTGGGCCACCGCGCCGCCCTACCTGGAGTCGGTCTCGCGATTTTTAAGTACCAGGTGTGAAGTGTACATATTCACACAGAGGGGAGACAAAGGCGGCCGGTCGTCGTGTTGACCAGCTTTGGTAGCTGTTTAACTGCACTTTCCCCCCGATAGCCTCTTGCGCAATACGGGGGATATTTGTCTTTGTTAGGACAGTGCAGGTGCGCGTGTGTAGATGCAGACTCTGTACATGAATGTGTGTGTATGGGTGTAAATGTGTGTGTGTGTAAGTATGAGTGTGTGTTCGTGGCCGTGTGTAGAGGCGTGGTTTGTGGGGAGCGGTGGCGCAGCGGTAGCGCACTGTGCTACGAAACAGGCGTCCTGAGTTAGAGTCCCGCTTACGGCCACAATCGGTGCAGTGTGCAAACATTGCTACTACGGAGACAAAAGTGTGGGCGGCGCGGTGGCCCAGTGGTTAGCGCTGTCGCCTCACAGCAAGAAGGTCCCGGGTTCGAATCTCTCGGCTCGGGCGCTGCTTTCTGTGTGGGAGTTTGCGAGTTCTCTCCCCGTGTCCGCGTGGGTTTTCGCCGGGCACTCCGGTTTCCTCCCACAGTCCAAAAAGCATGCCGCTGCATAGGTTAATTGGCTCGCAGGCTAAATTGCCCCGCAGTGCCCGGCGATGGACTGGCGTCCCATCGTCGGTATATCCTTGCCTTGCGCCCTGTGTCTGCCGGGATAGGCTCCGGCTTCACCGTGACCCTGTATAGGACTAAGCGGTTTCAGACAATGAGATGAGATGAGACAAAAGTGGTCCTGGCCACCCACCTGCTCGTATTCCGTTCTATGCATTATAGGTGCTCGCTAACAGCACTTGATACCATAATCCTAAGACTATATGCGGGCATTTGTCTTTTGGTGGGCAGGTTCACGCGTATACGGATTTGTGTGGGTGTAGTCTCTATATACGGGCCAGAAAAACAAACCCCCCCCCTCCTCCTTATGGTGCTGGAAGCCCCGGGGGCGACATGACCTGTGAACCCCCACTTGGTGGAGCCAGGAGACTGAATACCCACCCCCGGGGTATCCTCCAGAAACAATGAAAAGGTGCTGCGTGTGGCCACCTGAAATGTTCAAATGCTTGTTGCAGAGGAGACGCCGCCACTCTTGTGTCGGGAGTTGCACTGGTACCACCTGGACTTCTGTGGAATACAGGAGGTCCGATGAACTGGTTCTAGATCGAGTCATGAGGATGGGTGGACAGTCCTCCACTTGGGACAGGGAACTTCCAAACAGTAGGGAGTGGAGTAGGAGGTTTGTACCGTTTCTGGCGATTGTGCAGGTGTTAAGATCTTAACACCTGCATAATTGCCAAGCAATTGTGCAGGTGTTAAGATCCCAAACACCAAAATAGACACATTTCACAATTTGTCCAGTTTGCAAAAGCCACAAATACTAGTGGCAAAATATGCAAACGGGTAGCTTTGATAACCTATGCATTGTCCTTCAAACTGGCCAGCCTTCACCTGGCATGGCTTCCTTTTGAGCCCATTTGCCAGTGTCAGCCGTTGCCAAAAGGCAGTCAGCTCAGGACAATACAGTATCAATGCTTTATAGCTTACGTGGAGCTGTTAACGCTATGGGTACTTTTATTGCCAGTATATCTTAACACCTGATCTTAACACCTGCATAATCGCCAGAAACGGTAAAAACCTCCTACTCTTATATACGTATACTGGCAATAAAAGTACCCATAGCAGGGAGTGGCTCTTCTTCTGATTAAGAGAACAAAGGGACATTGCAACGTGGCGGTGAGGTGTGAGAGCTGGTGAGTCCCAGGCTACTGTGGGCTCAACTCTCTATAAATGGCAGGCCCAGGGTCGTGACTTACGCCTCACTGAAGATGAACATCAGTGGAGGGATGCAGACAACGCCAATGAGTCAGATGCCTTCTGTGACCTCCGGTCCCAGGTGTTGGCTAAAGTTGCCCCTCGGGATAAAGTCACCGTGCTGGGTGACTTTAATGCCTGAGTGGGTCATGATGCAGACATCTGGGCTGGAATAATGGGAAGGCATAGGCCAGATCAGCTCAACATTAACCGTAGGAGGCTGCCAGACTGTGCAGCCCATGGGCTCGTAATCACCAACACGCTGCTCCGTCATCGGCAAATCCACACAACATAATGGATGCATGCCGGGTCCAAGCAAGAACATCTGCTAGACTACATAGTGATGTCTTGGAGGATGCGAGACCACGTCCTTAAAACCAGGACCTACCGTGGAGCTGATCTGCCCTCTGACCATCGGCATGTGATCTCTAAGATCCGCCTGCCATTCGATGACAGTTGTGGGTATTCACCAAAGACCCAATTTAAACCTACATTGGCTTGGTCTCAGCTCGCTGATGAGAGCTGTTAGCGAGAATTTGATCATCGTTTGCAGCTGAGGCTTACATCGTCTCCTCCGCCCCCGCACTCTCGATGCCGAAGTTAAGCGTCGTGATTCGTACAGCTAAGGGGTTATAAACGGAGAGAGGAGGGAAAGAAGCGGAGGGGGG
>JAZEWT010000022.1:3462149-3481617 GCA_036362905.1 Mordacia mordax
GGGGGGGGGGGTGGTGAAGGGGGTTGAGTGTTGGGGAGGAAGAAGGGAGGCAAGAATTGTTCTTGTGGATATCATCTCGGCCCATGGCAAACCAGACACGCCCTGCAACCACACCCTGCGTACGGGCGATAGTCTGAGCAATAGTGTAAGCGAGGAGCCTCCTGCCCCGAGGCTTACTCATCGGCCCAGCTTCCGCCCAGCTTCCGCCAGTCACCGTAGAAACGTGTACAACTGTAAATAAGCAGAGATTGCTTCGCACGCTTTCTTGCGATGACTTCATAAAAATATGTAAACGACCACCCCCCACCCACCCACCCCTCGCCCCACCAGTAACGCGCTTCAGAATGCGCGATTTACAGAGTGGGGCGACTGGGATCCTCCCTCCATCAATGACTCTTCACTCCGAGCCGGGGTGCAAACGTTCCACGCTCTTCCCGGCGGCGACGTGGCAAAAGCATAGACCCGCAACGAGGCCGTGTGGGTCGTGGGATGTTTAATGGTTTCAGTATAATCTATTTACGTGGGGAGAAATAAGACACGGGACGGAGGCACAGTGTGAAGAACTACCCCCAGCTTAGCGCGACATCTAAGACGCCGTTTAACATCGAAGAAGAAGAAGAACAACAACACCAACTACACATCCAAGTAACACTCGCCACGGGTGCTTAGGTCTGGGAAAATCCGCACAGAAGGGCAACTTATTATTATCATACTCAAAAAATTAAAAAAATGCGAAAAATGTACTCAAATGTTGTTGTTGTTGTTGATGATGTCAACTTGAAACCATGGAAAGACTGTGAGGCCCGCACGCATTCTAAACGTGGAGGCAGAGCGAGTGATTTTCAACCCGTGGGAAGTTCCCGACAATATAAATAACAGACAGTACGTTGGAAGCGGGGGCGAGGTGTTTGAAAAATGTACAGTTGTTGCTGAAAACATTAAATCTGTAATGATGTAAGTTTTCACGGCTCGATGCATGATGCTTTCAAATGGACGCCGACCTTTATCCATTGTAACCTGGAAGAACGCAACGCTATAGCAGAGACTTAACACATACACAGCACCTACATATAAACAGGAGTCACACGCGACACGCCGATACGTCTCATCTCATCTCATTGTCTGAAACCGCTTAGTCCTATACAGGGTCGCGGTGAGCCGGAGCCTATCCCGGCAGATACAGGGCGCAAGGCAGGGACACACCCACGATGGGACGCCAGTCCATCGCCGGGCACTGCGGGGCAATTTAGCCTGCGAGCCAATTAACCTATGCAGCAGCATGCTTTTGGACTGTGGGAGGAAACCGGAGTGCCCGGCGAAAACCCACGCGGACACGGGGAGAGCATGCAAACTCCACACAGAAAGGCACCCGAGCCGAGAGATTCGAACCTGGGACCTTCTTGCTGTGAGGCGACAGCGCTAACCACTGGGCCACCGTGCCAACCGACGTATTTATTGATTTTTAATTATTTATTTTCTCGCACACAACAGTTAATAATAAGTGCACTTCTAGAGCGCTTTTCACCCGAGGGTCACAAAGGGCTACACACACTGTTCGGTATGTGGCAATGAACTGAAATGATTGGGGTTATATCAAGAACACTTTATCAATTGTAACAGGGAGGTGAAAAGGTTCTAAAAGAGGTTGTGGAGGGGACGGAGGAGACGGAGGAGAAGGAGGTGCCTGCAGGGCCTGTTGAAAAGAACTCGCACATCAACAGACGGACGGAGGGACCCACCAGTCCCAGAGGAAATTACAGGACTTTTGGCGACATTTTAATGACGTGCCTTCACTCTCGACACACAAGTACAAAAATGGGCACTGCTGGTTTTGTGTGGCCTTAGGCGCCACAGATTTCTGCTGTGCACCGACTGACGATTGATGGGGAAGATTCGGCTGAACCGCCACCTGAAATGTCGACGAGGTATTTGTTTCCCTTACAAGATACCATTGTTGACGACATCCGTCGGGTTTGAATCTGGCCGTCAACGGCATGTGGTTGCAGTTGGTCCCGAAAGTCGATGGTCTTACACGTGTGGCGGGTGACTTGCCCGGAGACCCGAGTCTGGGATGTCAAGGTGAGTTGATGATCTCAGATTGGTCATGCGTAACCTGCACGGAGACCCATGGACTCACAGTGACCCATAGACCCACATACACTGAGTTGTGATTAAAGCCGGTCTGAAAGTGTAATGAGTTTAAGGTCTGAGTCCATTTATGGCCGTGGCTCATAGGTACCCATAGACAGATTCACATAGTAAACTAGTCCGATCTTCAATGACTGCACAAAAAAAATCTACGTAAAATTTAGCTCTGTGATAAATGTGGCCACATTACAACTCTGAAACTCAAAACATCGCTTCTACCACAATACGGCAAAACTCCCACTCATATGCAGAGTTGACACGGAAGTGTGGGCTCCTGTCCTGTGCACACCAGAGGTCGAAAGGATCTCAGATATTGCTCTGTGTTATCCACGTCCTCGAAGGCCTTCTCTAATATCGGCCGTGCCGCTTCCGCGAGAGTCCGGAAAAGGAACTTTCGTCTCGAGTGATGCAACAGCGACAGAGCCGCGCAGCGATGTCACTTTTCCTGGCACGAGGAGATAGTTACGTTATTTCGCAACAGCAACGATCTGGAGAAACCAAGACCTAGAAATAGAGCGGTCGGCGCGCACCGCTGACTCGTGTATCGCGGTCGGCGCGAGACGACATCACTCGCGGCCGCTGCCGGCGCCGGATGGATCGCCGACTCACGCGAGAGCCAGCGATCGCACAAACTCTGCCACGCAGAAAAATGCCCGAGACGGTGCTGGAACAGCCTCAAGCAGTACCTCGTCTCTGTGAGGAGGCGTGGATGCTTCTGCCACTTCCCCCACACCCACTCACCGTGCGGGGAAATTCCAAATGTCAGTGAGCATTGGAGGAGCGATGCTTTATGTAAGTGATCTGCATAATGCCAAGAGAACGTGCCCGGTACCAGTATAGGGAGCGAATGTGTGCTGCCAGTGTTACTTGGGCTGTTTCTATTACCACGCTGTGCAGCAGTGGGCGGCGGGACGGTCTCGCGGGCAGCAGCGCTGCCACCTCACAGCAAGAAGGTCCCTGGGTTCCCTTCCCCGTCTGCGTGGGATTTTGCCGGGAAGTCTGGTTTTCCCCGACAGTCCAAAGACATACTGCCTACTAGGTCAACTGCCCTGAGCATCCTGCCAGTGTCGAGGTCCACTAGCTGTGACGTTGCAACTCAACTGGCGACCACCGTAGGTTGACACCCACCAGTTGGCACACAACAGTGGCATAAGAGATGTTCTGCTGAGTGGAGACTTTTTTACAGGTTAAATATTAGAATGGCTCAGATAAACAAAAAGTCTTGCACACTCCATTTATTAGCATCTAGTTTTAATGTTGATAAATTACCTTCCTCGTCTTGTACGTTTTCGTTCACCCCATTATAATGACTGAGGGTTAACACAAGCATTTAATTCTTAAAGTTCGCTTGCATTAATAACCACAATACAGATGTGTCAAGTGTAGCAGCTTCCGGCGTTTGGAGTGGAGGCCCACGTTAGTCAGGTTGTATTAAAACTGGAAGGAAACGTTAAGCTATACAGCTCTTTCTAACAGTTGTCCAGCAGGGAGAGGTAATACAATTACAATACCCCAGGGCAGCGGTGGCAATTTAGTCGGAAAGCTAATCTAGGCAAGTGCCATGAACCCGTTACGCTGAAACGGAACGATGCGGCGTCCAAAGGATTACGCCGCGCGCGCGTGATCTGACGCTCGTATCGCGAGGCCACTAATCGCCACTCACCGTTACGAACTGATGGCGATAAACATAGCTACGAGACATCCACGTGGGTGTTTATGCACGGGCATGGCAGCCACCCACCCCACGCAACACGCACCACTCCTTTGCAGTCGCTCAAGGGTCGCGTGCGCTCGCTCGCTCGCTTGCTGGGTTTCGCCAAGTTTCCCTACCACCGGCAACCGCTGACACCTGCTTTCGGCAGCACCCCCCGGCAAGGGAACCGACTTCCACGGTTCAAGGGTTTGTGCGCAGACGGAATTATTTTTAGAAGAGAAAACCAAGCTCATTGCGGTCACGACATGACAATCGTCATTCCAAGTTCCCTGAAATTGTTTTTTTTATTTAAGTTTCACACTGGAGATTGCGCAATCCGCGACGTGGTTGCTTCCTGGTCATGGCTTAACAGTGAGATCTGAACCTGCTGTGATTGTGGCTGCCCCACCTCTCCCCACCTTTACCGAGCTATACATGAACCTGCATTGACCATTTTGACTGACAGCATGAGGACGACTCTATCCAGCAAGTGATTGACGTAAGGCCATACATTACATTAATCGCTATCGTCGCTTATCAATTGACGGCCAAAAGCTTCCTCGAACACCGACAAAACGTCTGCATTTCCAACGCCCACCCGTTATCGAAACCCGTGCAAAGGACGAAACCATAAAGTGCAGTGTGGGAACATATCAATAAACCATGCTGGTTGCAGAAACGCCCGTGTGAAGACAAAAATCACCGAATGCAAACTAAAGATGTGTTTTACTGGATTCACGGCCGCCACAAGCGATGACGTTTGTTCAATCGGCTGACCCGTGCCTTAAATAATAACGCACGAACATCACAGAGGCATAGATCCGTGAGCAAAGTGACGAACCATAACTTAGAGCCTTTCATCAACCCACTGCTAGGCACTACTAGATGAAGGCCTTGCAGACTTCACCACACTGGTCTGTGCAGCTTGGGGAAAAGTGGGGCAGGCACACCACCAGGTTTTTAGGAAAGAGGGGATGAGAATATTATAATATCTCAGGGCACCATGGGGAAATTTAATAAGGACAATTAACTTAGGCAACGTATCTTTGGACTGTGGGAGGAAACCGGAGTGCCTGGCAAAAAAAACACAATGAGAAAATGCAAACTCCACACAGAAAGGCAACCGATCCGGCAACTGAACCCGTGATCTTCTTGATGTGAGGTGGCAGCGCTACTCACTACGCCACGGTGAAGGAGATTCAGACATCACTCGCCACCCATATCACGCGGCATCATCCTTGCGAGGCGATTCAAGTACCACCCAGTGAAGAGAAACGTGGAAGACTATTTTCATGACTCTTTTCATGACAGCGTTTCAATCCCTCGAAACAAGAAAGACACCCGCACGTTGTGAGATGCGTGAGCACATGTAGGAATAGGGTACGAGACTACCAACCACAAAGTGGTGTAGGGCAGTAGTTCTCAACCTTGTCACCATCACGACAAGCTTCAACAAAACAAACTATTCCACAGCACACCCACTTTCTTCAGCCAAATCCATCGCTCAAGTCACGTTTAGAAAAGTCACTACAGGGGGTTTGCATCACAGTGCATTGAACAAGCTAAATAGGCATCAAACGCATATTCACGTTTCAAGTCCACCGCAGAATACAGCCTCAACTGCGAACGCAGGCACATTTTCAAAATCTGCAAGCGTCTAAATTTCGCCTTCTCCCATTCCGAATTTTATATTTCTAACAGTATTTTTAAGCATCAGTGTCTCGTCCATGACAATGCATACAATTTGCGAGCGCTATAAATCGTATTATGATTATTATATTTATTCAACACCATATTTCACTCTTCATTTTCATGTGTTTGTAATTTTAGCAGAACTGAACTTTCCAACACCTTTGGTACAAACATTTCACGGAACCCACGATCAGTTCCGGCAGAAGCAGCAGGACACACACGCAGGTCATTTACGCAGTTGGGTCGCACTATCAACTGCGTGACACCGCGTGGGTGGCGGCGACAAAGAAAGGAGGCATCGAAATGCGCCAATAAATGCCGGGTAAATTGCGGAGAGAACGAAACTGCAACTCGGTATGTGCCACGAGGGCGGAGCGGTTTTTTTTTCTCTTCTAAATTGGCAATTGTCCAAAAGACGCCAGAGTCTTGGGCGAAATACCCGCGGGTTGAGGAACATGGCAACTGTGCACGGGGTGGGGAATTTTTCTGATATCGACTTCTGTTAGAAACCACTGAGGGGGATCTTAGCAGCATTGCGTCACCTCTCGATTCAATCCACCCCCCCACCCGCGAGAATTTTTAAATCAGTGAGGGCATATTATTTTCCTGTGCCCGTACCGTAAAAGGTGTGCGTGAGTGTTGTTTAAGTGAGCAGGCGCCGTCCTTGCAGAGAGAAATCTTCCATTTCCCGGTAGTTCCACAAATCGTGGCCGTCGATTGGGTTGCCGTACCTCGGCCGGCAAAGAGAATCGCAGAACATCAAGCGGACTCTCCGACATCTATCTCCTTCCTGCGCAGGGATAGAGTCTTGTCCCCTCACGTAAGGGGGCAACACTCTGGTTTCCTCACCACTCGCAGAACCCGCACTCTGCATTAATTGGCGGCACACGTCACAAAATAATCACCGCTCCAGCAGCAGGACCCTCCTGCGGTGGGTGGAGAACTGCCCCCCTTGCACAAGCAGTGCTTTTGTTCCCCCCGAGTGCTCTGCTTTCCTCCCCACTTGTGTGGCAAAACATTCTCCATTAATTGCCTGAGGATGCCTCTAACGTGAGGCGAAACGTCGCGAGGAGAGGAGAGAGAGCCACCGACGCGGCTGTCCTGAGAGAGCAGCTTTTCGAAGCAATCATCATGCATCGAGCCGTGAAAAACCTACATCATTACATCCTAATTATAATAACCGTTGCGGCAGCAGGACCCCTCCTTAAAGCGAGTTATATACGACTCAGCGTTGCTCGCCCTAGATAAGAGGGTCGGCACTTTCAGTTGATGCCCTTGTCTCCGTACTCAAAGCGAAGAGCGGCGATGAGCGCGCGGGATCAACCAAGAAACACCGACACCCGATGACGCCTCCGACGCGGGCGATGAATTGTGGCGAAGGGGAGAAGGAGAGACGTTCGACGCGGCTGTCGCAAAAGAACAGCTATGGAGAGCAGCTATGGAGTTACGGAGGGCAATTCTCAGTGCTTGAGCGAGTCGAAAATATTAACAACTGCCAAGTGCTCACTGGAAGTACCAAGTGCTTACCTGAAGTAACAAGTGCTCAGCAGGAGCACCAACTGCTCACCATGAGCATCAAGTGCTCATCAGGGGCACTAAGTGCTCACCGGGAGTACCAATCATGTTCAAAACAGCCTTAAAAATATTACCAAGCGTCGACGAAAACATCCTGTAAGAATAATCTCGTGTTTCTGGAAAATTCCACATGTACATGGTGAGGGCGAGTCTATCCTTACGACATCCGCGTTTGAGTTACCCACAATGCAGTGGCTCCTTGTTGATGCCTGAGGGATAATGCTGATAAGGGGATGGGTTAAGACCCCAGCTATGATCTCAAATTGACAGCATGCTGCCAGTGAGGCGCCTGGCCACATATTTACACAGATACTTATACATATTTATCTAAAGTACTTTCTCTTAGCCGTGTAATAAAATGCAAAGTCAGATGGTACGTCTGCCAAGAACACGTTGCGCTGACGATACATTTCCCACCAACCCATGCACGTGCCCACTACGGATTTTATCAACACGGCGCTCTGCCAAGCCCCTGCCGATCGACGGCAAGTTGTGGGAGGTGACCCAACCACACTTCACCACCACATCGGTCATTGCGGGCGGCAGAGACGGACTCGGAGCGTCAGAGTGTAATGCCACAGTCCGATCTGCTGCAAGGCCCTCTTGCCCGCAGCAGTCTGCAGCAACTATCATGCAAGTCCCGCCCTCATATTATCCATGACTCCCCACAGCCATTCAGCAAGGAGAACTTTTTGTTTCTGTCCTATTACTCTACACGATAGAAAATCTTGATGGTGCATTCGACGCCCCTCCGCGTATCTGAAACGCATCGTCGTGGAGGCGTTCGCTTACTTCAATGAACGCCAAACGTCACTACGGCGAACCCGCGCATGGCTGCACGCACGCCAGCCAGACCGGCAGGAATGCAGGCAGCGTTTCCGTCAGTTGCAATAGAGTATATCGTATCAATTAAATTAACAATTTGTAACGAGCAGGGTGAAAGTTAATCTTCGAAGGTATTCATTCGAAGAGAGAACCACCCAGATCCGAGATATGCTGAGTCAGTCACACGGTTAGCCAGTGCCAACTCGCCAGACACTGCATGCTGTGATGTTATCGGCCAATCAATTAAAGGTGTTTTTTTAGTTGTGTGAAGATACCGGAGGGTCTACCCCTGTTCTGTATGGGTTTCCTCCGGGTTCTCCGGTTATCTCCCACACCTAAAAAAAAACTCATTAACGAATTGTCCGATAACATCATAATATAGTGCAGTGTCTGGCAAATGCTGGCGCCGGCAGAATGCATGG
This sequence comes from Mordacia mordax, assembly GCA_036362905.1. Lineage (NCBI taxonomy): Eukaryota > Metazoa > Chordata > Hyperoartia > Petromyzontiformes > Petromyzontidae > Mordacia > Mordacia mordax. Next base: position 3,470,505 of record JAZEWT010000022.1, read on the forward strand.
CTGCCTTCCCCTCGCCTCTCTGTGTTTTTTTCACACCTCTATAATAGATAAGGGCATCTGATAAATCGTAATTAATAATAACCCAGAGGGGACTCATGGAGAACCGGGAGAAAGAACACACGAACTCCGTGCAGCAAGGTACTCGATGCATGAATCGAACTGCCTTGGCAAGGACCTTCCTTCTGCCCGGTCTGGATGCTACCGCTGCACCACCCTGCCCCAAACACAGGCGCACTCTGCATAGATGACGCTAAATTATCAGAAAACAAATCAATTGGAGCGATATACACAGTGACTGTGAAAACCTACGCAGTCGCAGTAATAACGAAAACAAACCCAGAAACGTTGGGACCACGGGCGCCAGCAGAGAGCAGCGTTTCCAGCCACGCCACTCTCCACAGCTCTCCGAAAACAGCGATAATTCCGCGAGGACCACCGTACGTATGTCACAAGTGTGAGAGTGTGTCGTGGCATACGCACCGCTGACGCCACAGAAAGCAGGAACGGGCTCGCTGCTAAATTCACGCTATGACTGCAGTTATTTTACCCCTTTGCAGAAACGTCTATGTTGTACTACTACTGGAAAGAAAGCAAGAGCTCCGGCACCCAGCATGTGCTCCTTCTATCGAGGCATCATTGAGAGCATTCTGACCAACTGCATCATTGTGTGGTTTGGGAGCTGCACTGCCTCCAACTGCAACACCCTGCGGCGCATAGTGAACGCGGCTGGGAAGATCATTGGTGCCTCACTCCCCTCCCTCCTGGACATGTACAACACCCGCCTAGCCCACAAAGCCACCAGCATTGCGAGCGACTCCACCCATCCCTCACACAGCCTCTTCAGTCTCCTGCCATCTGGAAGAAGATACCGGAGCCTCCGAGCCTGCTCCACCAGACTGTGTAACAGCTTTACACATCAGGCTGTCAGGATGCTGAACTCTGTCCCCTCTGCCTCCAAAATGTCTGGACGGTAACTTAACCATCCCACCACCTTCACGTCCAACATCACTGGCCATAAGAACTTTTATACAAACATATATGCACACACACAAACCTACACTCAGCACTAGCCACCTTGTACAGAACACTACAAAAAACTGCTGCTAATTACTCATCCTGCGAAGGTATATTTCTTACACATCTTTTCATCTTTATTTGCACTCTATTTGTTCTATTTGCACTCTATTTGTTCTATTTGCACTATATTTGTTCTATTTGCACTATACTTGTTCTATTTGCACTATACTTGTTCTATTTGAACTATACTTGTTCTATTTGCACTATATTTGTTATCATTACAGTTTTTGTTCTTGATCTGTGTCTTGTTATCCTCCCCCCGACCCCCAGCTTAGCTTAACTTGTAAATATTAACATTGTTAGTACTTTTTTATTTAGTATTTTTTATCCGAGTGTTTTTATACCCTTGTTGTTGTGTCTCAGTCCTTGTATATGCCAACACCTGGGCCTGACAGAAACGGAATTTCGATCCTCTACATGTCCTGTATTTATGGCAGAATTGACAATAAAGTTGAAATGATGAAATGATGATGTGGGTTGTCACGGCTCGATGTGCGATGAGAATTGCTCTCCATGGTTGTTCCTTCGGGATAGCCGTGCCGAGCGTTCCTTCTCTCAATACCGCGATCATGAAAGAACAGCTGTGGAGAGCTTCCGCAAGGACTCATAACTGATTTCTTCTGGCGAGGACTCTGATCGAGGTCCGCATTAATAAAAGCCGGGCATCGCTCTCACCGAGAGGTGCGGGTGTGACGACTGCACCACGCGTCTTTCTCCCGGGACTCGGAACTTCGACAGGTGGCGAGAGGAGGAATTGGGTGAGGGAGGTGAGGGCCGAGTTGTGGAGCGTGGGAAGCGGGGGGTAGGTGGGGGGAGGTGGGGGGAGGTGGGGGTCTGCACCTGTGCGAGTCATTGGAGAAGCCGAACGCGTGCACGGCGGCCGAGTGTCCCTTGAGCTCGAAGGCGCGACTCACTTCGCGGAATCCCCCCGTCTTGGCGAAGCAAACCTCCCACACCTTGACGTCCGGCGTGAAGCCACATGAGCCGACGAACCTGCCGTGGCCAGACCGCACGTGTGTACAAACATTGGCGCCCGCTGCGGAAGCCAGGATTTATGTTGGGTTTCCGTTGCGTTCAACTGCCACTGCAATCGTATGACTTGCGTTTTTGCGGCACGGGGGTTGGAAGCGAGCGACAAAAAAGGTGCGCCGAGAAGCAGAGCAATTGCTCGAACAATTTCCCCCCACAGCGAGTCAACGGGTCGGAGGAAAAGACGAGTCACCATTCACATGGGGTCAAACGCGGGGTCAAAATAGACAAAAGATCCCCCGTATAACCTTAACATATTTTTTGGTGAAGGTGCCCTTAGCGAGTAGCTCCTGCAAAGGAGCATTGTGGGCCGCTTCCGCCCTGCCGTAACGCTACGCTGGCTCGCTGCCGGCACGTGACAGCCTGCTGCGTAAGGTTCAGTCTCTTACTGAATATTTTTGCTGGTACAGACTGCAGCAGGCGTGAACGTGGCTACCGGCAAACACGGCCACAGGAAGAAGCATACAGATGTGATGTGCAGCTAGCTGAAGTCCTGGGCACCAACAGGACAATCAGAACAAGCAAGGCTATGCATTATAAAGGCTAGAGTTGCAGGTAAGATTAATCGCTTAAACTCCTGAAGAGACCCAGAGCAGTGAGTGGTGGAAGCTCAGCTCGCGACCTTCCCCGGAAGGTCACACTTGGATTGTGTTTTGCTCTCCCATGTAGGATCACAGAGCTTGGGCGATTGTGAGCGCCGGTTCCGACCACCTTCCCGTTTTTCAGTGGTTTCCCACGCCTCTCGATTGCTTCCTCTGTCCAAAAGTGAACGCACGTTACACAATCTACACGGCGAGTGAATTATTGGGACGTGCATCGGGACCCTGTGCCGCCAGGGTGCGCGCGCTGACCTGCCGCAGGGAGAGATGGCCGCGTAGGCGTTGGTCATTTGGTTGGTGTTTATGGTGGCCAGGATTTCACCCCTGAGGTCCCAAAGGTGAATGGTCGTGTCTGATGAGGCAGTCATCACGAACTTGCCTAGCAGGCACATTCACACACAACAGACACACCAACGAACGTCATTTGTCATCATTAAGCAGTTACAGCGATGGTCTGCTCATAGGCAACGTGTCTATGCAGTGGTCACATCCACGCCTCAAAGAGAGAAGGTTCCGCTCGAGGCGGTACGATTCCGTCTATGCAGGGCATCTCAGAGCACTCTACAACTCGTCTCATCTCAACACATTTGAAAGGGCACCCCCAGCGACAGCTGTCTTTGTGCGGGACAATTTATTTGGTCAAACTGCAGATGCAATGTGACTCAACAGCTGGGATGAAATCAGGTCTTAGTGTGAAAGGTGAACACATTGCTGTGTGTACTCATAATACAGTATCTGGAAATAAACAGGCTTCATGAAGTCACACTTTCAAATCCACATTTGCAGAAATCAGTCACACCAAATAGACGGGTAAAATTAGTTTTTAAAAAGTCCAAATTTAAGACTCTTCACTTGCGGTTCTGCAAAAAACATCAGCACCACAGTGCGATAACAAAACTCACAATTTCGCAACGTGAAAAAAATGCACAACCACCATGAAAGTGGATCGACGAACCTGCTGTCCTACCGGCTGGGCGATGGGTGGAGGCGTGGGCACTAAAACCTCAGTTGCGTTATCAGCTCATCGGCAGTGATGGGAACCGAGTGTCTTTATTGGGAGCGCCACTGTAGCCCTATCGGCCAGGTTGCTCTGTGGCAGTGAGCAGCTCGTGAGTTCAAATCCTGGATGCCGGGTTGACCCAGCACATTATCAACTCGGGGCTGATAAAACGAGTACCACTTTGTGTGGAAAGGGGAACCAATGGTCACTGAGCTATGGATAGACTCATCCCTACTCTGAGCATTGAGGCACTGCCTCAATGCTCATTCAAGCAACAAATCACCGACTTTCGAAAACTGGGTGAAGGCCACTGCCCTTCAGGCGGCTGCGTCACAAAGCACAGCGAAAACTGGCGCGCGTCAGCTTGACCAACGACGGCAGGCGGTGAATGTGAAGTGCTCCACGCTGCTGTCAGCCCAAGGCAAGAAGTGAACATAGGTCAACGATATCCTCGGGCTAATGTGCGGCCGCGTCACTCCCAGCTTCAGCATTGCCGGTTGACGCATCGCGCCAAGTCGCAGTCTGGTGACGCTTTGCCACACTGATGCATTCGGTTCATTGCCGTGTTCCTGAATGGCGATTTGATCGAGTGGCAATTTAAATGCTCAACTATATACGTGTATCGCTTTCATGGTTTCTAGCCTCTTTCCTATTTCATCTCTAAAGTTTTGCTTGCTTAATAAGCCGAATTGAAACACGAAAACACCTTCATCCTGATACTTGCACAAAAGAGTGGAAAGTCTACTCCCGTATGCATACATCCATCGACTGACCAGCCTCACCAATTGACAGCGACCAATATCAATGCTCCACCACACCCCATACCATTATCTGGAAACCAGGGTTTTGTCAACAATGAGTGCACTCCCAGTGAACGGCGGCGCTGATGATTGCGAGTTGCGGGCCGAGCCGCCCAACGAAGGGAAAGTGTTCGCTGAAAAACCGCAGCATCACGCCATTGGCAACCACATTAGCAATGCCAACCGGAGCAAAAAAGAAGGCGGTGTGCGCCAGCCGGATTCCGTCGAAATCACGCGTTTCACCGCAATAATACAGCTGTGTGACAATGCTTTCCAATTAATTTGACTCCGTTATCTCTCCAGATTTTGCTCCGCGAGAATTCATTGTTTTCTTATTATTTTGGAAATAAGGTACGGGAATATAAGATTGTTGGTTTGAAAATAAATGAAAGCTGTTGAGGGTGGCGTGGTGGCGTGGTGGCGCAGTGGAGTAACGCTGCCACCTCAAAGCCAGAAGGTCCAGCATACGGTTCCTGGCTCGAGTGCCTTTCTGTGTGGAGTTTGCGTGTTCTCTCCCCGTGTCTGTGTGGGTTTTCGTCAGGTACTCTGGTTTCCTCCCACCGTGCAAAGACATGCTGCTGACTAGGTTAATTGGCCTGCTAAGTAAATTGTCTCAAAAAGTGCCCTGCGATGTACTGGCGTCACGTAAGTTACCTTGCACCCTAAGTCTGCCAGGATAGGCCCCCTGTGACCCTGTACAAGATTAAGTGGGTAAGAATCCTGAACTAGACTGAAAGCTAACACGTAATAGTAGGTTTTTGCGGCAAAAAACAACAACTAAATTCTAGTTTCTAATCGAATTGTGGGTTTGATAATTTTTTTGCTCAGATCATTATGGTCAAACGCAATGGTGATTAATATGTATGACGGGTTTTACTGTTAACATCCGATTCCAAAACTGATGCGTACGTGCTATTTATTGGCAAAACAAACAAACCGCAGAGCTGTTAACTGAAGACACCAAAAAATTTACATTTCAGTTATCATCGTTGCGTTTCACTGAGAAGTGCTGACTTACACTCACTCTATCCTTGAGTTTTACCATATAAGCATCAATTGGCCATCAAAGCAGATTGCACCTATTGTTTCTGATAAATTCTGTACCGTCCCACTCATAGGAAATACAAAGCCTGAAAGTTAACAATCTGAATAGGAGGGGTAAAGCCAGGCACTTTATCTGAAGGAAGGTTGGGGCCACATTCGTCCACCACTGAGATTTTTAACAAAATAACATGACCGGAAGTGGCGCAAACACCCACACACATACGCAGCACGGACAATCGCTAGAGATCACTTGCTTTACTCGGCAAATGAAGGAAAATAAAAAAACCGATAAATAGAAAGTGAGAAGTGTAGTGAGCACGCTCAAAATGAAGCGCCAACGTTGAATGAATAGTTTCACATTCAAAACTACTATGGATATCAGCTGCTGAGACGCTGTAGAACATAACCTGTGTTGTCTTGAATCACACCGCTCGATGTATATACTCCTAGCATGCCGTGTGACTAATGGATATATACTCTAGTCAAAGTGTCCGCATATTAATGCTGTTATTTATAATCTCGACAACGAAGCCAATGATTACTGATATAAAAATTATAAACATTTTCGCAAGAAAATTACGACCCGCACCATATCGGCAGTGCACTATCAACGATTTGCGCAAGCCCACATTTAATGTATGTCAAAACGAGTGCAGGGTTTGTCATGATACAATACTGCTTAAAATACGCACCCTGAAGGTTGTTCTACGAACGGGTTTGGTGTGGAGAAACTGATACGTGAAGGAGGCGTACTGTCTGCCGAAACGTTTTGTTCTTTAAGAGGCTGCGCTGTTGTCGAAATGCAGCAGGTACAGCGTGCAGACACACGGAGTCAGATGAGTCAGCGCGTGGACGAGTCCAAGAATCACTAACAAAATGTCGATGCCACCATTGTGGCTACTTCACCGTATCGGAATCATATCCGAGAACATCGTCAAACAAAGCAGAAGAGTAATTCTGCAAATCTAGTAATGTTGGGAAATTCACCTTTCTCGTGGTTTATGAAAAACATTTATATTTCACAGGTGCAAAGGCAAAACATGAGTGAAATTGTCGGGAATTTGGAATAATTATTTTTTAAATGCGTACTTGTTTGCTTGAAAGTCGGAATTTTTACTGTGGGCTGTGTTCTTGCAACAATTTCTTTTGTGGGCAAAGGTGGCACTGGATGACAAACAACCTCTGGAAAAGTTCGAATGAGTTGGGCGGCATCACGGTTTCTCGTAACCAACATTTGTCCCAACCGCTTACCGTGTTTGCGAGCTTCCCCTCAGGATGACACGGTACTTACTGTAATCGTGACTAACAAGCATAGGTGCCCAGGTGCGGAAAATCTCATAAGAAAAAAAATCCACAAATTACGCGCAAATAAAAAAATATAAAATATCATTTGAGGTTTGGCACGGTTGCGCTGAGGTTGCGGGACTTCACAGATTTTCCAGTTCACATTAGTATGCCGAGGAGGTGAACGTTTAAAACTGGTGAATTTGGAAATGCAACGTATCAGAGACGGCGATGGACTGGCGTCCCATCGTCGGTATATCCTTGCCTTGCGCTGTGTCTGCCGGGATAGGCTCCGGCTTCACCGTGACCCCATATAGGACTAAGCGGTTTCAGACAATGAGATGAGATGAGACGTATCAGAGACAAAAACATTTTGCAAAGTTAATGAGAGGTTTGTTTAGCAAAATGTCAAATCGTACCGCTGCTGCAGCTCACCAAAATCTCACTTTGCAACTTCGTTATTCCCATAAGACGCTGCCACACTCCAAAACACAGGCATCTCAAATGATTTTACCCGCACCATCAACTAAAACCCGATAATTTTTCATAAACCCCAGAGAGCATAGTCAGCGCCAAAGATCATATATTTGACTACTTATCAACAGTGACTCAACACGCCACGATCACGGGCCTCAAGCTGCTGAAATGCCACAAGGGAATGACTCGCATGCGTGCGGTGGTAAGTGTGGGCCGCAGGAAGGTTCGCAAAGAAGAACACCCACGGCTCGGCAGGTAGCTCTCCTCCCCAAAACTCCTCAGCCAAAGAGGAAATGAGAAACGCTAGGATTCACAGTTGGTTTAAGATGACAAAGCAGCGACGCCACAGTAGAACGACACGCGGTCGCGTGGGGTGGCGGCTGAGTGACAGAAAAGTGTGCCCAGAAGCACACGCTCTGCTCGACACATTCCCCCCGTGGGCAGTCACTGGGTGGGGGGGGAAGACGCGTTAGGAGTTATGCAGGGTCAACATTAGGATTGAGGACAAAAAAATCTCCCTGTGTAACCTCCAAAGACTATTTGGGAAGGTTCTGTTAGCGAGCGCCTATGAAGGCCGACTTGATACAAGAGTGGGATGGGAGCACGGCCACATTTGCATGGTCGCACGTGGCGTCAGTCACATTAGGGGTCACACGTAAAGTCTCACACGCGTCTTACCGGTGGCGGCAATGCCAATATTGATGATTTCGCCCTTGTGCCTTCGAGGGAAATCGCTGGGTGCCACCGAGAATGCGAACGTCCCATCGTCCTTTTTGCTCATCTTGTAGACACGGATGGTCTCGGCGCTGGCCAACCACACGATGAATGCCCTGAAGGTTCAACGTGAGGTCACAGAGAGGGACGATGTCATTCCTAAATTTCTTCATTTTCAATAACATTGCTGCTGTTGGATTTTTTGTTGCGATTGCCATTTAAGTAATGTAGGCTTGCCTGGCTCGAAGCACGACAATTAATAATAATAATTGCACTTCTAGAGCGCTTTTCACCCAAGGGTCACAAAGCACTTTCAGAACAGCAGTGTCAAATGCATCTCGTAATTACCATAAATAATATTTCACTTCAGCAAGAAGCCCCAATTCATGCAGTTTTAAGAAAAAAGTAACTCCTAAAAAATGCAAATCGCTTGTAAATTTACAGGCATTGCTAAATCTGTACGTTGGATAGTTCAAAATGTTTTTAATATTAAACATGGCAATGGCAATGTATTGAAGTATTGCAAAGCTAAATTAACAAGCTGGTATTTCAACATCAACAATGCACATTTATTTGACACGTTATTTTTGTTTGAATGCATCTGAGAATAATGTGATTTTTTAAAAACTGAATGACAAAAACTTATGCACTTTAACTATGCCAACATCCCCACCAAGCAACACCAACAATCAGTTTTTAACCGAAACAAACATTATCAGAATAATGTATCAGGCTATAGGCCATCCTCAATGGAGAGAAACGCAGGCAGCGTGTGAACTATTTCAATTTTGCACACGATTGGCTGAAATTTGAGTTGATTTGAAATGTGTGGAAGCAAACGGTCTTCACGAAGGGACCGTATATCGGCATACCTTTGCCTATGACGAACTCAACTGGAATACGCACCATCACAAGCCCTTGACAGCTAAGCCACACTGAGCCTGAATTGTGCCTAGCTAGAGTGTTAGCGGCTGTGAGGCCACGCTGTCGACAACACAGGGCAGTGAACTACAGCACACTGTTGTCACGCACTGCGCTGCCTCTACGTGTACGCTGCCCGTGTTCGCCAACCGGCAACGAGCAGCGTGTTGCGGTACGGTAACCGCCACCCCCCCACCAACACAATCCGCACACCGCGAAGAGATCTTCATCCAGCAGTGGACGGAGGGATCTCAATCCAATTTATCATCGTGCCCCAACCCTCCAAGTTACTCTGGTCCACTCCTCGTAAGTCTACCCATTATAATTAAAGGATGTGTTCATAGTGCGCATTAGCGTCCTCTGAGATACTAAACCATTTGCTTCACGGTGTCTAATAGTGTGATTTGTCACGTAGATGTGGCACTCACTGAAAAAAAAATCTCCGGCACAGTTTCCATGCCGCAGCCTAAAAGGCTTTCTTGCCTTGCGGGCTTAGAGTGGACGATCAATGTGGGTTTAATAGGAAAAAAATGGTCACTTGTTCATTTCACAGGACTGAAATATAAGACGTCAGATGCTTATTGATGGAGAAGAAGAATGTGGCTTTGGAAGTCTCTCTGATGGAGAAGTTAAACTTTGCTACATTTCCTCTTTTCATGGAAATGCCACAACGCCACATTTCCTGGTTGGAAGGCAAACATTTCCGTTCGACACTACCAGCCGGCCTGCAAAACATGGTCCTCCTTACGGGGCATTACGATCCAACGACAAAATCAATCTGACTGACGCTCGATGTCATCCTACTTCGGCAGCTAAGCAGGGATGAGGCCGGTATAGCACTTGGATGGGTGATTGAGTTTACCGGGAGATGTTGGTGTCCAGAAGAGGGCAGCACAGCATTGGATTCTTTGATTAATTTGTATGGAGATTTGAGTGTTTACTCCCTTCTAGGTGTGGCTGTCACTCTAATTCCAAGCACTTGTTAATGAACATGACCAAACATAGCGACGCAGAGGCTACGCAAAATAAAAAAAAACGTCGTGATACTCGGTGAGGCTGTGCTGGGAATTATATTGTTCCAAAAAGGGAGTGATATTACATCCTACTGTTATACACACTCTTACAACACAGATGCGATACCCATTTAAGGAACACTCCGATAAGACGGCCGGTGTACACCAGCTAACAACTGTATTTTATTCCACAAACGGTAAGCGAGTCCTCAACGCACTGCCGTGTCAGCCCAATATCACCGACCAGTTGAATGTTTATTGTCCAGTCGTTAGTTCTCTACCTTCAATCGTATCTCGATTGTGCCATCGGTGTCACATCCTGAGTCAAAGCATCCATTTCCATTTGCAAGTCTGACAGATTGGTGCAAACGAAAGCTCGTGGCATATCACCAAAATATCACCGGAAATCTTTTCAAGTGAGCCTTGTGCCACATGGCAGGGGGTAAGACTATGCCAACCACCCTGCTACAGCAATTATTGTTCATCACATGATGTGGAAACCAATCTATTCAATTCTTAGAACAGAAACTTCCATTCCAATCATGTGCAGAACCAAAGTTGACATGACAAATATCTGAGTCTATCTTTGGGAGGTCTGGGATACTGTTCAGATGATTGTCACTGGTGTCAGTTGTGAGCAGGAATCGAACTCGGGTGGCCGGGTTCGTAACAGAGCATGCCAACCACCACTCTAGTACTTCCCACGGCCGGGGTAGCTAGGGTGGCACCCACGGGTCATTGGGCTTCCGATAGGGGATTAAACGTAACGACCAGCCAGTCTGCAAAAAATCATGTCGTCGTCGTCTTATTAAGTTGTTTTACATGCAGCGCAAAGGCACACATTTTAGCGTCAGCTGTATCAGTCCAGGCCATCCTCGTGCCACTGTCGTGTGAACACTTTGCAGGATTTCCCATGGCATCACTACAGCTATGCAGTGTTCATCCAGGGACACCTTGTGGACAGCAGCGAGACACGCTTTGGCGACGCATGTAAAACTGAAAGGTGAATTACAACTCAGGCTGAAAGACCAGCAGTCAAACGCTGCCCTCTACAGCACAGCATAATATTTGCACTTCTAGAGCGCTTTTCACCCAAAGGTCACAAAATGCTGGGCGGCGCGGTGGCGCAGTGGTTAGCGCTGACGCCTCACAGCA
>JAZEWT010000022.1:3551909-3563048 GCA_036362905.1 Mordacia mordax
CCACTCCATCTGGACCCCCCCTCGCCCCCACCCCCCAAAAAGCCCCCCAGTGTTCTGCACCCCCTCGCTCCTGGGCTCCGTACAGCTGTGTCGGCACGGAGGAGCAGCAGTCATCATCATCATCATCGTAGCCACTGTCTCCATTGCACGCTCATCCCGCGCACGCATCTCTGTCGCTGCTTAAGTAAAGGGCAGACTCGCTCACTCATCATCTCCGGTTGTACGGTGCAGTGTCGTGCGCCTGTGTGTGTGTGTGAGTCCGTATGTGTGTATAGGTCAATGTGTGTGTATGTGAATCCGCTTGTGTGTGTGTGTGTGTGTCCGTGTGTGAGGGTCCGTATGTGTGCGGGCGAGTGCGTGAGTCCGTATGTGTGTATGGGTCCGTATGTGTGTATAGGTCAATGTGTGTGTATGTGAATCCGCTTGTGTGTGTGTGTCCGTGTGTGAGGGTCCGTATGTGTGTGCGGGCGAGTGCGTGTGGGTGACCGTGCGTGCGCGTGTGTGTGAGGATGCGTGTGTAGGTGAGTCCATGTGTGTGCGGGTGAGCGTTGTAAGGCTGTACGCGCGAGTCTCGTGACTCGCGCGCGTTCCCACGACACTCAACGTCCGCGTGTGTCCGCGTGTCTGCGCGTGTCCGCGTGTCTGCGCGTGTCCGCGTGTCTGCGCGTGTCCGCGTGTCTGCGCTGGTCGCGTGTCTGTCTGCGCTGGTCGCGTGTCTGCGCTGGTCGCGTGTCCGCGTGTCCGCGTGTCCGCGCGTGTCCGCGTGTCCACGCTGGTCGCGTGTCCGCGCGTGTCCGCGCTGGTCGCGTGTCCGCGCGTGTCCGCGCTGGTCGCGTGTCCGCGTGTCCGCGCTGGTCGCGTGTCCGCGCTGGTCGCGTGTCCGCGCTGGTCGCGTGTCCGCGTGTCCGCGCTGGTCGCGTGTCCGCGCTGGTCGCGTGTCCGCGCTGGTCCCGGCCGCGCGTCACTTTGCGACCTGAGTTCGATTCCTGCTCACGACAGCAGGCGCCGTCCTTCGCCGTGCGTGCTCCGGTGTCATTCGAAGAAGAAGTGGCGCTCGGCGGTAGCGCTGCGATACCCGCTTTCGTAACGAGACGGTTGCTGACAGCATTATCCGAATTACGTATTGCAAAAGGACAAAAGAGATATGCAGAGGGATTGTAATATCGAGAGACGGCCGCCTGGCACGGGAATGTAGATTTTTTTTTTCAAATATTCAGGCCGAATTTCCTCCCACAGTCCAAAAAGCATGCTGCTACATAGGTTAATTGGCTCGCAGGCTCAATTGCCCCGCAGTGCCCGGCGATGGACTGGCGTCCCATCGTGGGTGTATCCCTGCCTTGCGCCCTGTGTCTGCCGGGATAGGCTCCGGCTCACCGTGACCCTGTATAGGACTAAGCGGTTTCAGACAATGAGATGAGATGAGATATTCAGGCCGATGCGAGCGACTGTTCGCTGAGGTGCTGCTGCCGGTGGTGACGTGTATGTGGTGCTGCCTATACTGTGGAGAGATGCTGTAAATGAGACGTAAAATGCGAGGCGTAATTGCGTCGCGGCGTTTAAATCGAGCACAATTTCTTGACACAATCAGGGTGGCGTTTACACTTTGCCGGTATCCAATCAAAAAACATAGAGAGGGTCATCAAAAGGAAGGGTCTCCGGTTGGAATTGCCTGTATTTATTGGATTATTTCATTTACCGCAACGAGCCTGCTGTCACGGAACACTCACAACCCGGGACTTTGTTACTGCCGCCATGTACAGGAATCATCCTCCTACGGGCGAGCAACTGAACAAGGCAGGAATCAGAGCTGCTGTGGAGCTGGCCACTGAGAAAACACTGCCTGCTGCAGTAACGGAAAATATGTCTGCAGATGCTATCAGATCCATCGGGGTCACCGATTGAAAATTTGCTTTTTATTAACGTGAATAAAATCTCCCCGCGCCTCATTCACGTTGTAATATCAGGAATAGTGCCGGTCAGTGAACCGTTTTGATAAATTATGGACGATTAAAATTAGGACGTCCTTACTTGATCGCCCAATGCGCACACGTTACGTACACAAGCAGGTGTCTCGCATTAGCTCTCCGTCTCAAAGAATGTCACCGAGTCAAAAATAAAGAGAGCGCGTCCAACAATTTACTTTCCAGCTCTTTCTAAGCAAGCCTGGCTCCGCCGATGAGACACTGAATGACAGAGCTCCGCCCAGAGTTCGCTCATTTGAAACAAGTGCTGCTGATCAGTTTTCGTATTCGCAGCAGGAATGCTGTGCCCTGCGATGCTCTGGCACCACATCCTGGATATTTCCCCACCTTGCGCCTTCTGTCGGCCAGGATAAGCAGCGTCTGGCAAATGTAGGCACCGGCTGAATGAATGACTGCCCTCCCCTCCCCTGTCTATGGCCTCTTCACACCTCTCTGACGATGTAAGTCGCCCTGGATAAGGGCGTCTGCTGAATGATAATTAATAATAATAGTGCGTTAATTGTTACATTGAATGTGTGGAGACAAATGAGGGAAGAGAAACGCACTGTCGGCTGACTTGATTTCTGGCGGACTTCGTGCGGAGATGATGATGGATTCCTCGCTTCTCAAACTCGTCAGCATTCTCCCACTCTTCCCATCCGGGAATTCCCCCGCCTTGTGCCCTCTGTCGACAGAGATAGGATCTGGCCCTCTCCACGACCCTGTACAGCATTAAGCGGGTATTGATAATAAATGCATATTTTGAAAAGGCCCAAACAATTAAAATGGGAAACCTCCAGCTCTCCAAATTAAAATACAAAATGAGATTTTGACTGCCACGTTTATCTCGAGATTCGGGTTTATTTTGCTAAATCCAGGTGAGAACTCTCACTTTGAAGCGTCACCTGTTACGTGCATGTCACCAAAAATTGATGAAAGCAGAAAACGAGGCAAATAAAAGTACGGCAACGGAGCAAATAGGAATGAGAGCAACGGACGGCGTACGGTGTGACGGTGGCAGGGCTGGCAGGGTAGGCCTGCAGGAAGGTGCATTCCGCCACAGATGATCAGCGGAGGCTTACCGGTGCTCTTGAAAGTAGTTCTGTCTTTTCCCCTTCCTCGGTACGTTCTCGCCAGCAATGCGCTGCACGGCCCGTTGTCTCCATCGCGCGGTGCGATGCCGCTAGGCGATGGAATCGGATTTAAAAAATAAATGAAACGGGACCATTTCCTGTTTCAGAAACTCTGCGATTCTCTGTCCTCGTTCCAATCAGCGTGCGTGAACGTCGCGGTGACGTTGCGTTCACACTGCACGTGCACGCAGCGTGCGTGTGCCTCTCAAATATTCACGGCTGTCGCCGGCGCAAATGAAATATGGATTTTTTGCATTACAATTAGAGTGTGCGGCCCTGCGGTATTGAGATGAATACGCGTGTGCGGGGAAGCGACAGGTCTCGGGATTAATGCGATGCAAGTGCGACGATCATGCGTGCGTGCCCGTGTTCATGAAGACCTCATAATGATCACGCCGATGTTTTAGGGCATCGCCAGGGGTAGTTTGACCCCGGGGGGGGGGTCTCCTCCGTGGGCCGCGGTCGAAGCGTCCAGCACTCCCCGGACGTCATCCAGATTTGGCAGCTGGCGGTGGCGACACGGAGGCCCACTGCCGTGGCGCGTCCGTTACTTGTCACCGAGGGTGTGCGGTTCGTGACTGGCAATTAACACTCGGCCCTCCGAGTTGATTGTTTTGTGCAAAGGCGTAGAAGTGTAGAAAGTTTGTGGCCGATATCTGGGGCCTCTTTTAAACTTGGCAGGTGCGGCGGGGCTGGGAGTGAATATGGGGCCATGGGGTTGAAGAGGTGGAGGAGGAGGAGGAGGACTGGGAAGAGTGAAGGCAGAATGAAGTAATTACGAAGGACCAGGGGGAGTGAAGGAATTGGGGGATGCTTAGCTGGAGGAGGACAGATAGGGGTGGAGGAGGAGCAACAGGAGAAACAGGAGGAGTAGGAAGAGCAGCAGCAGGAGGTTGAGAAGGAGGAAGTGGGAGGCGGAGGAGCCAGAGGAGAGTGAAGGAGGAGAGAGAAGGAGGAGATGGGAGGAAGAGTAGGAGGAGATGGGAGCAGGAGGAGTAGGACAGGGGGAGGATGAGCAGGATGAGGGATCGATGCGGTGAGAATTGATTTTGTTTCTAGCGAACGCAGTAATGGATCCAGTGAGGGCTGCGTGGCTCTTGAAGCGTTGCAGTGCACGGAGCAGCGGCTGAGTGGGGGTGAGCATCGGGGTGAGCGTCGGGGTGAGCGTCGGGGTGAGCGTCATCGCTCCGTTATGGAGCGATGCATTTCAAGGCTGGCGGCCGCCCTGGTTAATACTGTTGCACTTGCTCACGATGGCGCCTTCGCTGACATCGCTCGGAGACAAGGCGGCCATTGTGTGCTGACGTCACAATCAGCCGATGACCCGCGGCTCTATTGATTGCTAAAAACCCACGATGCCACCCTCGTCTCCGAAACCCATCAGCGGTGCGTTCCGTCGCGTCTCCCATACGCCACTCTCCCCTCCACTCACATTCTCCGCGTCCTCCCCACCAGATCCTCGTGGTAAAATGGTGGACAACTCCACGCTGAAGTCACGGCTTGACCCGGGAGCAGACTGCGTGCCGAGGGTGCGGGCCCGCAAGGGTCGTCACCACGGCGACGGGGAGAGCGACAGTGTCCACTCGGACTCCTCCGACTCCTCCAGCTCCACCTCATCGGCGGCTTCGTCGGCGGCCTCTTCGGCCGCATCATCCACCTCGGCGTCGTCAGCGGCCGCCGCCGCCTCCTCGTCGGTCTGCTCGCCCTCGCCGCCCTCCAGCGCTGCCTCCGCCGACTCCGGCGGCGGGAAGATCCAGCGTGACGCGCCGTGCCGGAAAGGCTCGGCGGGCGCCACCGCCTGCGCCAAGCGGTTCAAGCACGCGGGGTCCAGCGACTCGGAGCGGAGCGATGAGGGCTGCCCGCGCACGCCCACGGGGTCGCCCGACGGCGCCCTGCCGCCGCCGCCCGTCGCGGCGGAAGCGCCGCCCGCCGGGCGCGGCGCCGCGGTCGTCCCGTCGTCGGCCGCCGTCGCGGGCGGCGGCGGAGTGGCGGCGCCGCTCGGCCAGAGTCAGCCGACGCCGAAACCTGTCGCCAAACCCAAGGCGCCGGAGAAACCGGCGGAATGGCAGCCGGGGAACCGAAAGCAGCAGCAGCAGCAGCTGGCGCCGGTGAGCGGAGCAATGGAGGACGACACTCTCATGGGACCGGCTCTCGACGATGGCAAGGTGAGTTCGCGAGAAGCCGACGCTTGCAGATAAAGCCGGCCAAGGGGGTGATGCGACCGCACGTCTGCCGGATTGTGGTGCTCGGCAGTCTTTGATTGGTCGTGTTCAGCAGTCTCTGATTGATCGTCGGTTTCGCGTGTGGGCTTGGGCTGCGGCCCTTCCGCAGGCTGGTGGAACGGAACGTGGGACTGAGACCAAATGTCCGTGTTCCACCGTAACGGAGGAGCGTCTTACCGATGATACGTTGTTACGAGCATAACGATTCGCCATAGTTCCGTTCCGCGACCGCGATTCACTATACAGTGACACCTGTGGTTCGGTTTACAAGCGTGGAGAGCGTACAGCGTCTCAAATAATAATAACAACAATAACGAGTCACACCAGGCGTGGATTATATCAGGATGCGAGAGCAAGCGACGCATCGTTGGTCCCGTGCCACTCACAACCTGCGGGCCTCCCCTCTCGCGGAGCGCAGGCTTCCCCGCGCCGCGGCCCGGTAAGCGGCCGGCATCGCGGCCGGTGGGCCGAGGCCGTCGAGCGCGCGGGCTCAGCGGTCGAGCGCTGGGACGGCGCCGCTCGGCTCACGGCGCTCCGCAGGATAGAAGGGGACGGATAATCGCCAACCGATCGGCGCGCGCACGCGTCCTTGTGTTGGTGCATACGTGGGTGAGCCCGGCCGAACGCTTGACTCCCAGGTGGTGATGTTTTACACGCAATCTCAAGCTAAGTACTGTACTCTTTTAAGGCTGAGTCGACCTGGACGAGGTCCAAGACCGGTTTAGATGATAACGGTCACCGGTGCTGGCTGTGAATGGCGAACTGCTACTCACAGATGCTCTCTTGCCTACCTACTCCACCCGCTCCTACCTGCTCGTCAGCCCCGAGACATTAAGTAAAGAGACGTGGTCACCACCGTTGTCCGCGAGCGGACGGTGACGATCGCGAGCGGCGTCGGCGCGGTGTTCACCGCCATCACCGGTGGTGTCCACCAAGCAGCGGCGCGAGTGAGCGGTGGAGACGATCGCGACCCGTGGTGCAGTCGACAACTTGAGGTTTCAAGACGATCATTAATTATTTACTTTATGTAATTGGCAGCACGAAGTGCGCAGAGTGGAACGCGCGAGTGTGGAGTGGATTGACGCCACCATTCCCACCACTCCACTCCATGACTCGATGGCTCTCTATATAATTCAATGGGTTTCTTTGCGAGTCTCTGGGTCTCTATATGAATAAGTGGGTTTCTATGTGAGTCTCTGGCTCTCTGTATGAATCAGTGGGTTTCTATGTGAGTCTCTGGGTCTCAATATGAATCATTGGGTTTCTATGCGAGTCTCTGGGTCTCGATATGAATCAGTGGGTTTCTATGCGTCCCTCTACTGGGGAGACATCAGCTCGCGTGCAGGAGCCGCCGGGTGGATTGGCTGGTGGTGCCTTCACCCAGCAGTGGATTGAGCGTGGCTCGTGATACTGAGTGTGCACGCATCGCTGCACAGTGTGGTCCAGATGTCGCGAAACCACCATCGAATTCTCCACAACTTAATGGTGGGTGTGATGTTTATGTAAGCAATATGAAAATATGACGCATACAAACTGCATTCATGTTGAATAAATAAGGGTAATTTAAGCGATAAATTAATGAGCAAAGCAAACATATGTTTGCGGTTAATTAAATGTTGGGGGGGTCACAAGACATCTGGACCACCCTGTGGGATGGCACAGGCCTATGACAGTAGCGCTACCCACAATGCCAAGCAGGTCCCCTGAACCGCTCCCGGGTAAATTTGCTGGAGTCAAGTTGGGCCTCCAGGGAATTCGCGTCGGAGCAGGAAATATCCCAGAGTTTTTCAGGTTCCTCCACTACATGGTGACGTTTTATATTTACTCGAGCAAGGCCATGGTGTTTCCTCTGTTGCTGCTATAAGCAGCAATAGTTCATCGTTATCAGCCACGCTCAGTCCACTGATGAACAAAGGCCTCCTCCCAAATATGACGCCACATCGCATGAGACTGCGATGTAATACATGTCAGTCCGTATCAGTCAGTATCGCATCTCATCTCATTGTCAGAAATCGCTTAGTCCTGTACAGGGTCGCGGTGAGCCAGAGCCTATCCCGGATATACCACGATGGGACGCCAGTCCATCACGGGGCACTGCGGGCAATTTAGTCTGCAAGCCAATTAACCTATGGAGCAGCATGTTTTTTGGACTGTGGGAGGAAACCGGAGTGCCCGGCGAAAACCCACGCGGACACGGGGAGAGAACTCGCAAACTCCACACAGAAAGCAGCACCCGAGCCGAGATTCGAACCCGGGACTTTGTTGCTGTGAGGCAACAGTGCTACCCACTGGGCCACCGTACCGCCGTAGTCAGTATCAGTATCCGCTTAATCCTGTACGGGCTCTCGGGAGGTAGGAGCCTATCCCGGCAGACAGATTCTATGGATTCTATTTTTTGGGTTAGATCACGTGAAAAATGTTTGTCGTTTGTGTTTGCGATAAACATTCTATACGTGACCTATCCCAACAGATGTAAGGAACCACGCTCACAACAACAAGCACTGTGTCGGGCGGCTAAAAAGTCAGCTTGTTGGCACGGTCGGGAGCACAGGTGGTGTCCTCTGCTTGTCATCTCAACAGTCAGCCCGTGGCACCCAGTAGGTCTTTCCCGTGACCTCCTTGTCTGCAGCCTTCGACACGCCACGTGGCCTCAAGGTTGCACGTGACCTGACACAAGCACCGGTTTTAATGTTGCTGCTACTGAACAACGAAGTGGGGGGGGGGAGTTGTTGTCGTCAGTGTACGCTTGCCCCCATCTGTTCAGGCTGTTCAGGGGCATCTGTGTGTGTGTGTGAATGTGCCTGTTCTTTGGCTGCTTGAGAATTCGAGACGTCACTGAATAAACAGTTTCGCTCCCCTCCCCCTTCTATCTCTACTCCACTTTTCCCATGTTTTTTTTCTAAGCCCCTATAAATAGCCGCACTTTATCTCCCTTTAAAACGCACACACGTGCCCGGCTGAATATATTCCCCGTCCTCTTTGACCCGTGGGATGCGACGCATATATTTAATTTCATTTTATTTTCGTGAAGGCAGACAAAGTGTGTGTGTGTGTGTGTTTTCCCCGTACGTATTTCGATGGCGTTGATCTTCCGCGAACGGTTCCCAGAGAGAGAGAGAGAGAGCGCCGCCACGCCGGTGCCACGCCGGTGCCACGCCGGTGCCACGCGGGCCGCCGCGCCGGTGCCACGCGGGTCGCCGCGCCGGCGTCCCACGGTGGCTGCGCCTGTGGCAGCAACCCGTCAATTAACACATTAAGTGAGATCTTTGACAACGGGCTGCGGTGTCCTCCTGTTTCCGCGTGCGTAAGCGTGGTTGCCGTGCATCCTCTAGCACCAACCATGGGGTGGAGGAGCGATGCTCACAACAACGAGCAGAGCGCCGGGTGGGATAAACGCGAACTCAGCACGTTGGCACCGTAGGTAGCGTAAGTGATGCCGCGGCTGGTCAGTTCAGTCGGCCCATGGCACCAGGGTCTGTCCCCTAGCCTCCCATCAGTGAGCATCTGACACCTCACGTGACTTCAAGGTACACCTCGTGTGCATTTCTGCATGTGTGTGGGGGGGAGCGGTGGCTCAGGGTTACCACGCTGAGCGATAAACCCGGCGACCCGAGTTCGAATCCCGCTCGCGGCTAACACCAGTGACGATTTTCTGAACCGGTCCTGGGCCTCCCCCAGGTCGACTCAGCCTCGAATAAGTACCGAGTTGCAGTGCCAATTTCCATTAGGGAGATAAAGGCGGCCGGGCGCGGTGTTACCTCGTTATGTGCCGTGTCGGCCTACATAGGTGTTCGCCAACGGCACTTGACCCTAGAGTCTGTTACGGCTATATAGGGGATCTTTGTTGTGTTTTATGGTGACCCTGTGTGACCGGGTGTGGTACTGGCTACCCACCCCCTCCTGTTTTTTTGTGCTGGTCTTTATCGTTCCTACTCCCTAAGAGCACCTGACCCTATAGTCTGTGAAACCTTAACGGAGGACCTTTGTTTAGCCGTGTGTCTGTCTATGCTTGCGGAGCCACATTTCACACCGGCCATGTGACCTCAGGATGACGATTTCAAGACTTTAAAAAATAATTAATAATAAAAAATTACAGGGCGCCACGGTGGCCCTGTGGGTAGCGCTGTCGCCTCACACCAAGAAGGGCCCGGGTTCGAATCTCGGCTCGGGTGCCTTTCTGTGTGGAGTTTGCGAGTTCTCTCCCTGTGTCCGCGTGGGTTTTCGCTGGGCACTCCGGTTTCCTCCCACAGTCCAAAAACATGCTGCTGCATAGGTTAATTGGCTTGCAGACTAAATTACCCGCAATGGCCGGTGATGGACTGGCGTACCATCGTGGGTATATCCCTGCCTTGCGCCCTGTGTCTGCCAGGATAGGCTCCGGCTCACCGCGACCCTGTATCGGATTTTATCGGTTTCTGACAATGAGATGAGATAATAATTACACTTTTAGAGCGCTTTTCACCCGAAGGTCACAAAGCGCTGCACAAAGTTGCGGAGAGAACGGCATGTCAGGAAAAACAACAACATAAGAGCAATAAATCAGAAACAATAACGTTTTTTGGGTGTTTTTTTTAATTAACGTAATGATAACGGCTTCCCATCACGCAGCGACAACAGACGACACGTTTACCCGCAGGTAGAGAAAACAAACCGAGCTCGACGGCGCGGCAATCGGTCGCAGGGCCACGGATCCAAGCTGCCGCTCACCGCCGCCGCTCACCGCCGCTCACCACCCACGCTCACCGCCGATTCACGCGAAGGGTGGGCGAGCGTGCCGAGTGGCCGGGTGAGCGAGTGAGGGGGACGCGAGAGGAGTGACCGGGGCGAAGCAGCTGAATGAGTGCGAGGAGTACGTGAGCCAGTCTTCCGCCACCTCGTCACTCACGCTGAGTGACGCGAGTGAGTAAGTGAGCGCGAGTCTCTGCGTCAATCACGGTCACTCTCGTGCCCTGCCAGCTGCCTGACGCTGTGGGTGAAGCGCTGCGCTGTGGGTGAAGCGCTATATACATAAACGTGGACGCTGTTTATGTGCAGCGCCTTGAGATGCCGTCACATTGATGTGGTGTCATCGTCAATGCACAATGCACTGTGTGGTGTGTAGACTCGCGCAGAGACGCAGATATTAACATGACACCCAGACTCACATAGAAACCCATAGACTCACATTGAAACCCACAGACTCACATTGAAACCCACAGACTCCCACAGAGAGACACCCACAGAGACTCCCACAGACTCGCATAGACACCCACAGACTCACATAGATTCCCACAGATTTACATAGACTGCCACAGACTCACATAGACTGCCACAGACTCACATAGACTGCCACAGTCTCACATAGACTCACATAAACTCCTACAGACTCACATAGAAACCCACAGACTCACATAGACACCCAGACACACAGAGATCTATGACAGTTGAACAGGTGGTTTCAGAGACGTCACAATGGCTGCGATGATATCTTAATCGTTTTAAACAGGGCCATTCATGATTAAATAATCACGCGTCGTATTTTTTTCTGCTTAAATAGCAATGATATCAATTTGTGGGGTCTCAAGGGAAACGGAGGAGGGGGGTTAATCGCCCCCCTCCCCCCATGAACCAACTCGGCACTGTTGGATTTCCAGCAGAATACCTGTCCTCCGGGGCAGTCTTGCGTCAAGCGTGTAACACGTTCTTCTGACATCTCTCGTTGAGAATGTTTCCCGCTGACGCTACGACTGCGTTCACCCGGATTTATCCCCCATGTCGTGTTGCTGATATTTCTGCCGGCTTGCGGAAGTTTCAGGCGAGCAATCGATGAGTTGGAAGCAGAGA
>JAZEWT010000022.1:3593175-3603552 GCA_036362905.1 Mordacia mordax
CAGGTCAAGAGGCGGCCAAGGGATTCGTGCCACAATGAGCCATTTCCCCCCCCCCCCAAGAAAAAAGTTCACCCACCAGCGTTTTACACACGCAGTGCCGTCAAACTAACTCTGTGGCACGCGGCGCGTGGAGCCACCCACGCACCGGCGTACAGTGCGCGCAGCAACAGTTCCAGAGCCATGCAAATGAAAGGGAGCATACTGGTCAGTCCTGAAGAGTCACTTCTGATGGTGGCGGCTTTGTTCTGTTTACATTGAGTTCTTTCTCTCCCCCTTCGGTTTTTTTTTGTTTGCACTCTCCTTGGAAATTAAAACGCGTCAATCGGGAAATATTCCGAGCAAATTCCTCGCCAACCCCTCACGCCCCTCAAGGCATGGAGCCTGGTGCAAGACAATCGTGTAAGTCTCGGATGAACATTTAAAACTTCAACACGCCTGATTATTTCATTTGCCGTCACTAAACCACACATTCAGTCCAAATGCAGTTTTTTTTCTGCGGTCGAAGCCGAGGTTTTGTTTACAATTAGAACGTGGCATTGCTATGATTAGCGGCTGTCCGTTCGTGGTTTCATAAGATCGCTGTTGACACACTAAAGGTGTGGGCGATCATCAGCATAATGATGAATTTGCTTTTAACAGGCACGCTGCCAACCAATTAGGAAGCCTGTCTTTTTAATGTAAATGTGGTCACCTTTCTTAATCTAAGAGACATGGCCCCAAATTACCGCAGTGGTGTCGGGACTTACTCAAACTGGTTAGTGTATAATTCACACTCAGACAGTAAGGATAGGGCGGCGCGGTGGCCCAGTGGTTAGCACTGTCGCCTCACAGCAAGAAGGTCCCGGGTTCGAATCTCTCGGCTCGGGTGCCTTTGTGTGTGGAGTTTGCATGCTCTCCCCGTGTCCGCGTGGGTTTTCGCCGGGCACTCCGGTTTCCTCCCACAGTCCAAAAAGCATGCTGCTACATAGGTTGATTGGCTAGCAGGCTAAATTGCCCCGCAGTGCCCGGCGATGGACTGGCGTCCCATCGTATATCCTTGCCTTGCGCCCTGTGTCTGCCGGGATGGGCTCCGGCTTCACCGTGACCCTGTATAGGACTAAGCGGTTTCAGACAATGAGATGAGATGAGACAGTAAGGATAATGCATTCATTTCCATAGATTTGGTGGAAACCCATTGGCTTGTGGGGGGGGGGGAGGGGGGAAAAGAAATGTGTTGTTATTTGTTAAGGCTATGGCTAATTGCCTTCTTTAGGGCACGCCCTTCGTGTATTAGGGAAACTGTATTATGACAGTGCGTGCGGGCTTACCGAACGTGTGATACTGCCCCGGGTGTGGTTGCATGTGGATCGTTTGAGGAGCAGCATCATCAGCTTACGTGTGAACGCCAGCGAGCAGACCAAGTCCACTACGCCTTTTAAATAGCCAGGGAGCTGAGTGGCAGATCGTGCTCCTCGCAAGTCTGCAAGTTCAAATCCTGGTTGTGTGCCGACTCAGCCCATCATCTCTCCTCGGGTGGGATAAAATAAGTATTACTTTCCGTGCGGCTGGGGGTGGGAGCCAACAGCGCAGACTTGAAATGGTCATAGCAATGTGGATTTTCTACCGCTGGCGCAGCGGCTGCAAACAAGCGATGAACGTAAATGACCCCAAATCGATTTGGAAGATCACGTTTTCGACTTTTTTTTGTTTTACCATTTAAACGAGCTGGTAGAACGCACCAGCAGCCATCAACGCTCGTTGCCCGCAACTCCAGCCCCGATACCGCACGCGAGTTGTTGCTTCCGCGAGCGCCGACGTGAAGTGACGGAGCGACGGCGCGTGGCGCGAGATGGCAGGAATCAGAACCTCCCGCTGTCGCCGCGCGACCTTGGGGAAGGAGCCGCAGCTTCCGATGCAAACGAGACGATCATTTGCGATCATATAAAAACGCTGCAAATAACATAAGCTAGCAAACATTTCCGTGTACAGTATTCTCTATCCCCTGCTCCCCCCCCAAATCCCAGAGATGCGAACAGCCCGAGGGGATGACACAGCGAGCTGGTTTGCCTGCCTCTCTCTGCAGCAGGCTTGGCAGCTTTTTAACGACACAGCCTCCACACCACCCCCACCCAGTGCACGCTCCCCGCTCTCCTGCAGCAACCCCAACCCCATCATCCCTCTTGCCCCCCCCCGCGCCCCCTGGTCCTCTGCGATTTAACGTTTCCGGTTGTGCGTGTGTGTGTGTGTGGGAAAGTGCCGTGCACAAGACCCCAAAACTCCACCCATACACGGTCACCTCTTCTCTCTCGCTCACTCGCCACGTTTCTCAGGAGCTGGAAAACAAAAAGGAGAATTCACCCCACTCCCACCCCCAACGAGCAACCTCTCCCGCGGAGATTCTGACACCTGTGACATTAAAGAGAGGACCGCGCAGATTCATCATCATCACCGTTGTTGTCGTAGCCGCGCGGTTGTGTAGCTATTGCCGGGTGAAAGCCCACGCACAGGCAGCGCGGGGCATTCACGTCGAGTCACCCAACCGCCAATGATGATGTCCGGGTGGCATTCTGCGCGCTACTTGTGGACGTCTGGTGCCCAAAATAAAGGAAATAAACCGGCGCCGTCATTTTGCGTAATTTTACATGCTTGATCCTTTAATCTCGTGCGCGATATTGAGGTCATGCGACGGAACGGAGCTCGTGCTCTTACCGTATTAACCTGCGCTTTATGACCAATCAATCACTCGTCATAAATCCTTTAAGCCTCCGTCGTGACTCCACGCCAATGTATTTGCGGGGGCGCAGCGCGCGCGATTTGCTCGTCGTACAGTACCGAATGACGCCAACGGATAAGAATCCATCGGCAATCTGAAACGCTTACATGCGGAGTATTAAAATTTAAAAAAAAACGACTTAACAGCTGAAATGTGAGTAAAACATCTCGCCTTCTGGACTGGACTTTGGAAATTGTATATCGCCTCCAAAAATGTGTCGCAGCTGCTCTAAATAGTTCAATTAACATGCCTGTTCAATTAGAACCGCTCTTCGCGGTTCCTGCCAATGCACGTTTCCAGCGTTTCTCGTGTGGCAACCCAGCCGCACCACATGTCCTTTCGCACCGACGTACAGGCAAGAAAGCACGGCAGAACCACAAGAAGTACACAACGCAAGTACACAACACGTCTGTGCGGGTGCACGCTGAGCGCCCACTGCTCTATTCCCGGGGCACATGCTAAGCAGCGAGCAAATGCCGTAATGCTCCACCGGAACTCTGAAGTCAGGCAGGGTTGAGCCTGGACAGTGCACGGAATGGGCAACTGCCTTGCACCAACAGGGCCAGGAGGATACATGGTGAGAAGTGCACGGACGTCCGTTGTTAGACTCTAGTTCTATGCTTGCACGTCATCTATGCTCCCCTCCCACCGTACGCTCTCCCCCCCCCCGCCAGCCTTCACCAATCCAAACTGAGCGCCGTGGTAACGCAGGGTCAAATAACCCACGTAACCCACATGGCGTGGGGAGGTCCTCGTCCAGCAGACCGGTGAAATAACACTTATTGGCTGCCTACCTGAAAGTGAAATCGTTAACAACTATAATTGCTCAAACCACAGTCCAAAGGGGTTCTGCTTTGCCTTTGTGGTCAAGACTACTTACGTGGGCAGACAGCGCTCAAAAATTTTGACAAGAACCAAAACGCTTGCTGATTTACATTATGAAAATATTCCACTCACGAGAAATTCCTTGACGATGAAACGTATCGGGGCAGATGGACATCTTGTTGGAGAAAGTTTATGTTTTCGTCATTCCAATTGCTCGTGAAAGTGTCACAGCAATGTCTCTACGGCCGAGAGCGAGGCAATCGTGATCTTTAACCACTGGCACCGTGCCGATGTGACTGACAACAAACATGTGTACATCTACGCTTCTACCGCAACTCTACCCACCTCCAGCAGCAAACACTGATAATGACCGGCATGGTGAAGGACGCTCAAGTAAACTTCATGACTGGCACAGGGTTGGGGAGACCTCCACCTGGCAGTGGATAATGAGGGATGTACGGGTATCGTAAGCGGAGCATGAAACCCGTAAGTAATATTGTTTATATCACCATACCTTTATCATATAAGCAATGGTTATAATGTACTGCATGCATGCAGGATCGCATTGAAAAGTCTCATGACTCTTGCAGGAGGGTGCTGCTACGCTGAGATGTTTGGTTTGGTAGAGCGTGGGAACAGATTTTGCACCCAGAGAACATCCACCATGTCTAGAAGAAAAGATCAACAGACTCAAGAATCCAATGCTGCTGCCATTTGCAAGCCACCTCACAGCCCAAGCCTACGACACCTGGTATTCCCACGTAGTCTCCCATTCAAGCTGATCCCTGCCGAGCTTCCAAGAGCAGCCAAGCTCGAGTTATTCGTAGGGAAATGCAATTGCACAATGTTTAATTGTAATGTTACATTAGCAATTACGGCATAACATTTTTCTCCATCGTGACATTAAAAGCACAGAGCGTCTATCTGTAAGCAAGGAAAACCACATTACGACTGCCATGAAAGAACCTTTGTGAAAAGTAGACCGCAGAGGATCCAATAAAGTGCATTCCTGACGACTCAGAATGCTGCGAGTTGAATGCACCTCAAATTACCGCGTGGACCGGATCCGAGCGACGTTTCTGCGCCATTTCACCCCGCGTCAGAGCGGGGCCGAGCGTCCAGTGCGAGCGAGTCCGAGCGTTTACGGGGAACGCTGGCGAACGGACGTCCTCGCGGGTGATTCGTCCGACACGGGTGGCGCGGAGCCGGTGGCGGTTTAGCGACGCTCGTCCGCTCGCGCCCTCAACGGCGGCTCTCGAGAGCGATGCTCTCGCACCGAGCCGTAAAAATCGACATCGGCACAGAGCTGTGCTGCTCAAAACCATCTCATCTCATCTCATTATCTGAAACCGCTTAATCCTATATAGGGTCACGGTGAAGCCGGAGCCTATCCCGGAAACACAGGTCGTGAGGCAGGAATACACCCGACGACGGGACGCCGGTCCATCGCCGGGCATTGCGGGACAATTTTTAGTCTCCGAGTCAATCAACCTATCCAGGAGCATGCTTTTGGACTGTGGGAGGAAACCGGAGTACCCGGCGAAAACCCACGCGGACACGGGGAGAGCATGCAAACTCCACACAGAAAGGCACCGGAGCCGAGAGACTCGAACCCGGGACCTTCTTGCTGTGAGGCGTCAGCGCTAACCACTGCGCCACCGCGCCGCCAAAGCAGGAAGAGCCAAATGCCACAATGCGTTGCGTGCACGTGGGCATCACGCCGTGCGCCCAAATGCCCTCCGACACTCGGTTGGAGCCGCCGACTCAACCGGAGCTGGACGTGTGGCCGTGTTATGACTCGAGAAGAGTTCTAAAAAGGTGGCTGCTCCAGCGGGCAGTCGTGAAACAAAGCACGCGACTGTGGGGCAGTTTTGTCCTCATTAGGACTCAGCAGTCGGACACATTAATCAACGCTTACTGCCGCGATGCCACTTCATTAATCAGCCGTCTCGGTGCTGTCAGAGCGGACGCCATGGCAATGCCGCAGTCAAACTAGCACGAAGGCCGGCGAGGCAGACTGACTGGACAAATACTGGCTACGCGAAAACAAATCGGTTTGCTTGCAAGGGCAATCAGGCACGTGGTAAACGTCCTATTACTACAGGCTTACACGATCGCCCACGCAGCCGCCGCGGTCACGAGCCGTGCGTTACTGTACGCGCATGCACTCCGCACGCACGCACGCACTCGCGCAACTGCACGTGCTGTGAAAGTGCCGTAAGTGTGCTGGCGCGGGACATCGATTTTGACAAGGCGCGATTTAAGAAAAATCAACCGTGGTTTTTTTCCTGTTTATTAATATTTACGTCGTTTGTAACGGCGCTTTACCAGCGTAACCCATCGAGCAAAGGGGTGCTGCCCCCCCCTCCATCTCTTCCTCCGACTAGAACCACCCACACGAACTGCATTTATCTGCACGTGCAGTTATGCATGGCGTGTATCGAATTTATAAAAAAAAAATCTAAATATCTCTCTCTCTCTCCACTCCCATCTTAAAGCAGAGCCGCGTTACGTCAAGCGCGCAGAAGACGTACTCTTTTCTGGTATTAAAAACTTGCCGGGCCATCACTTTGAAGTCGTGACACATCAGCAAGCCTGTTCGTCCAACCCGGGTATTCCTGGCCGCCGTTCCATGTAAAGTTTCGCTGTTTGCCGTCACCGTTTTACAGCCCGGGCTTAGCGATTCGCGGCTTTGCTGGGTCTTGTCAAACGTGCGCGCCCGTCTCCTCCGAGCGCGTGAGAGTCGGTGTTGGCGCATCGTGAATCACGGGGAGACGGCTGTCGCGGCCGTTGATCGGCCGAACGGCGCGAGTTCCGGCATCTCCGTCGGTCCCTCGGCGATCGCCGCGAACGTGCCGACGGAACGTCGACCGGCTCTGCCGCATGGTGCCGGACGCAGGCGCGTGCGAATAATAATCACACGTTTTTATAAACTCGCACATGTTCCATTTCTCAAATGACTCGAAGGCGCGAGGCAAACCTGCAGAGGAGGAGGAGGGGAGTCAGCAATGCCATTCAGCAACCCCGCCAGACACTGCGTCCTACATATTACGATGTCACTTGCTAATGGATTCATTATTTTTGTGGGGTAAGAGTAAAATCGGAGCACCTCGATGAGACCCACACGAGAACAGGGGGGAAAGACACAAACGCCACAAGGAAAATACGCCCGAGGCAGGCATTGAACCGCCTCAGGTAGGAATCGAACTGCCTCGGGGAGGATTTTCTGTGAGGCTTACCATAGCCAGGACTCAAACACGCTTCCGACTTGATAACGCATGCAGCAAATGACACCGTGTAATACTGTATAATCACGCACATATACAGCGATTTATGTAAATCCACTGCGAGATGAGGACCACCCCCCATGCTGTGTGGGTCATGTGG
This sequence comes from Mordacia mordax, assembly GCA_036362905.1. Classification (NCBI taxonomy): domain Eukaryota; kingdom Metazoa; phylum Chordata; class Hyperoartia; order Petromyzontiformes; family Petromyzontidae; genus Mordacia; species Mordacia mordax. Next base: position 3,600,140 of record JAZEWT010000022.1, read on the forward strand.
CCTATTCGACCATACCTCCACATTATGATCAGTGCAAGTGTGCAAGGACATTAAGCACAGCCACGGGACCATATACATTCGGTACAACAATGGGATTTATTGCAGTGCCTTTTGCAGATACCTCAAAGCACAACCACCCCTATCCACCTTTGACCTGACACGTGTGGTGGTCATCCATTGAAGCAGGCCCAAGCACTGATGAGATTCGGTGCGTTGCCGGTGATTGTCATAAGCCCAAGACGAACATATATTTAATAATACTTTATCATGAAATAGTAGCATACTGAGGTAAACAGGAAACTGTATTTGTGTGTTTATGCCGAAGTCAACCTAGCGGTCTCCAATCTTGTCTGATCTCAAGCCAAGCAGCGTGGAGCCTGGTTAGTATAGCTGAATCAGACCGACTACAAGGGAATACCACATGTTGAAGGCAATGCCCCTTGAGAGAGTCTTGAGGCTCAGCGAGGCCTTGCTGGCCCAATAAAAGGGGGGGGCTTTGAAACAGCATCGTTACTAGATACGTTTACGTGCAAAGGAATATACATGTGCACTCAGATATGAATGACAATGCATTTCAAAGGCCTTTGAAAGCATCCTTTTTATAAACATTACATGAAGTGCCTTGGCAGCTACACTGCACGCGCGTGACATCGACACGCACGTTTCCACAGCATTATGCTGCAAATGCTTCGAGCTGCTGTCTCGTTCGGAGACTCTCACCGCAGTGAGATACATTTTAGACACCGCCATGTCAAGGTGTGGACACCTCACAAGACGTTTCGTGGCGTTAAAGATGCGCGTTGTTATGGGTCGTATGTAACTGAACGCATTTCCGTAGCCGTGCTATCCAAAAAGAACAGCTACCAAATGCAATTCTTGAAGCTGCTATTTGCCAAAGTGTGCCGGGATTTTTATTTTTTTTAAAGGAAAACAGGAAACCACGCCTTGAATGAAACAAAACAAATTACATCACAGGCAGGTGTTTACAAACGTTCCCCGTACGAGACGTACATGGGGAGCCATGACCTGATCCACTGCTTTAGCTCACAAACCGTGACGTTGTGGTTTACTCACGTGAAGCGGCATGGGACCTGGTTACAATAAACTCGCGCAGTTCGTGGCTAAGTAGGTGCCGTGAAATACTGAATGGAGAGCGGGCGCACAACACCATGCGCAAACACAAAACACAAACTTCCTCATGCTTTCCCCCGGCAAAGAAAAGATTTGGGTTCCACAACTTTACACCAAGACAACACACGGCGTTATTTTTGAGTGCGAAACTTCCTCATTTCATTTCACTCAACCTAGGCAACTCGGCTAAATGCCAGCTGCAAGTTTGATTGTCTTGACTTTCTCCCAATAAGAGATGGGGGTACACCCACACTTGACCCACCACACACGCCCGCACAATTTGTCCATTGGCTAGCTGTGGCATAACCCCCACTACGATCATGGGTGGACAGACGCAGCAAGGACACAGGGGGGGTCGAAGGACAACAACCGTTGTCCCCTATCGCAGATGCGGACCGATAACCTCTGGATATTCCTCGAGTCCCGTGCGCCAACCATTTCACCGCACTTTGTCCTAGTCTCATTTTTGTTTTTACCTTCAACAATAATAATTGCACTTCTAGAGCGCTTTTCACCCGAGGGTCACAAAGTGCCGCACAGAGCTATGGAGAACACCTTTGCGAACACGACCTCGCGTTTCCTTATAAAAGGAGGACGTGTGAAGCATGTGTCTCCTGTCCCCTTCGTGCCAGCAAGGAGGACAAACCGTCAAACACCACCCCCCAACCATCGCACCTCAATGGGGCTGTACTGGTTTGTTTCACTCAATGCATTTAACAGCAATAAAAGGCGCCCAGATAACAATACGGGTTTTGCCTGCTCCCCCTTTGGTAACTGGGTAATAATTTATCGGGGCACAACAATGAAGTGAGACTACCTACTAGTGCAGTTTCCTAATCTGCTCACTGGCTCTTCCCAAAATGTGTCTCACACCACGTACTTTGCGCGGATTTTAAATCTCCTCCCCGTAACCCCCTTTTGCATTCCAGCTTAACGCCAGATAAAACCTCCCATCAGGGCTTTTTATTGCTCGCGGGTGTGTGTATATATTTTATTATTTATTTCGCTGAGGCGGTGGTTGGGAGAATGGTCGCATCCCTGCTGAGAGGTGGGCCTCACCGCAGGACGTGTTGTATAGGTGGCCAGCTCTGGGGGAGGCCAGGCCATGTGATCCACAGACACGTGTGGTGGCTCTGGTTTGAGTGAAAACACCATTACTGCCGCCATCCACCTGACTACACGGAGGGAGGGCAAACACCACCAATACACCTCGATGTTTAACACCATCAGATAATTCGCGCCTGCCACCATCCTGCCTCGCTTCCCCTATACACAAATACCGTGACACAGTCACTGTCACTCACTCGACAACCACCAACAGTCAACACGACCTGCATTATACACTGCCTCTCCACTCAATGCTGGCACCATTGTCAACAGTAACGCCACTGTCAACGCATCCATCAGCACCATGCTTTACACTTAACACAAATGTAACCACTGTTACCCCACATAATGAGAACCACCTGCTTTTATAGATCACACCGAATGCAATCGTGCCTATATACTTGACTGAACCATAATCCTGCCTAGCCTCATGAAAACCACAACCACGCTATAGTCAACACAGAGCACCACACTAGTTCCACTGAATAATCAACAAAACAACCACCACCACGTCACTCTATACCCAACACGCAACCACCGTGACTCTATACCCAACACACAACCACCGTGACTCTATACCCAACACAACCAACACTGGACCTGTATACCTAACACACAATCACCGTGACTCTACACCCAACACAACCAACACTGGACCTGTATGCCCAACACAACCACCGTGACTCTATACCCAACACACAACCACCGTGACTCTACACCCAACACAACCAACACTGAACCTGTATGCCCAACACAACCACCGTGACTCTATACCTAACACACAACCACCGTGACTACACCCAACACAACACTGGACCTGTATGCCCAACACAACCACCGTGACTCTATACCCAACACACAACCACCGTGACTCTACACCCAACACAACACTGGACCTGTATGCCCAACACAACCACCGTGACTCTACACCCAACACACAACCACCGTGACTCTACACCCAACACACAACCACCGTGACTCTATACCCAACACACAACCACCGTGACTCTATACCCAACACGCAACCACCGTGACTCCACCCAACACTGGACCTGTATGCCCAACACAACCACCGTGACTCTACACCCAACACTGGACCTGTATGCCCAACACAACCACCGTGACTCTACACCCAACACTGGACCTGTATGCCCAACACAACCACCGTGACTCTG
>JAZEWT010000022.1:3615971-3627878 GCA_036362905.1 Mordacia mordax
GCGGCTGGGGTTACGTGGTCTCGAGACGCGAACACGCTTGAGTGACAAAGACAAGGGAGGTTCACAACACAAGACACGGGACGCGGACACGTGGACAGTCGGGACACACATTACACAATACGTGGAGCCAGCCAGTAACGCGCGTAGACACAAATAGCAAAGACACAAATAGCAAGACACAAGTACACGACATAGAATTTGAGACCAGAACACGCAAAGCCCTATATGGAACGAGGACATACGCTGCTAGCGAGCACCTATTAAGGCTGTACACACCCGCAGCAGCATGGAATTATCACCATGCACTCGTACACACCGAACCTTACGTACACACAGACTAGTGGACCAACCAGACACGCATTAAGACATAGGTCGACACACTTCGACGCGCTTCGACAGAAGCACGGACACACGTATCAGGACACATACCATCTTGAGTAGGTAATCTCCACAAATTCGCCGTCGACCCCTTTTTTCCCGGAGGTCCTTGGTCTCCGACAACCGACATGCTGAAGGCGAGGGGACCTTGAGAGCAGTACAAGAGTCGGGAGAGAGGGGGGGTCAACAGACAAAGGTGGGGGGGGGGTGCAATCTCCCGAATTTCGCTTAAAGCAGTAATACAGCGATCGTGGGTTGCGGGTCAGGTGTGCAGCCCAGGATTGAGTTAAGTTTGTGCCGAGCGTGCAGCTGTAAGCGTGTCAAGGGTTCAGCTATAATGTGTTGTAAAGCGAGTGCAGCTGTGCGATGCTGGCGTTCAAAAGGGCGGCGTTTGTGGCAAAGCAGCGGGCGTTCGATTCCAGATGAAGGCGATGCTGAATCCAGCTATTGCAAGGGAACAGCCGCAAACGGTAGCAACTGTAGATTGCGGCAACTTGAAATGCAGCTATTTATGGTGACATTGGCACATGCAGAATGCGTGCGATGTCAACGTGCAGCTATGTGTTGACGTATGTCAAGCGTGCAGCTAGATGCTTGTCAAAAGTGCAGCCACGCTATATGTTAATAGCAGTAAGTCATGGAGTTTGTGGTGGCAAGTGCGCGCAGATACTGCTGCACCTATCAAATGCGCGACTATCAGCGGCTGTAGTTTCAATTGTGCAGCAGTACTCTTATCCCGCAGCTATGCTTTGGGGTGAATGGCAACGCGCAGCTAGCTGTACGATTTCGTAGCGTCAATGTGCAGTTGCATCAGCAGACGCAAAGAGCGTGCAGCAGTCGTTACTCGGTGTAAAGCGTGCAGTGGTGCCACGTGAGCTATAGACGGTTGTAGCGATGCAAATGTGGGCAGACGTGAGAAGTGGTGTGTAACGAAAGTGCAGCGGACGAAAATGCAGTGTTGTAGCTGCACTCCCAGACCGCCCCCCCCCCTCGCAAAGCCAAGCCGCGATGTAAGCGTGGCATGAGAGGAGCTGCTGTTGCTGCACTGCCAGGAGGACAACGCCTTACTCATCACTCTGGAAGCTTCCATGCGCCTCGCCTTCTCTTCGTGTCAGTCCTCTCCACAAACACCGGTCCCTTGTCTTTAACAGCTGTATATCTTAAAATAATCTCAAGGAAAAAGCAGCAGCAAGCATCAGCGGCATCAAGAAACAAAAAAAAGGCAACCAAATCCTGCTTGTCTGTCGACCGAGGTTTGGAATGCGATGTGTGGTGACCGTGGTGATGGCGATGTTGGGTGGAGGACAAAACATCCAACAACGCCATTCCTCCTTCTCCTTTGTGCTAAATCGCACGATGTGGGGCGGCCATCCACACGAAATCCTGATGAGAATGAGGCATCTTCTTCGTGCAGTGTCGCTGAACCACTGGTGGTGGTGGTGAAGAGGCTCAGAGAAAAAAAAAGGACATCTCGACCGACCGAGTCTCCGCCGTGTACCCCCGGCTGCTTTGCATGCAATTCAACCACCCACAGCCGCCGCCCATCCCCTTCAGCTCTTCTCGTTCCGGTTGTTGTTGCCGCCGCTTGGTGGAGGCGGTTTTGTTGTGGCCATTGCGCCAACATCACCGCCGCTTCTGGAGGAAAGTGGAGTGCACGTTAACGTTGGGTGGACGCGAAATGTTAACGAATTTCTTGTCCAGAGGGTGAGAGGAAGAAGGGAGGTGGTGGTGGGGGAAGGTCGGGAGGAGGGAATGAATAAAAGAATGAGAGAAGGAAGGAATGAGGGAGGAGCACGGCAGCCATACCCTGTCTGGATACCGACGAGAGAAGAGAACCGCGAGCCACGGAGGCTTCTTGATCAGCTCTGGGGAGGTGGCACAATGGCGCCCGGTGAAGGGAGCTTATGATGGTGGTGGTGATGGTAATGGTGGCCAGTGGCGCAGTGTGAATTTTTTCTCGAAAATTCCGTGGATTGGGAGGGGGGAGAAAAAACGAGATTTGCAGCTGGATGTGACTTATTTTGTAAAATTTTTGATGTACAGCCAAGTGGATTTCAACGATGGCTTGTTGTTGGGTGGATATTTAGTACTGCTTGTTAGTGACAATGAGTTGTTAAATGTTGTACAATTTTTAAAAAGAGATGTTATGTAAGCAAAAAGCAGATTGTTTAAAAATAAAACATGGGACATCTGAGGTGTCATGGAAAGCCACTCCAGTAACGTACAGTTACTAATTTTACGTAAAAGATGCTGTAGTGTGACTAGAAAATCGTAACCGTGCTGTGTGCCGCTTGTGAAAGTCATGGTACGTTAAGTGTTGCAATGGTGTCGTTGCGTAAACTTGTTTGCCTTGTCCCTTTACCTTTGTGATCCACAAGCTTCTGTGACAAGAACCGCCTGAATTCCACGCTTCATGGAGAAAAATAACCCAGCAGGACGAAGATGACGGACATAATGGGGAGACGTTCTACCGAGAAAAATAACCCCCAGTTTTCATCAAACGAAGCCACCATCCCAGCGTCTCCCATGGATGTTTTTATCAAGTCTTAAGTTGTTGGACATGCAGGCGTTCGTGGTCGAAGATGTTGGTGGAAATTTTTTTAGATGCTTAGGGGCTAAAAAATGAACTGGAACCGTTGGTATAAATTTTAAATTGTACCGAAGTGAGCAGGCGGTTTGGACAGATAGGTCCGCTGCGTAAAATGCTTGCCCGGCTTCGAGATCTGGTCCAGGAGATGTAAAAGCCACACGTCGTGGCTTTATGGCAGCACTCTTGGAGATAGCTTTGTAGTTTTAAAGGGCGTCCCAGTTTAGCTTTTTAGATGTCATTTTGCTCCAGCCGGATCCATGGCTCACTGCCGTTCAATGCAAAATGCCTTGTTCCATCGTAAAACACATGTATATTCGTTAAGTCATTTACGTAGTTCAAACTTTTAAAAAAATAGCTTTGGTGTGCAGAGATCATTTAAATATCGACTTAACACTAGTTAAACGTAATTATCCAAAAATCATGAACCGCATGATTCACCCACCCCCTGCAAGGCAAGTGCTGCTCACAATCCATGAATGCCATTGTAGTACACGTTTAACAAAGCACATTTACTAAAAACCGCAAAACGCGTAGCTTTTAAAGTTCATGAGTGCAACTGGCGAAAAATATTAATCCAGTCACGTCGGATAATGGCTTTAATGTTTCTTCCCACCTAAAGCCGGTCATCCCACATAAAGCTTCTGAGGCCATCTCAACATGGTGGTCAAGCGAGCCAGCTCCATTTTAGTTCAAGGGGAAGCGTTGTGTTTTCGCCGACCAATATCTCGCCCCATCGGCCGCAACGCCGTCGATAATCCGCGACGCAACGGCTCATGGCTTCCCGCTCTTCCGTTCGGCGACGTAGTAAGCGACGAGGAAGCCCCGATTGCAGAGGATGCCGACGGATTGAACTGAAGACGACGATGACGATGAGCAACGATGGCGGCCGCGCCACTGCTCCCTCCCACCCGTGCGGACGTTGCTTTTATATGAGCGCGCTTGGCGCAGTCGCCGCTTCGCCAGCGTGCAGATTCGTCCACGTGTGGCAACAACACGCGGGGAAGTGAAAAGAAAATCAAGTTTCATCCGCATGCGCACAGCTGATGATGGTCGTGCCGGGATGATGATGATGATGATGGCTCTGCCGACCAGCGCCTGCTCGGGAACATGTATTCCTTTCCTTGTTTGTTGAACAATTATTTGTTTTCTTCTCCTCGCTTTGTCCTATAATTTATTGCTATTATTTGACTTTCAGTTGAACTGTCCTGATGTTGTTGACATGCCGTTTTCTCCACAGCTCGGATTTGTAAAAAAAAAAACCCGTTACAGGTGCAGATTTAACATTCTTATGTTGTTGACATGCCGTTCTCTCCGCAGCTATGTGCAGCGCTTTGTGACCCTCTGGTGAAGAGCGCTCTATGCAATTTTGTCACTTTCCTTGACATTGAAATCGGTGATGAATTGACTTTTTCAAGCAGTTAAGCGGTCATGGCCACTAAATACGTTTTCATACTCTGCATGCTTGGGATTAATGTGGAAGCAACTTGGAGATTCGGAATGAATTGTGACGATTGAGAAACATGCAGAATAGAAAAATATAGGGTGAGTAACGTAGACGTTTGGAAGGGCAATTTTACTGAAACACACTGGAGCATATCTGTCAAACCTTAACAGCTGTAGCAAAATAACCGTTATTGTTAATTTGACTTTCATACGTCGCTGATGACATACCCCGGCGATGGACTGGCGTCCCATCGTCGGTATATCCTTGCCTTGCGCCCTGTGTCTGCCGGGATAGGCTCCGGCTTCACCGTGACCCTGTATAGGACTAAGCGGTTTCAGATAATGAGATGAGAGATGAGATGACATGCCGTTCTCTTGACAGCTCCTTGCAGCGCTTTGTGACTCTCGGGTGAAAAGTGCTCTGGAGGTGTAATTATTATTACATGTGAGGTGTTTACTTAAGAGCACCTACGAGATCTATCAGAAGCAAGGGATGGTGCGTTGTGGTGACATCAACAGCATTCGTCGGCCCCTTGACCTTGACAGCACGTTTTAAGCCTGCTGTCCTTTGCATGCAACTAAGAGGAAGAAGTTGTTCGTGGAGCAGCAAGGCGTTGGTTGTCTGAAGTCGGATTTTTGCGTGTAAATGAATAAAGGGTTTGAGAGTTCCCAAAGCTGGTGCGATTTAGCAGTGGGCCAACTGGTGTTTAGTGCAATTTTTTTTTATGTTTGCTGGTAATATTTTAGCACGTATGTTTATTAAAGGGCGGCGCGGTGGTGCAGTGGTTAGCGCTGACGCCTCACAGCAAGAAGGTCCCGGGTTCGAGTCTCTCGGTTCGGGTGCTTTTCTGTGTGGAGTTTGCATGCTCTCCCCGTGTCCGCGTGGGTTTTCGCCGGGTACTCCGGTTTCCTCCCACAGTCCAAAAGCATGCTCCTGGATAGGTTGATTGGCTTGCAAACTAAAATTGTCCCGCAATGCCCGGCGATGGACCGGCGTCCCGTCGTCGGGTGTATTCCTGCCTTACGCCCTGTGTTTCCGGGATAGGCTCCGGCTCACCGTGACCCTATATAGGATTAAGCGGTTTCAGATAATGAGATGAGATGAGATGTTTATTAAATTGGTTTTGACTGCCGATGTATCTTTATTGTACCTTACGCTTCCCCACTATTGTTATAACGCTGCATAGCCTGAAAGTTCCATCCAGCTTGAAATACAAACTGACTAAAGTGGCCCAACCAATTAAAAGATTAACGTCGTTCAATGTAGATTTTAATTTTAGTCCATTGAATCTACTAAGCGTGCCAGCACTAAAAAAAATCAACACTTTTGTCAATAACACTGCCTTTAAGGGAAACACGTTTAAAATATGCGACGTTTTGGGCAATGAGCCCTTCGCAGCACAAAGAGTTGTGCCACTTTACCCCTTTACTCTCGATGCCCTGTTCAGGTGCCTTTCTGCGTGGAGTTTGCGTGTTCTCTCCCCGTGTCCGCGTGGGTTTTTGTCGGGTACTCCGGTTTCCTTACACCGTCCATAGACACGCTGCTGCCCAGTTTAATTGCCCTGCTGAGCAAATTGCTCCAAAAAGTTCTCAGCGATGTGCTGGCGTCACTTCATGGGTATAGCCCCCCCCCCGATCTTGTACAGGATTGAGCAGATACTGATGCTGAAATATTAATTTGTGAAATATTTATTTGGTAAACGAACAAAATCAACGACTTGGAAATTCATAAAAATCAGGCAGCTGTGCTGAGTGGAACACATTACGTCTATACTGTTACTTTTGCACGTATATTAGTGTTTTTGTGATTGTTTACCGTGAATATGACCAGTTGTATGCGCTCAAACGCGTACAGACACGTGCGGCTGCGTCAGTTCTTCTCTCCAGTCTGGTGCATTTCACGATGTGGTTTCACCTTTGTTGCTCACATGGCACAGGAGAATGCCCGCAGAAGCATGCTCAACATATTTCTGATCACGTTTATATTGAGTTTGTGGGTGTTAGATTGGCTTAGAGGGCGGCACGGTGGCCCAGTGGGTGGCGCTGTCGCCTCAGCAAGAAGGTCCCGGATTCGAATCTCGGCTCGGGTGCCTTTCTGTGTGAAGTTTGTATGTTCTCCTCGTGTCCGCGTGGGTTTCCGCCGGGCACTGTGGGAAGTTTCCTCCCACTGTGGGTTTCCTCCCACTGTGGATTTCCCACAGTCTAAAAAACATGCTGCTGCATAGGTTAAGTGGCTTGCAGACTAAATTTCCCGCAGTGCCCGGTGATGGACTGGCGTTCCATCGTGGGTATATCCCTACCTTGCGCCCTGTGTCTGCCGGGATAGGCTCCGGCTCACCGCGACCCTGTACAGAACTAAGCGGTTTCTGACAATGAGATGAGATGAGAGATTGGCTTAGAGCTCTTTGTCAGGAATTTAACAGGCATTATCTTCATGATCAATCAACTGCTCGATAAATACCTCCCCCATGCCATCTCAATCCATCAGTCTCGCAATGCAAGAGTAATCTAGATATTGCGTACAAAAACACATTGTTTTGTTACTGGGTGATATTCATTGATTTAGTCATTATTTTACTTAATTGATCTAGTCTGATGTTGACATACCGATCTCTTCACAGCTTTGTTCAGCGCTTTGTGACCCTCGGGTGAAAGGTGCTTTGGAAAAGCAAATATTCTTATTATGAACTGACCCTTCAGTGCCCTGAAGTTGGGCCATTGTCCTGAACGTCATTGTTTCAAAACTGTAGCGTTCTGGACGAAGGTGTTTAGTTTTTAACGTTGTTAATTGTGTTTGTGCAACATGTTCCAACGCAGCAGCGTGCGTAACTGTGTAGATTTCAGATGTCTGTTATTAACCGCAGAAAGTACCAAGTGAGTTTGAAAGCTGTAGGTGCTAGATACCTGCGACGCAACAAACGATTACAACAGATTTTACCGTATCTGGTGTTAAGATCCCAAACACCAAATAGACACATCTTACAATGTGTCCAGTTTGCAAAAGCCACACATACTAGTGGCAAAGTATGCAAACAGGTAGCTTTAATAACCTATGCATTGTCCTTCAACTGACCGACCTTTACCTGGCAGTGGCTTCCTTTTGAGCCTATTTGCCGGTGTCAGTCGTTGCCAAAAGGCAGTCAGCTCAGGACAATGCAGTATCAATGCTTTATAGCTTAGGTGGGGCTGTTAAGATTTCAGATGTTAAAATCTTAACACCTGCATAATCGCCAGATACGGTAAAACCTGTTGTAATCTTATGTATGTATACTGGCAAAAAAGTACCCATAGGATTAAGCGCGTGTTGCACTGAAGATGGCGGAGTTGGTTTTGCTTAACCTTGTGCACAAATTCCAACGGTGACCCCCTCATAGGCATGCACGTTTTCAGTGTCTCGGAAATAAGTCAACCTTATGTAAAAAAGAGAAAAGGTTTTTACAATTTCTGGCAATAATACAGGTGTTAAGATATTAAAACACTAAGCAGACACCTTTCACAAAGTGTCCTTAATATGCATATTTTGCCACAAGTATGTGTGGCTTTTTGTAAACTGGACACTGTGAAAGGTGTTAACACCTGTGTAATTGCCAAGAATTTTTAAACTTGCTTTGTTTACATATGTATAGTGGCAAATGTAGCCATAGATTAAGTCAATCTTAATTTGTGCTTCATAGTAGTGTCACATTTGTGGTGTTACGTATTGACTCGTTTGTTGCCAGGTGTCGCCTGAAAAAAAAGACTTTTAGTGGCAATAGATTCTCACATGGTTTTAAATAAAAGCATATACGTGTATCTACGAATCATCCTCAACCACGGTCAGTCCAGTGCTGGATGAAAGCCGTCCCAATCCGCGACCATCTCTCACAATCCTGCGATGTCAAACGCCGTCTCCGTTTTGAACGACCTCTATGGTCTTGTTTACAAATATAAATGTGTACAAATAAACACCGGCCTTCAAATGTACATTGCGTGTCTAACGTGCGTTATTGGTGAAATGTTTAAAACACCCATATGTTTTAATGCTAGTCCGTTTTGTAGAAAAGCATGGTTAAAATTAATGATGTACAAGGCATTGTCGGTCCACTGCTGGATTAAAGCGTGCCTACGCCTTGGTGGGTTTTATTTGACCATACTTCACGGCGCTGGTCAGGATGCTGATCGCTCTGACCCAAAAACCTCATTACACGACTCATTTAATCCTTAGTCTTCACTTAAGTGATTATCGCTCGTAAAACTCACTACGGGAGGAGTCTGACTAAGATCAGTGTGATCACTCAGTTTTTAAATCAAAACATCTCCTTGATGGGGTCAGGTAGGGGTCAAGTAGGGGTCAAGGCGCTATGGGGGGGGGGTGGTCAAGTCCACTCCATATAACGGGGGGGGGGCTGGGGCAGACATTCCGGCTCAATTCAAATGCATGTTAAGGGAGATGAGGGCGGGGCTGTTGGAGAGAGAGAGAGAGGGCTTGAGATTCCCACTCAATGTAAGTCAATGGAGGGAGGCGGGGTTGTTGCGGTTTTGGGGAAGTGGGGGGTTTGAGATCCCCCTCCCCCCATCGCTCAATATGAGCGAATGGAATGGATGGAGGCGGGGCTGCTGAGGCGGGGGAGGGGAATGGAGTTTAGGGGAGGGGTCGTCGGCGCCCACGCGAATCTGCACGCTCGCGAATCAGCGGCTGGGCCTGGTGAGACGGGACACGGGGCATCAGCAGCGGCAGTGGAGACGGGAGCGGGGAGGCGGCGGAGGGAGGCGAGGAGGCGGCAGCGACTCCCGCAATATGCGGCCACACGCCTCTTCTGCTGCTCCCGCCGCTTGTACCGCTGTTGCCAATCCGATTGCTACCGCCAGTGCTCTTGCTGCCGCGGCGGGACGACGCGGCGAGACGTTGATGCCGTGTTGTGGAAGCTTGATGCCGCTGTTGGTGGTGGTGGTGGTGGTCGTGTGAAGACTGGTGGTGGTGGTGGTCTTCAGGCCTCCCACTTCCAGGGTGCCCTCCTCCTCCTCCTTCTGCCGGGTAGAAGGACCAGGCTCTGCCCGTCTCCTCCTGCTTCGGTCGGTCATGTCGTCCAGGTCTTCGGGAGAGGCGAGACCCGGGCAACGGCCGGCGGTCAGAGTTCACGAGCAGACGGGAGCTGGAGAGAAGAAAGCGGCTGCTTGTGAGGGACACAGTCTACATCGTCATCGCAGTCATCGCTGCTGTCATCAGCAGCAGCAGCAGAATAATGAGCAGCAGCAACTGCTTCCTGCTCATCATCATCATCATCAGTCACGATCGTAGTCATCTTAATCAGGAACTTAATGAGCTTCATCTTCATTCCCAACAGATGCACGTTCTTCATCATGAGCAGATGCATCAGCAACAGAGGCAGTATAGCAACTTCACCAGCAGCAGCAGCATTAACTTCTGCATGACCAGCTTAATAATCTTCATCGTAGTTAACCCATGGGAAGCGTCACCTTCGGCAGCAAGTGTTTCATCATGGGGCATCCACTTCATCAGTTTCATCATCTAACCATCGTCATTGTCACCATCAATAGCCTTGTCATCATCTGTCACTAGCATATTATATTTGTGAGGAGCATCATCATCTGCAACATCATCAGCAGCATCGTTGTTTGTCTGGGTGCTGATGCTAGGAATAATGTCAGACTCCTCTAACACATATCATTGTTTCTACAGTGTTGTTGTGCCTGTGTGTGTGTGTCCGTGTGTGAATCGTATCTCTGGGCACTTTATTGTGTGTCAAGTGGTGTGTTTAGTGTTCGGTATGTTCAGTGTTCTCGCAACTGTGTACACACCGCATGACACATTGTACAGTGTGCCACTTTGACAGTATGCAGCGTGTGTGCTCATACTGTATGCAACTTACTATCCAATGCACACAGCTACTGTATGATACAACGCACTGTGCGCATTGCTCATGTTTATTCATACGGGACACGTATGTACACCCACATAGCGTGTACACACAATACATAATACACTTAAATATTATGTACTCTTGTCACGTGGACAGAATGGTGTGTATTTTGTTTACAATACACGATGTGCACACCACATTTACACGCACAGCACACGTAGACGCGCTCTCTGCACACTACTGCGTGTCATGTGGACAATTTTGTGTGTATTCAGCACACACGTTATACACAGACTACACAACACGTACACGGAATGGAAGAGATATTATTTTGGTAAGTGAGTACAGTACATGTATGTACAGACATAAGTGGTGCACACAATGTGTGCTGACTTTGCTCTATGACAATTGGATGTTTTGTGTTAAGTACGCACACGCGTGTACACATTTGCACACTTGACACAGTTACCCATTGCGTATTAAATATTACGTGGATATAATTTTGTGTGCATTGCACAGTTAGCGGGGTATGTACTGTCGAAAGATCTACAATGTTGACACGTGTTTGCACACTGCGTTGACGAATGTATTGTCACGCGTTCAATTTTAGTACTCGCTGCCCAGTACACTTGTACTGTGTGTACTGTCACATAGACACTCGTTTGTGGTGCAGCACGTTACAAATGTGTACTGGCTCTTTACCTTCGTGCGTAACATACGCGTGTGTGTTGGTACACGTGTGTGCACACCGAACACGTTTACCACATGAACTGCACGTGTGACTTCTGTACAGGTGTGTTCACAGTGTACACATGTGTACACACGGGAAGTGTATAAACTATGTGCACATTCAACAAAATACACTTCGCAATCTACGTCACATGCACGGGAAGCACATTTTGTTTAATATGAACACAATCGCGTTTACGTAGTGTACACGTGTACACGTTGTGTACGACTACTCAACACAATACACGTACATTGTCTACACCTACCTTATGTGTGTGTTCTACTTGAAATGTAGGTGTGATTACTGTATATGCTTGCTTCCAACGCATGTATTTACACACGTGTACACACTGCATAACACCTGCACTGGTTGTCACGTGTTCATTAACTAGTTTCAGTATTTCACGGGCAGTAATAATTATTGCATTTCCAGAGCGATTTTCATCCGAGTACACTTTTATGGCAGCATTTACACGTGTGTGCATACTGTACACATGTGCATATTTAACGTGTACACAGAGCATACCTCAAAGTACACGTGTGGTGTTCGTCAAAGGCTGTAATCTTCATACTTCCTGCATGTGATAACACGTGTTTCTAGTCGACATGTTTGCAGACAAGTACAGTCGTGCACGTACAGTGTACGAGACGCACGTGCGTGTACATACTACCCGTGTGCACACCGCTCTTACAGTACGTAATGTCAGTACAATCGACGTGTGTACAGTACATACATTATAAGCGCTGTGCGTACAGTTAATGTACAAAGTGTACTGTGCACTCTGTATATGTGCTTCCGTATGTAATTTAGCGCACAGTACAATTGCGTTTTATTTTTGCCGTGTCTTATTTTGTTACATACTGTACGCACTGTACGTAATACAACACAGCGTGTCGGTATAAGCG
>JAZEWT010000022.1:3634972-3649828 GCA_036362905.1 Mordacia mordax
TTATATTTACGGTCTCATTTGAATCGTGTCTGATGTTTGGTCTGATGTGTAAAGTACTTGTTAGTCTACATGTGTCAGGTGCCACCTACTCCCATTTACCAGCGACTCAGAAAATATTTAGTTAGATATGAAACCCAAACTTGGCCTAAGTACAAGCCACATTACGATTATACGAACAGTCACTCTCATCTTGCAAGTATCCCGAAATGTACGTTTGAAATCATCTAACTGCCCTCGCGTGTCATGGCAACTGAACGAACTATATTTTAACTGACTTGGCACCGCTTCCTTCCCACAGAGCTCAACGATTCTGAAGGGCGTCGAGGCGATGGTGTCGACGATGCGGAAGGACAGCGAGCTGAGGCCCTCGAAGCCGGACGTGTTCAGCCCAGACACGCGGCTGTCGTTCAGCTCAGAGAGCGGCGGAGCTCACACACCCGTGGCCGAGCAGCCACCAACGACATCGTCGTCGCGGCCCGGCAGCAGAACTCAGACGCCCAAACAGGACATTTGGCCACAGACATCGAAGCAAGACAGTTGCCCCGCGACGCCCGGCAAGAGCCACGGCGGCCCGAAGCCCGACAGCTGTCCCTCCACACCGAGTAGGCCACCCCGCACCAGGGCGGACAGTGAGAGCAGGTTGCCCTCCGAGTGTGCCACGCCCGTCATGGACGCCGAGGACAGCAGGGAGGCGGACGTGGAGATGGAGGAGGTGCCCAACGAGGTAACGCTCGATGGCGGAGGCGGTGGCGCTTGGGGGGGGGCGGGTGACGCGCACGCGCCTGTGATCCTGTACAAGAGGTGGTGGATCGCGTGGGTTTCTGTGGTCGCTGGAGCCCAAAGCACTTGGCGGCGTGCAGAGGGGGAGCAATTCGAGTGAGATGAGAGATTAGATGGAAGGTTGAGTCCATGGTGGATTTGAAGACATTGAGTGTGAACTTGAAATTGATCTGGGATAAGATTGGGAGTCTCAAAAGAGATTAGATCAGACTTTCAGTCCATAACTTGGCAGGGGTGTTTGAATTACGTATTGCCATGTTCTGATTGTAAATTGTTCGCTATTTAACTGTCATTGTGTTTATGTTCTCGTTAGTCTCCACAGCCTCCACCTCCCAAAGAGCTGTCAGATGACGACATGGACATCTCGGACAATGAGACGGGGCAGTCCTCGTCAATTTCCGCACCCATCGAAGTGAACTCCCCCGTGCCCACGTCGGTGTCGCACCCACCTCCAACGTCCATCCCCCCCACGGGACCGCCGCCCATCAACCTGCCTCCCCCACCGATCCCCCCGCCCCCCCACCCGCCCCCGCCGGGCTTCCCCCCCTCCATCCCGCCCCCCTTTTCCATGCCCCCCCTTCCTCCCCCTCCCTGCGTCCCACCTCCCCCTCCGCCGCCTACGCTGGTGCCGCCCCCTTTGCCGCCACCGCCGCCGCCGCCGCCACCTCCTCCTCCTCCGTCATCCGTGTTGGTGCCTCCGCTACCCCCACCGCCGGGACTGCCAATGCCCCCGCTACCCCCACCGATGCCCCCGCCCCACTCGGCCATGCCGCCGCTGCCACCCCACTTCCACTACAACTTGCCCACCCAGGCGGAGCTGGTGCGGCACTGGTTCCGCAGTGCCGCGCCAGGGGCGCCCATGTCCTTCCAGATGCAGACGCAGATGCTGAGCCGCATACATATGATGCAGCGGTACTCGGCCACCTCGTCCGGCATGCCGAGTCAGCCCGTACCGGGCCAGCCTGCACCACCGGCACCATACCCCTACCCGTACTCGCTTCCTAGACCGTCTCCTCCCGGCGGTCCCGGTGGCCCCAGTGGTCCTGGCATGGGCAACATGGGTCATGGTCCTGCGCCGCCAATGTCCGGAGGTGCTGCCCCGCCACCTTTCCCATCAGCCCAGCTCTACCCCAAGCTGCCGCTTCCCCTGCCCTTACCTCTGCCACTGCCTCCGGTGGCATTTAACCCAGCGGTTCCTCCGCCCGGGTACAAGCCGCCCCATAAGAAGAAGGATGACCCCCACCAGGCGACGATCGACGGTGTGCTGGAAGCCGTGATGACGGAGCTGAAGAACATCATGATCCGGGACGTGAGGAAGCGCATGGTGGAGGGGTTGGCCTTCAAGACCTTTGACCTCTGGTGGGAAAAGCAGGAGAGGAATTTCAAGGTGAGGTTCTTGAAGGTGGCTCATAGGGATGAGACTTTTCTGTTCAGGTTCGTGTCGTCTTCATGAGCGTAAAACGTGGTCTGGACAAAGGCCTGCACATGCTGTCGCCGTCCCATATGGATCACGGCATTGTTAACCTGTAAATTGCGTGGTGATTTCTTTCGTGTTCTGTGGTTTCCTTCTACCCCAAAACAAATACTCGTTCATGAATGACGACCATATCCTGGCTATAGAGGTCAGTTAACTTTACGCGTACGCTTTCACAGCTGTTATGCTGTGTGAGACATTGATTTTTTAATTCAGCCACTTAATAATTTTTACGTGGCCTCAGTGAAAATTCTATTCTGAATCATGTGACTATTTAATGGAATCGGACAAACCTCTGGTGTGGTGTAAACAACATTACTAAGCAATTCTTATACACTCCCTTTGACACACATCTATTATCTGTCATCCATGCATTCGGTATAAATCATAAGCGAATTGAAATACTGGATGCACCTATGAAGACCGCGAGTCATCGTCAGAGCAAGCATAGTGCCCCCGTCCCTTTGCGCAGACAACCAACCACACGTCCTCTCTCCGTAGTTCGCCACGCAGACGCCGTGCAAGGAGGAAGAGGTCGGGAAGTCGGAGGAGGCCGCCAAGTTGGAGGATGCTGGCGGAAAGAGCGAGGAGCCGATCAAAGTGACGGAGCCGATGTCGGCGCTGCTGTGCGGGCCCTCGGCTTTCGAGAGCTGGGGAAAGGGCTCAGTGCTGGGCGTCGACAGCCTGGGCTTTGGCATGGGCCTGCGCGGCGCGTTGAGGCTGCCCTCCTTCAAGGTGATCCTCAATCCCTGGTTCATCGGTGTGGTGGTTATCTCTTAGTGACATTGCTTGAAACGGATGTTGGTGTCAGCGTGTAACTTCGCACTGCGTGGCAAAGGCCTCTCCTGTTGTCTTCGGTGGCTTTCTTCAGTTGCTGCTGTCCGGTAGCGGCTTCCGAGCTCTGTGATGTTTTTTCGCCCCTGCTGTCCCTTCACCCATCTCGCTCCACTTCTCTTCCCTTCTCTCCATCACCTCTCCACAGTAAGACTTCTCTTCCATTACCCGTTGTTCTCATCACATGTCCTTCTCCGTCTGTAATCAATTTATTTTATCCTAACAGCGTCGTAGGTCACCGCCGGTTCCTCCCCCTCCCTCGTGGGCAAAGTGTCGCAACGTTATCCTTGTTACGTGCCTAGGTGAAACGGAAAGAGCCGCCGGAGCCGGCCGCCGTGTCGGAGCAGAAGAGGATCCGCGTGAGTCCGTCGTGCGAGGCAGAGGAGGAAGACGATGAAGGTTTGAAACAATGTTTTATTTTTATTCGTCTGTGTTTTAGCATCGCCTTAATTTGATTATAGAGGTTTCCACGGCTCGGTGCATGAGATTTGTTTTGCATAGCGTTTCTTTTAGGATAGCGCAGGTGGGAGCAGGAACACTCGACACGACTATCCCAAAAGAACAGCTGTGGAGAGCAATTAACATTGCCGCAATTGTTACTGCAGTCGCACTGTCATCAGCATTTCGGCTTGGAAAAGATAACTCTATGCCAAGCTTTCACAATAAGCTTCTAACCGCTTTATAGACCCATCCTGGAAGATGATAGCCAGGCTCAATTTTATCCAAGTCAATTGAGAAATAAAAATTATACACAATGGCAATTTTTGTCGTTATTGGTTCATTGAGATCATCAACCCACTACACACTGGGACCTGATTCAGTCGCTACTCATCAACGGCTGTCTGTGTGTAAATTTGTGATTTTTAAGGTGGCAAGGTGAATGAAAGATGCTGCTGTTGCCTATTGTGTATATTGGTGATCACTAGCTGAAAAGCTATCTGAAGTAGCGCTGTGGTATCCTTAGTCCAGACATTCTACAGCATGGAGGGCTGCATTGCGTTGCAAGTGCTTCAAATTGATTCTTCCTATCTTAACATGACGCCGATGGCCAGCGGTGAAAATGTAAATGTAGAAGTGCTGTTGTGAAACCTATTCATGCTGCGGCCTACGTCAACTGACAAAAAACAGTGCTTACCCCAACAGTCCTTTTAAGGCCTTTACGGTGGATCTCTGTGTGTGTGCGGATGAGCAGAGGAGAGAATGAGCGACGTCTCGGAGGCGGAGGGGCAGCCGGTTGGACGTGTGCGGAAACACAGGGTGGCTCGACCCCTGGAGCTTGACAGCGAAGGGGAGGAAGAGGAGAAAGAGGAGAAGAAGGTGAGTGTCCACCGTAGTCGCCCGTACAACAACTACACCCCACCCTGCGCCGTCATCGCACGCGAAGGACGCCCCGCGCCGTAGAAACAGCCGATCAACCTATCGATTGTTGCTGTGATTATTAGTGAATAGTTGTAGCAGCAGCAGCGGCATACGGTTGAAGACCGAGGGACGAAAGGAGAGAGATTTAACGACAAGCGGATAATGCATCGCACGGAATTAAAGTTCACGAGAAATTTAATTTGATAAGTTGACCCCATGCAGTAATGGAACGTTAGGTAAAAAAAACAAATATATCTTCACTCCGCGCCGGTTGTTTTGGAATTGATATTAAGCATTGCTCTTTCACTCGAGGAGACACATCACGAAGGAGAGCATAGGAACGCTCACTGTAGCTTTCCTGAAATATCGGCTCTTAAGAGAAATTCTCATATTGAATTGCGGGCACTTACATAATAATCCTCCATTTGTTTCCCAGGAGCAAGAGATGTCAGTGGAAGAGGAGGAAGAGGAAGAAGAGGACGACGAGGAGGAGGAAGAAGATGAAGAAGAGGATGAGGAGGAAGAGGATGAAGCGGAAGAAACGGAAGATGCAGCAGAGGGATCGGCGGAGGTGGAGGAAGAGGAACGCTCTGATGTGGAAAAGCTAACGCGACCAGTCGACGTGAAGATGGAATCAGACGGTAACCAAGCGGGCTGCATCCCAGACATGAATCCAACGTTCTATTCTCCCGAGTTAAAAATTTGTCTAGAAATGTACACCACTTACAAAGTGCTTACGTTTTGTACCAGACACGAATCTGCTCACGCTAAGGAGCGGAATCGGAGATGCTCAGAGAAATTCGGTTCAACGCCATTAGCAAAC
Organism: Mordacia mordax; assembly: GCA_036362905.1. Taxonomy (NCBI): domain Eukaryota; kingdom Metazoa; phylum Chordata; class Hyperoartia; order Petromyzontiformes; family Petromyzontidae; genus Mordacia; species Mordacia mordax. Next base: position 3,640,243 of record JAZEWT010000022.1, read on the forward strand.
CGCTGTCAACGAGTTTTTTTTAATTCTTTATGCCCCCAGGTGCTCAGACAGCCAGCGAGGTCTCCTCAAAGTCTGGCACGGAGTCGACCTCTGCATCTGGCTCAGAATCGCAGTCGGAATCTCGTTCCGACTCGGAGACGGAGTCGGAATCGGAGTTGGAGTCGGAGCTGGAGACGGTGAGTCGCACCTCCCGATCGGACGCCCGCCCCGCTGACAAGGCCTCGTTCTCCATCTCATCGTCGTCCTCATCGTCGTCCTCCTCGTCCTCCTCCTCGTCGTCCTCTTCATCCTCCTCGGAGTACGAGAGCAGCTCTTCGTCATCTTCGTCATCCGAGTCGGAGTCAGACGAGGAGGAGAGCGTGCGGCGCAAGACGAGAGCACGGGCGAGCGCCAGCGCTGTGGCAGCGCTCGATAACGAGGACTACACATTCGACGCGGACGATGAAGGCGACGAGGTGGCCACGGCAGGTACGGTGTCCACCCTGCCCCCCCCCCCGCCCCTGCAACATCTCTACTCACTCTCTCCGCGAGAACGCTGATGCCGGCCACGATGTTCCTGGCTATCTTGTCCTTGGCTTGTGCGGTCGGTGCCGGTAATGGAGGGTTTTTTTCGGATTGAATGAAATTGGCAGTTATGCCATTACAGATTCAATCGCGTAGACAGTTCGGTTTGAAGTCAGGACCCAAAACATATCCTCCGTAGGTGGCTCCTTAGACTAAGGTGTTCTGCAAAAAATCCATTATTAACAAGGTATCCGTAGAACCTTTTGATTAATATAAGACTGGTAGATCTTTACTGGACCAACAGACTAACATTAAATCGGGTGAAAAGCGCCCTAGAAGTGCAAATATTACTATTATTATTGAACCATAGACTAACATGGGACTCGAAGATGAACATTGAACCCAAAGACAAACGTGGGACTCATAGACTAACATTGAACTCCAAGATTAATATTGAACCCATAAAGCAACATTGAACCCCTAGGTTAACAGAGTCCATAGAATATAATCCCGTGCCTATACCGTTTCAGAAGTACCGACATTCCGTGAGAAAAAGAGCGAGCCGTGCTCCCCCATGGCAGCGCCAGCGGCGCCAGTGGCACCAGTGGCACCGCCGCGCGCTGCCCCAGCCACCCCGCCGAGCAGGGCAGCTGCTGTACCCTGCGGGCCGTCCACGCCGCCGGGCTTGCCACCATGCTCAGATGAAAGCGACGCGGAGGCGGCAGTGTGCAATGAGGAGGACGTGCCTCGGACACCCCGCGGGGACCCGCCGCTGCAGTCGTCCTCATTCTCGGAGGTCGACTTCCCCGAGCCGCGGGGGCTGCGTTTCTCCTCGTCGGACCTGGACGCCAGTGTCGTCGTGTGGAGGTCGGCGGCGCACGGGCCGGTGGCGCCATCGGCTACGGTGCCGCCGACACCGTGTGGCTTCGCCATGCCGCAGAGGGTTCCTTTGATGGCGCGAACGTCGCTGTCGGATTCGGTTCCTCCTACGACGCACCTGGGACCCCCGTCGGGGTCGACTTTGCTCCCTCCGCCCTCGCCTAACCTTAACCTCAATATCCCCTCGACGCCCGGGAAGGACATGGGCTTCGCGTTGCCATTCTCCGAGGTTTTGCCGCACAGCCCCGCCCCCACGGACAGCGGGAGCCAACAGGGGGTGCCGGCGTCAACCGACTTTGGGCCGCTGCCCGGGACGGAATTTACTTCATTCCAGAATTTGCGGACCATTGCCAGCAAAGACGACAGCCGTGCGATGGATACCTCATCACCCCTGGTGGACGTCAAGGAGGTGTCGAGCGGCCAGAAGAGGACTGAGAGTCTCTTCAGGAGGGGCGAGATCGAGTGTGACATTTCGTCAGACGATGACGTCCCGGAGCACAACGGGGCCGTGTCGGCCATCCTCTCCTTTCTGTCGGAGGATGAAGCGCTGGAGGAGAGTCGTCCCGTGCCCGAGCCGTTGGACGAGGAAGATTTGTCCGAGACGAAGGATGCTGTCGCCTCGCTATCGGACTCACCCGCTGCTGCGACCAGCGATAACATCTGCAAGCCGAGGCCCGAGGCCAAAGTCACGGATGTTTACGCGGAATCGAGGAGGTTGACGTCGGACAAGATTAAGCTGCGGCCCGTGGTGATGCTGCACTCGAGAGACTGGGAGAAGCTCAAGCAGTTCCGCTACGTGGACGCCGACCGGACGGAGAAGGTGGTGACCCTCAAACTCTCAGCACAGCAGTCAGCATTGCAGGCGGAGCTCGGGAAAAACCTGCGGTACAAGGCCAACTCGGCGACCGCCGCTGACATCACCGCCGAGCTGTTCGCCGAGATCAAGCAGAAGAGCATGCAGGAACTGCAGGACGATGAATCGAAACGGGATTTGGAGGACGATCGGGAGGACGGAGAGCTTGGACGCCCGGCAGACGACATGAAAGTGGAAGTGGTATGCAAGCGAGAGGTGGCGGCATCGGAGGAGGCCGTGGATGAGGAGGAAGAGGAGGCCGGGAAAGAAGAACAGGAGGAGGATCGCGTTATCGATGAACGGCGTTTGAGAGCCACCGTATTTGCCGAAAGCCCCAAAGCGGGTGAGACCAGGTTGAAATCGAAGCGTAGGGGAGTCGTTCTTGTGGAAGTGCAGCCCACGCCATGCGTATCAAGCGAAGCCCCCATCTTGTCGCCTGGCCTTACGGGGTCTCCCGCATCTGCCCAGGACAGCGGGGACCTCAGGGTCTGGGACTCGGAGTCTCGGCCGATCGAGATCTCGATGGAGACGGAGTCGAGGCTCACACCGCCGGACGAGGAGATGTTGCCGCAAGCCGAGGTGGAAGTTGATGACACCAAGCTGTCTGCCGAGAAGGTGCGGGACTCGAAGACTCGTGACGAGGAGGACGAGAGGTGTTTGGGTGCGGACGAGGAAATAGTTGTCAAAGCCAAGCTCTTAGAGAAGGTGCAGAAACTGAAAGAGGAGCAAGTGTTTGAAGCGGAAGGGTTGAACGACGTGACCTTGAAACTGAAAGTGGAAAAGGGAGAGGTGCTGAGAGATGAAGTTGATGTAATCAAAAGTGAAGATCTCATCGATACGAGGACAGTGAAGGATGAGGTGTCGAAGGAAGAGGTCATGAAAAATAAAGCACTGACGGATGAGGCCTTGAAAGAAGACGTGAAAAAGAGGATAGTTCAGGACGAGGTGTTGGAAGAGGAGGTGTTGATCAAGACACTGAAAGATGAGCTGTCTACAGATGACATCGTGATAAAGAGGATACTGAAGGAAAGGTTACCACAAGATGACGTCATGAAGAAGGAGGTTAAAGAAGAGGAGTTGCAGGAGGACAAGAGGGAAGACCGGTTGTCAGTAACGATCAAATCCGAGCTCCCGCCTGAGGATTTTCTGCCAAAACCCCTCGCTCAGGAGCCGCCGTCCTCCGAGGCTCCAAGGGCGGATGTGAAAATGTCCACGCCGTACGACGCGCCGATCGCGACCGCCACCGCCACCGCCGCCATCCCCGATGCGCTGACGCACGTCGGTGTTTGCGGCGGCGTCAGCAGTGGTAGCGACCGGGGCGGCGTCGATACGGCGCTGCCCGAGGGGCTCTTCGCTGATGCGGCCGCGCGGTCCAAGGTGGGGCGGAAGAGCCGGCGGCGCAGCCTGCGTCCGTCGGAGGGCCTCGTCGCCCGCATCCCGACGCCGCCGCCCTCGCCGCCGGACTTCCAGTTCCGCCCGCGCAGCCAGTTTGAGGAGATGGCGATCCTCTACGACATTTGGGACATGGGCATCGACGCGGAGGATGTGGAGTACTTGCGCACGACTTACGCGAGCCTCCTGCAGCAGGACCACGGCATGGAGTGGCTTAACGACACCCACTGGGTGCCTCACCCTCATATCCTTGTTGCGCTGCGCGAGTGCACCGCTCGACACGGCTGCACGTGAACAACGACAACAGATCACTTTGAGCCTCGTACACGGCGCAGGTCGCGAGAGCGAGTGCGCGATAGGGTGGCGCAGCGGTCAGATCTGCGCCTCTCAAAAAGAAGGTCTCGCCCAAGGCGGTTCGATTCCTGCCTCGGCCATCTTTCTGTGTGGCGTTTGTGTACTTTTCTCCCTGTTGTGCTTGGTTTTCCTCTTGGTTCTGCAGTTTCCTTTCACAACTAAAATAACAAGCAACAATTAATTAATTATTTGCGCCGCCCGATAACATTAAATAGAGGACAGAGTGTCTGGCAGATATTGGCGCCGGCTAACAGCACCCCTACCTTTCCCTCACCCGCCTTTCCATGACTCTCGAATTGTTCTCTCTTTGAACGAATACCTTCGACACTGAACGAATATGTGTCCGTTATACATTGTAATCATTTTTATTAGGGCTGACAAGGCCAGACACACAGAGGAGATTCAGGACCAGTTAAGATTCTTGCCACTGAGCTTAGTCGTGGCTAGAAATCGGATTTGCGTTATCAGGTTCAAGGCACTAACCATTGTACCACCACTCTCCCCCGATGCAGACAGGCATACCAACACAACTTTGCAAAAACACCGCCACCATCAGCACCGCATGCAAACACATCCCGCTGTTTGTCACAAAATGGCAGTGCTGACCCCACAGTACTTTTATCAGGCTTAAGGCCACGTGAAGTGTGGAAAGCTCATTGTTACGACATGCTTACGTTTTATTTGACACGTTACACAGATTTGATGCGGTTTAACTTGTTGCCCGCCTATTTTACAAGGGAGGTCCGTGGTGTTGCATTAGCACAGCAGCAACAAAACAAGGATACATCGCCACATTTGAATATTTGGCATGTAACAAATGAGCTGTTTTCACGAGGTCAGTGGACAGGCGGGTAACGCGAGACAACACGCACACGGGGTGAACACACGCGGCGAGCACGGACGCTCGTGCGTTGCTCTCCTTTACGGCGTCGCACACACGCACATCCCCCGCGCTGAGCGCGCCGGCGGCCGCGGGCACCGCAAGAAGGCGACGGGCGACGGGCTGCGGGAGCACGCGACGGGCTGCGCGCGCAGCGAGGGCTACTACAAGATCAGCATGAAGGAGAAGGCGCACTATCTGGCCGAGCGGCTCGTTGCGCTGGACGAGCAGCTGCCGGCCGACACGCAGGTGACGCAACCGCTCCTCGACCGCGGTCCGCACGCGCGGCCATGTGCGCCCATAGCGCCGATTTCGTCCACTGGTTCTCATCCGCATAGACTCGAACTAAGCTGGTGCTGCCTCACCCTATTATTCCCACATGCACCCCACACGTGCAGTTGCTGTCTGCTTCGAGGTCGTGTGGGATTCCCGTCGTCGTATTCCAGCTGATTTTTATTGGTGGCACCAAGGATTATGCGGAGTAGTGAGCGTTGTTGTCGCGCCCACGTTAGCAATGTAATCGTGAACGTTCATTGCTGTGTCTGCACCTTCGGCCGTTTTTAAAGCTTATCGTTAGCAAAGTTAAATCAGAGCGTGCACTATTTTTAATGCCAAATAATTGCAACGTGCTCATTTTAAAATGTCAAACATTGGCCACTGCGCAGCCGCCTTCACTTCTTCCTAGCCGTCCAGAATTATGGCGCGATTCCGGCCAAGCCTCGTCGCGCTCGCCGCCGCCGTTGTGTTGTGGTTCCGCCCTAACCGCGGCATCGTCGTGTCGATTGCCGCGCTCGCAGGGCATGAGCATCCCGGCCCAGCCGTCCCTGTCGACGCGCGCTGGCTCGGAGCGGCGCTCCGAGCAGAGGAGGCTGCTGGCGTCCTTCGGCAGCGGCGGTCCGGCTGACAGCGACCTCTTCAAGTTTAACCAACTCAAGGTGACCGGGGTTCCCAATTGCGGGATGACGCGCATCCACGCGCGTACGACCGCGCGTTCCTGCGTGCGGTCAGGGGAACGGTGGCACGGTGATTTTCGAGACGCGCAGCGAGCCGTGCGACCCGAGTTCAATCTCCCGCTCACAGCCAATGACGGTGACGGCGGTTACGTGAACCAGCCCTCGGTCTCCTCTACGTGGACCCAGCTTCAAATGAGTACTTGGGTTGCTGTGTAAACACCACCACTAAAGACACAAAGGTGGCTGAGTGTGGTGCCAGCTAGCGATCCGCACCGGTGCAATTCCGTTTTTTCACATATGCTCGCTGACAGCACTTGCCCCATAGTCTGTTGAAGGCAATACAGGGGATCTTGTGCGTGTGATTTTGTATGCATATATGTGGGTGTGTGCGTGGGATTATTAGTGCATTAATTTGCACTGTATGCTACGGTTTGGACCACCTCGGTTCAAATCCCGGGCAAGGCTACTGCCTAACTAATGCCCACTTCATGCGGTGGCCGCATACACCTCGTGCTGCACAAAGACTGCTGCCACTGGGGATCTGCTTGGCTGGACTCGAGCAAGCAGCTGGAATGGCTGAGATGTGGTGTGATGCAAGGCGCTTTTGAGATGTGAAGGAATTGAAGCAAGGGCCCTGTGTACGATCCTTTGCATGCGCATCTGTGTCTCCAGTTCCGCAAGAAGAAGCTCAAGTTCACCAAGAGCGACATCCACGACTGGGGCCTCTTTGCTCTGGAGCCGATCGCGGCCGACGAGATGGTGATCGAATACGTGGGCGAGGGCATCCGGCAGGTGAATACCAACCCTTCATCCCCCACGCCCCCCTCACCCCCCGCGCCTCGAACACTCGCCCTGCGTAGCTTCTCTCTGATGCCGCGTTTCCACTCCGCTTGGATTGCCACAGCAACCTTGCTGGGAAAACCCGGCCCCGGTGCCGTGCATTGCCATGGGCGCGCTGATGCGGAGCTGGTTTGAGTGCTCCGATTTTGACCAGAAATCGAGAAGAGCAAACAAATGGACTCGTTTCCGTGCTATGCCAAAAAAATCGAGTTTTTCATCCGAGTTGCGCCGCTCTCTCCCAGCATTGCTTCCAAGTAAGACTTTGTCGGAATTCCTTGCAAAAATGCGGTCAAGTGACTGGAGCTTCTGTAGAGGCCACAGTGGCGAGAAAACAACATGAATTAATAGAATCGGTAGGGAGGGAGAACCGCACCTGGCTGAATCACGAGAGTTTGCGATCGTGGTGGCGTGAGTTTTGCAAATCGCGAGCATCCTGGAGTCGCGCTTCCCATCCTCGAGCGAGCGGTGCTCATGCGGTTGTGCGTGGCGTGAGAAAACGATTATAAATGCGTGATGCGTGGCACATTGTTCGCCCAACGTTGAAAGGTATTCGTGCGAAGAGAGAACGACTCAGATGTGAGGAAACAAACAGAGAGGTGGGAAGGCAGGCCAATAAATGCATCCTATAAAATATGATGTTATTGGCCAATGAATGAGTGGATTTTTTTTTTTACTTATGGGAGAAAAAGAAAAGCCAGAGGAATTCCAATGCATAAGTGGGGGAGAGAACACAGAAACTCCACATGGCAAGGACCCCGAGGCGTGGATAGAAACCGCCTCGGGCAGGACCTTCTTTCTGTGAGGCGCTGACGTTACCGCTGCGTAGACACCTGTCACCTTGCCGCGCCCTCGGCCCCGTCGATCCCTAGACGTGAGTGCGGCGGTGAGACGTCGGGGAAGGAGGGGGGGGGGCGCGACGTTCGTTTTGCGGGGTGACCGTTCTGCGGGATCCGGGAGGGGGGGGGTCTTGATGGCGCGCGCTGTGCGGTGCCGCAGGTGATCGCGGACATGCGTGAGCGGCACTACGAGAAGGAAGGCATCGGCAGCAGCTACATGTTCCGCGTGGACCACGATCACATAATCGACGCCACCAAGTGCGGGAACCTGGCGCGGTTCATCAACCACAGCTGCAACGTGAGTGACGCTCACTCTTCCGACTCAAATCCCCACGGGCAGGGGGTTCCATGTGCGTGGCCTCCACAAACTTGGAGGGAAATCGTTTATTTGAAAAGGCTTACGATATTTTGCATTCGGAAGTTTTATGTGCTGATTTAAAAGAAAAAATTGTGTTTAATTTGAAAAGAACAGTCATTTGGACTGAAAAAAATACTTGAAATTTTTTTATAAAAGTATGTTTTTTTTTAAGCTGAGCTTACAAATGTTTGTATTTGGAGATTTTTTTGCGGATGCAGCTTCTTGATTTTTGAGACTTGCATCCAATTCATTAGTCCCAATATAATTTTGCCATACAATTTACGATTAAATACCACCCAATAGAAATAATGCCACACACAGTTTTAATATAGGAAGTGATGGAATGTTATAGGCTTAGTAATGCACCTCTTAGTAACCACCTATGTCATGTATTAAAGATTTCCATCAGTTCGTCCGACGCGCTGCGTCGGGCTGAGTCACCGTGGCTTTGCCGCTCGTGCACAAACCCAAACGGTGTTGTGCCGCTGTTGCTGGGAAGCGACCGACCGGCGTTCACCTCTCATTCGTTTTTTTGTTTTCCCGTTTTCAGCCCAATTGCTACGCCAAGATCATCACCGTGGACTCGCACAAGAAGATCGTCATTTACTCCAAGCAGGCCATCGCCGTCAACGAGGAGATCACCTACGACTACAAATTCCCCATCGAGGACGAGAAGATCCCCTGTCTCTGCGGCGCCGAGAACTGCCGGGGAACCCTGAACTAAGAGCACCGGTCGTCGCCTCTCGCCCCCTCGTCCGCTTGCTCGCCCATCCGACCAGCTTGACGGAGCTCGTCTCCTTGAAGGGGCAGGGCGAGCTCGCGCGTGGGTGAGCGATCGAGCGGACGAGCTGTGCTCCATGGGCCGGTCGGGCACTGAGACCGGAGCTGCGTGCGCAGTGAGTGGTCGGCATGAGGCAGCTGGCAAGTTGTTTGAAGGTCGTGAAGGACCAGAGGAATTTTAGGGCAAGGGTTACCGGTAGAATGCTCCCGTAAATGCGTTTCACATGGCAACTCGGCACGGCATTTGTATGGAGGCATAGAATTCTCCGTAGCAAATTAAAGCTGAATATCTTGACTAATATATGGAGAATAAGTAAATGTTTAGCTATAACCAGCAGAGACGCCGTAGATCGCAAAGCAAACCATAGCAACACAGAACGGTATAATAGACAACACGTGCAATAATATGGCAAGCAACAGAAAATGTCTCTGCAGAGCGCACTGCCTCGGGTAGCCATGTGATGCCATGCGACGCCTCTCTATGGTCCAATTGGCAGTTGCCCATGTGTGGAGCAGCGATTAGAGTCACGACAGAAAATAATCTAACCACTCATTACCAGCCACGATTCCCGTCGACGATTACCCTAAAATTACCTTTGGGCACCACGGCCTTAACGACAATACGAAGGTGAATGGCCCGACCGGTGCGACGCTGAGCCAGGAATACCGAGGAGACTGATTGTTTATTTTCACATTGCTGCTACTGGTGGACTTTTTGAAATTCGTGCAAAAAAAAATGTAAATAGTATATTTTTGTGACCGAAGAAGCACTCGCAAAGAGGGAGGAGGAGAAACCCTTTTTGCCCAATGCTGGCGAGGAGGTGGACATGCCAGCATTGCTTATGCGCACACATTTTTCACGCCCAGTCCCCGGTCCCGTTCTGCGTTCCCGCGAAGCGGCGCGGTGTCGTCGGCGCCCGGTTCGAGAAGCTCGTTCACTTTGTTTCCCAGGTTGAC
>JAZEWT010000022.1:3698303-3708362 GCA_036362905.1 Mordacia mordax
ACTGGGCCACCGCGCCGCCCGTATAAAATAATGACTAAATCAATTAAGGACATCAAATAAACAAAAATAATTATTAAAACAAATATGTACAGCGTTGAAATGTTCGTCCATACAGAGAGACTCTTGACATAAGTCCACGTCTGTCATCCACGAGCTCTCTTTCCTTCAGTTTTCCAGTTTTGACCAGACTTGAAATGTCTTCTTTCCTCAAAACATGCCCGAGAAACTCCTGTGGTGCCAAGCCCCGCGCCGTGCCAGTCTAAGTGCACCTGCACACCCATGCCCAGCGATGTCATGGGGGGTGAGTGGGATGTGCGCATTGAGCGGTGCCGAGTTGTGTGATGGGGATAGTCGAGTAAAATGTCGTGCGTGCCAGGCTGGGTGCACGTGGGCACGCCCGGGGTTTGAGCCGGCAGAGGGAGAAGTGTGGTGCGAGCGGGGCGCAGGTCGGGTCTGATTGACTTGGGCACTGTTGCTGTGGGTGGTCGACTGAAGAGAGGTAACCGAGAGGTGAGGACGGTAAAGAGCAGGTGGCTCACTCCGAGGAGTAAACAACTCGGGTTACGCAATGGTCGAATGTCCGAGAGACGAGAGTAAGAGGGTAGCGTCACGGGGTTGAGGTGATGTCGCATAGAACGTTCTGGAAGGGGGATGATGGATACATAAGGGAGATGCGCAGAGGGAGAGACAGTTGGATGGGAACGTCACAGCTGACGGTGTGTGATGTAGGGTGCGGCGGACCTTTCAGGTGGGAGCGCACGGCTCGGCGCCGATATTGAGGTAGAGAGTCGGTTGAACCCCGCAGCGCTCGACAAGGCCCCTTCGGCGGAAGTCCGCTCAGGGCAATCGAGCAACATGGACTCGATTTTTGGGTAATTTCCACAGTCGGGGAATGGATTGTTTTACCACTTAACATAAACACACAAAGTTAAAATTCTCAAACAAGCCCATTTAACCTAAAATATTTTTTTTTTATGAAAGCAAGTACAAATATATGTTTTAAATAGTGGGACTAACAACACGAGTAATGATGTCCTTTATTCACCAGGAAAGTTTGAGTCTCAAGACTAATGAGAGTCCTGCTACAGTGGACCGTTCGGTCAGCACCATCGATAAGAGTTTGGCTTCATGTCGGAGGAAACACGAGCACGCGGAGAATGCCCACTATGCATACGAGGGGATTCCTTTGGATACCACAGAGATTCAAGAATCCATTGCACTGCCAACTATGTGTTTATATAGTATCGCTCCCCTCTCGCTTTACTGCACTGCCATGACTGCTGCGTTAATACCGCGATTAGAGCGTAAAGCCAAAGATAAAGTTAACTCAGGCCCTGTTAAGTCTCATCTTCACACTCATAGAGATGTAATGGCACATGGCCTGCAATTGGTAAGTAGGCAGGCAGGAAGCTAGGGCCGTGCGCTGACAGGCAGGGCATTCTGTAGGCATTCGTTCATTATCAATCTCGCTTAATCCTGTACAGGGTCGCGGCGGGGCAGAGCCTATCCTGGCCGACAGAGGGCGCAAGGCGGCAGGATATCCAGAATGTGACACCAGTACATCGCAGGGCACGTTTTTTGGACCGATTTACTCAGCAGGCCAATGAAGCGTGTCATTGGACGGTGGGATGAAAACGGAGTACCCGGCAAAAAAAGCATTGGGAGAACACGCAAACTCCACACAGAAAGGAACCCGAGCCGAGAATCTAACCCGTGACTGTGTTTCTTGCTGTGAGGCGACCACGCTCTCCGTGCCACACGCCAGTGTTAGTGAATACGTGTATTTGGGTCTAGGGAGGTGTGTGAGCAGGCGGTATACCGTACTCACTAGTACTTTTGTGATAGTAATTCTACAGTACAGTGTTTGTTAATATTAGGAAGGTAAGTGCAGTATCGGACCATGAGAAGAGGTGACTCTTTGGGATGTCTTCATCCAGCAGTGGCTAGAGCACGACTGATGATAGTGAGTTTGTTGAGGATTAATTACATGCGGTTCTCTCCACAGCTCTGTGCAGTGCTTCGTGACCCTCGGGTGAAAAGCGCTCTAGAAGTGCAATTATTATATTGTAAACCTCTATCGGAAACCGGATATAGCTCTAGCGAAGAGTCTTTATAATCACGGTAAATCACACGCGGTAGAGTCCTAAAGCTCGTGGGGAGAGCTGTCGGTATGCGGTTAAGGTATCCAGGTATGAGGTAGGTGTAACCCATGGGAGGTGTCTGAGTGTACCTGTCGTGTGCACGCAAAACAAGCAGCCAGTCGCTCCACTTATGTAAATTATTTCACTTTATTATCTTGCAGCTTCACACGATGACCAGTGCAATACCGTCGGGTGGACTCACTTCATTGAGGGTAATGTCTGATAATTATTATCAGCGTTACGTTCGAAGTGCTTTCCTTTACACTTTTAATCGCCAAATCGCTTGCGCGTAGACAACCGCATGCGGGCCACACGCCGGGACGATGCCAGGCGCCAGGTCAGGTGAATCTGGCTGCCATGGTGCACCATGTCAGGCGTGCTCTACACGCCCGCCAGGTGTGTGCCTCGCAGACAGGTGTTCCACGTGCCGCCAGTTGTGTTCCACGTGATTCCCGAGTGTCCAATTTATTCGCTGTCCTTGTCCTCGCCGTGGGTGATGACATAGCAGAGGTTCTTGTAGTCCAGATTGCCGGCCACATCGGGAGGGAAGGCGGTGAACATCTGGTCGATCTGGCGAGATGAGAAGAGTAACAATTTTTGGCGTCAGGAACCACGGCCAGGGAACAGTAATCGTTTGCATTCCTCTTGATCCAATCGCACAAGCACAATGTGGACTTCACGGCTCGTAATTGACGTCTTGGATTGCGGACGGATAAAGTATATTGTTACGAGTACAAGCGTTTAGCACACCAATTGTTCTTGTTTCAGCTCATCGGTATGTTCAAGAACAATCCAGACAGCCACGTTTAGTATTACGACACAAGCTGAATCAATCCCATCAAGTGGCCAAACTCAAAACTCAACGATGAAACATATTGCGTGAACTTTAATTCGACCTGACCCAGAAAGATGGATTTCATCGATTTCATCGATATTGCGTGAACTTTAGGTTGAGTAAATGTCTATTCTGATCAGGAGGCCATAGACGGGTGGACAATTCAAGTCAGGGTTCCTCCAGTGGAGAAGAATGTTTGGCATGAGATATACAGTTGGGAATGAAATGTGGTCTTGTGCTTAATATCCTTCCTCTTCATATTCTGGTGCCTGGGCTCTTCCGTCCTGTGGGCCTTCGTGCAGTTGCGAGCGACAATGTGTGCACACAAAGACAAAGACACAAGCCCTCGCATAGCCTTAACGGACTATAGGGTCATGTGACGGTCGACACGGCACATGAGGAGGTGTGCCGTGTCGACCGTCAATATTTGCACACTGCTCTTGGTACTCAATTGAGGCTGAGTCGACCTCGGGGAGGACCGATTCAGAAAATTGTCACTGTTGTCGGCAGTGAGTACACACGTACACACACACGTACACACACACGTACGCACCTCCTCCTTTGAGAACTTGTCAGCCTGCGTCGTCAGCATCTCGGTGATGCTGGAACACAAACGTATTCGACAATGAGATGCGAACACCAACCGCACAATGAGCACAGCGAGGTAGGAAAAAAAACATTTAAAAAAACCATTGACACAAACACACTGTGACTACAAACACTCGCAGCATTTAAACCAACACAATCACAAGTCTGCCCGGCGATGGACCGGCGTCCCGTCGTCGGGTGTATTCCTGCCTTACGCCCTGTGTTTCCGGGATAGGCTCCGGCTCACCGTGACCCTATATAGGATTAAGCGGTTTCAGATAATGAGATGAGATGAGAATCACAAGTCGACCCAAACACAGCAGCTTGAACCACAGAGACCCACAGATAAAAAAAAACACCCATGCACTGAAAAAACTCAAAGACCTCAACGGTCGAACTGACAGTGGTGCTGCTTATGTAGTCCATGCTTTGAGATCGGTGACCACATTCGGATTGTGAGAGAGCCTTAGCTGTCGACTGGTGTGAGTGGAGATAGCTGCATCAGCCACGCATGCGAGGTTCTGATGTGGCTCTGTAGGAGATGAGAGGGACTCACTAGGCCTTCTTGACGATACCCGTGGCCTGGGGGTCGAAGACCTTGAAGGCAGCGAGGAGAACCTCCTCGGGGTCTGAACCTGCAGAAGAGAGGAAGACAGCAGATAGATAATTTACATCTCACAACGGTGAAGGGTGGTCTGAAACATTTTATTATTTTAAACCTAGAGCAGGAGCTTAGCAAAACAAATTGAAAGGCAAAATAATAATATTTCGTGTGCAGTCATCGGTAAACAGGCTCGCAACTTTAACTGATTATATTTGAAAACGAATTCAATCACCGGCATCTGACACTCACGTTTAAACCCAAAATCTCAGTGGTGCTGACTCAGCACCCTGACTCCTGAGCCGCCCTATCGGAGGGACGGGATTAAAAACCCATGGAGCTTCGTACGCCCTCTCACCTTTCAGCTTCTCGCCGAACATGTTCAGGAAGACGGTGAAGTTGATGGCACCTGGGGCCTCCTTGATCATCTCTTCCAGTTCCTCATTTTTCACGTTCAGACGGCCTGCGAGGCACAGATATAACCACTTAATATCTGGCTGCTCACCGGTAGGCCAGAGTCGGTGGCACGTAACTCGCAGCCATGGACTATGGCGAGAAAGCAAGAAGTATACTGGATGTGGTGTGCCAGGTGCGGAAATATTTTCAGGGTTGATTTTAAGCCCTGAGCAGAACGAGTTGTGCAGGCGCATGAGGTCATAATAAAACGAATCTTAAAATTGGAATTCCATTTGTTCACCGAGTGAAGCCTCGCCAAGTTTCAAGACTCCTTTTCAGAATGGTCCCGACAAGTTTTCACAGTAGGCGGCAACCAATGATGTATTTATTCCAAATGAGACGTTTAGCCAATGATAGCGATTGTGGTGGTTGTGTGTCATTGATCTGGACATGACGATAATATTTGTGGTGGTGGTGCTTGGGGTGGTGGTTGTACTTGGGATGGTGGTGGTGGTAGTTAGGGTGGTGGTGGTGCTTCGGGCAGTGGTGGTACTTAAGGTAGTGGTGGTACTTATGGTGGTGATGGTGGTGGTTAAGGTGGTAGTGGTGCTTATCATTGTTGCCCATATCGTACCCAGAGCACCGAAGGTGTCTCTCAGGTCGTTCTTGTCGATGAATCCGTCCCGGTTCTGATCGATCAGGGTGAAAGCCTGTGTGAGAGAAGAAGCACATACGCCTATAATACGGCGATCTTCATAAGTTATAACTATAATGCTTGCATTTCTAAAGCGCTTTTCACTCGAGGGTCACAAAGCGCTGCACAGAGCAATGGAGAGAATGTCATGTACGCACTCTGTAGAAATGAACCATCTCTATGGCGCTATAGAAATGCAAAATATTATTATTATAAATCTAGAATTATCCACACGTATCTGTGGATCTCCGCGTAGCTCGTTAGCTTGAGACCCAGTTTATTCACTGCCATTTCTATCGCTACCACCATGGTTAATACTCTGGTGAACTTCACTCCTTGACTCTACATTTAATTGACGCTAAACACACTTAAAAGATTGCTATCAAATTTAATGTATGATAGATTTTATAATTCGAATGCGAGTGCAATCTTACGATATTAATAATAATAGCATTTCTAGACATTGTTATAAGTTTATTTATTAATAGATTCCTATTTTTGTTTATCGATAGTGTTTTTGTCGACTGGTATATCTTTCACTAATGTAACTTGCTTCCCCCTCCCGGCTGGGCAACTCTTTAAAAAAGCTACATAGCTCAACGGTTCCTTCCAGCTTAAATAAATACTGAACACCAACGCTGAAGGTTTATCTAACAGAGCGAGTTTGTCATTTAATCTACGTCTGTTTTCAACCTAGGGCGGCGCGGTGGCCCAGTGGTTAGCGCTGACGCCTCACAGCAAGAAGGTCCCGGGTTCGAATCTCTCGGCTCGGGTGCCTTTCTGTGTGGAGTTTGCATGCTCTCCCCGTGTCCACGTGGGTTTTCGCCGGGCACTCCGGTTTCCTCCCACAGTCCAAAAAACACGCCGCTGCACAGTTTAATTGGCTTGCAGACTAAATTGCCCGCAGTGCCCGGTGATGGACTGGGGTCCCATCGTGGGTATATCCCTGCCTTGCGCCCCGTGTCTGAGATGAGTTTCAAATCGCGTGCAGCTGGAAAGCCTGATGCAGTCCCATGCTCTTAGCGGTGTCTGCTCGACGCGTCTGACCCCGCACATCACTGCCAACTCCTTACATTCTTCTTCGAACATTCTTCCATTCAAACCAAGCTCGGAGAGGGCGGCGTGGTCGGGGCTCAGTAAATTCCAGACCCCAGCCCGCGGAGGGGGTGACTCCGAGCGTGAGGAACAGGGGTCTCGGGTCGCCGGTATCCGCTTACAGGCGCCAGAGATTCAGGCACACAGGAGTGTGTCTCCTGAGCCCAACCCCCATCCCCTGGGTCTCTATGTCCACCGAGGGGGCCCCCTTATTGACACAGGGACCCCGGGGCTCACAGTGGGGTGTGGGCGTGACCTCCAAATCGGCTCCAATCCCCCACCCACCCTAGAGCTGCCTCTGTCCTCGCGAACCCCTTGCTCCCGGTGCCCCCACGCACCCAGGTTCTGTCTGCTGCCTCCCATGCACGCTGCGCTTTCTCAAACAACTGATGTGGTGATACTGTGTTGGCAGTAGTGCATAAATGACTAAAACGCAACACATTATTCATCAATAACACTGCCTTCAAATCAAAAGATAATGGGCGACATTGATCCATTTATTATGAAGAAACGCCGTGATGTATTATTAATTATTATTATTTATTAATATTTATCAGACGCCCTTATCAAGAGCGACTTACATCCTTATAGAGGTGTCGTGAGGAAACCACAGAGAGGCGAGGGGAAGGCAACCATGTACTTGTAAGGCCGCCGAAGATACAATTCGTTCTCAAGCCTTCTCTCGCGTCTCCCTCACCTGTCACCCGCTCCTTCCGTGCTGCTCGCCTGCTCCCTCCAAGGTCCCTCAATCCCCCGATCGTTTCTAACCACGTTCCCTCGCTTCCTACTCCTTCCCAGATGATCTCCCTCCCTTCTCGTCCTCCCCCCCCGTCCTCTTTACACCATCCCCGTTCCCTCGCCATGCTCCTTTCTGTGCCCCCTGTTCATTTACCGGGGCCCAATTCCCTCTGTTCCCTCCCCGTACCCCCGGACGCCTTCCCCTCCAGCGACCCCTGCGCATCGAGCTTCAGAGGGGCCTCCTCGCCACACACGAGGTCTGTGTCGGACAACTGAGCCATGAGATCACCGCAACAATGCTGACGATCCTTTCATTCACACGGTTTGTCCGTTACTCAGTGGCGATTAATAGCCGCCTACGCGCGTGAGGTTTTAAAAAAAAAATCAGTTCATTCGTGAATTAAAATTAAAATCAATTCTCATCGGGCTCCGTGGCGTACATTGGAATCGGAACCGTTTCCCCAATGTTAATTATTACTATAAAAATCCTATTAAGGGCCAATGCCCGAAACGTCACCTATTTTATTATGTTTTTAGACCAGTGCAGTTGACGAATGTGTTGAATGTTTGTGCACCACTGCCAAAGTAGCACCAATTAACGCCTTCATTTACTAAGTGGTGAGCACTTCTTATAAGGCCACAGCCGCATCATGACATCGATCCTCCACGCAGCGTTTAAAAGACAAGACCGAGCCCGCCGGGCGTTGTGTTCACCACACACCACCACTCACACGCCCGTTTGCCGCGCCTGCTTTAATTAGTACTTGAAAACAATATATGTCCCAAAAACCTGCGGATGCTTTGCGGGAGGTGTTGGTCTCTGTGTGAATGCGTGTGTGGTCACTCGCCTCCTTAAACTCCTGGATTTGCGTCTGATCGAACATGGAGAACACGTTGGAGCTGTCCATCTTCTTCTTTGCGCGTTTCGGTGCCTGGGAGGTCACGAGGTTGGTTTAGCGAGAAGCAACTGTGTCCACGTCCCCCTTGTCCGTGTCCCCGTGTCTCATGCTCCCAGTCTCCGTGTCTCATCATGCCCCACAGTGGCGTTGGTAACGGTCGGGTGGAAACTGGAATGTGCAGGTATCCGACGTTTGGGTGGGTGAGTAGCATTCGAGCTGAATGAATGAGGGTGAGACGGGGTTAGGGTGCAGGTTTTAGCGAGCCGTATGGCCGCAGTGTGCGTGCGTGTTTAGAAAGTTTGCAAATGGATCGTTGGTTTGAAGTTGTGCGTGTTGGAAAATTCATGTAATACGTGTATGTAGAGTGTAAATTATTGTGTGCGTTTCGATTGTGCGTATGTAATTATGTAATCATGCGTATCCTTGAAGTGAGATGAGTTTACTCTGGGTGGTCAGGGTAGAGGTGAACGCAGGTGTGTGCAGGTGAACCTAACTCAGATTGAACAAACGAGGCTTTTTCTGAGGAAAGCGTGCAGGTCACACGGTGCCGCAGTGATGATGGGAGCGCACACGTCGATGTTACCAGTGCAGGGTGCACGTGAGTCGTAAGGTTAAGATGTAGAATTGATGTGCATGGTGCAGATGTTGAGTTTCCTATGGCCAGCTTCAGGTGAGATTCGGATTGTCAACTTCGGATGTGCGCTTGAAATGGCAAAATCAAAATGAGATTCAGGCGATGAGGTTCATAAGTGGAGCTTCAGATGGTGATATTCCCACGAGGAGTTTCAGATGGTGAGCTTTCCACGGTGAAATTCAGGTGGCGAGTTTCCCATTATGAGATTCCGACGAAGGGTGCGGGTGAGGGGTGCAGGCGTCTCACTCACCATCTCTGCTGTTGTTGAAGCCGGGAGAGTCCGGGAGCTGTCAAGAGGAACTTGGGGACAGAGAGGACAGGGCGGGTCGAAGAATCTGGCCCGGGCAGCGCGGTTATAAAGCCCCGGACGCCACGTCTTCCCTGCCTATGTTTAGCAACGGGCGCCTTTTTATCCCCATAAGGCCCGATGGGCACAGCACGACTCAAAGGAGAGGGGGCCGCTATGGCCCTCCCCGCGACTCTGCTAATCGAGACAACACCTGGTGCCTCTCTTCCACTGCAGTTCCTGAGCTTCGTGGAAGGTCCCACCCCCCTCCTTAAGTTTTTAAGCCTAGCCACGCTATGGGTTTGGAGCCCCCCATACCCCTGACAAGACCATGGTCATTTTTCCACGTGGTATTGTTTACTCGTGGTCGTAATGTTCTATTTATGTAACCAGAAGAGCAAAACCTCAACTCAGTGCAATTATTATTATTGTCAAGAGGGCCCTGTTGCATTGGGTTGTCACTGTTTACTTCCATGAACGTGAGTTTGGCTTCGTGTGGAAAGAAACCAGAGAACCCGGAAAAATCCCACCACACAATACGAGTGGGTAATATATCTCCGCACAAATTGAAGCATCCACGCGCCCTGCTACTATTTGCTTGCCACCCCTCGACCCAACCCACCTGTACCGGCTTTCCAATCTGTTTTCGGGTGGTACCGCATGTCATTCGACACAATGCCCAAACGTTCCGCTCCACGTGCTGGGAGCTTTGTCAAGAAATAATCCGTGGAATCTCCCATAAGCTCCCAGCAGATTAAGTGACACGTGGGACACTCTGCTAAATAATACGCAGTGCAACTTTAAACACGTTCGTAGGGATCTAAAAACTAGGCTAAAAAAATATATCTGAAATTTTATTTATGCTTTCTGGCAATAGTACAGATGTTACGATCTTTAAACACGAAATAGACACCTTTCGCAAGGTATCTATTTCATCATCTGCGTAACGGCAAAAAACGTCGATATAATGATTACTTACCAAAACGATCCTTTTGGGATAGCCATGCATGCCTGAAGATGCCTCCAATGTGTTAAGCAAAATGTCGCAAAGGCGAGATGACGAGCGCTTAACACAACCATCCCGAAAGAACAGCTTTTGTGGGCAATCGTCAGTCATCGAGCCGTGAACGCTTACACCAGTACAATGTCCCC
>JAZEWT010000022.1:3708859-3734817 GCA_036362905.1 Mordacia mordax
ACATCGGTTCGTGGACTAACTCAGTTAAGAACATTGCAGGCCATTGTCACCGCCGATAGCTGCACTGTAGGGGCACAGAGGGGGTGTTTCCCTCTCATTAAAAATGGGGTGGCAGAAAGGCGCAGTAACAGCCAGCACATACTACTACAGCGGCAACAGCTGCGGTGGCAGCAGTGGTGTTGCTGCCACCGCCGCCTTCATCGAATGTGATTCGACTGGGCCTTGACGTGCGCCACCTGTGTGGGCGCCCATGGACTACTCGTGGAAAAAAATAACCACTGGCGCCACCGCCGGCTACCAACACTCATCACGTCCCGTTGCCTGTTTCTGTTTTCACCGAATCAATGCCGCATGCATTCATAAAGCGCTGCTTTAATGGTGTCCCTAAAAAAAAGACAACACGTTTTTACAGATGACGGTGTAAAAAAAACAATTTACGCTGCCGGGCGTGTGTTTCTTTGTTGTTGCTACATGGACGCACGTTCCCACGCTAGCAGAAGTCAAGCACTACCATCTGTCATACATTGGTCCAAGAAAGTCAAACCCTGTTATTACCAACTACAGATGCGCAAAAATCATCAGGTGTTATCGTCACTTCTGGGTATCGAGAGGTCGACCACTTTCATATTCACTCCTAGATCCATCAACGTCAACCGCTTTGTATCTGTAGTCAGCCACGGGTCCCGAAAGGTCAACCACCATTTCAATCAATACCTAGGTCCCTCTGGAATCTGGCTGCCTGCACTCTCCTTTCTATTGCTTAAGGCACAACAATCACCTCTGTTGGGGTTCCCACTGATTCTAAGCATGGACATTAATAGACTGGATGAGCTCTGAGCTCTTGACAGGGCGTCGAACCCTGACCCCATGGCTTTGCTGCATGAGCCTCTACGTGACCTCACCGCTTATTTAAAATAAATAAACGATCGCATTTTCATCCGCATAATGATGTGGCAGTCCGAAATGAGATTTTACGACTGCATTCAAGCATACCTGTGAGTGTACGCGTACACGCTGATGCCACTTTGGCCTGATAACGATAAAGATACAAAACCGGGGGCGGCCGCGCTTTGCGTCACAGCGAGGTGCGAAATGAGAATGCAGCCCTCGTCCGTTTTGGCGAATCCAGCGCACGTCACTTAAACGCTGTGATCGGTTTACGATTTACGTGCGCAGCCGGCGTCGCGTGCATGTTGACAAGACGCGACGCTGAAATGTGGTCTCGCCAGAGGAAGGGGGGGGGGAAGGTGTCGGCATTACTGAGACGCGGAGTAAGGATTTGGTTGGAGGTGGAGGAGCGATATGGCCTCGAGTCGCTTCCGTCTTGCGGTGGGTTCAACGGAACTCCTCGCACGATGCACACGAGGAGACCGAATCCCGCCGGCCTTGCGCCTCTCCACCGTCGTCAGCTCTTGCTCTCATCGCATCGCGTCCAGCTCTTTCGCGCCCTCTGTGTCAACAGGTTTGTGCTGGGGAAACTAATTTTATTGGAATTCCAATCATAGCACGATAGCCACCAAACCAGACGTTGTGGTGCTGGAGGTGAGGGGGGGGCGATCAATTTTTTTTTTTAAATATATTTTTGTTCACAGCTCGGGGCGACATTTAAAAAGTTGAAAACTAAAATTAACCAGAGACATTTGCAAACGTCACGAAAACCCCGAGGAACATTTCCTTGCCATGTGTCCCACGCCCCGGAGGATGTCAGCCTACAATCCCGTGCGGAGGCATGGGGACAGCGCCGCAGCGTCACCAGACCCAGCCGAAAGCAATTTCCACCCGAGAGCAAATACAAGAATAACACGAAAAGCAACGCCACACTCGCTCAGACGCTCCTGCGTCCGTGGTCGCCAGCCACGCTCCTCCGTCTACTTGCTCGACTGTGTTGTAGGCGCTGGCGCTGAAACGGAAAAAACACACAACGTTCATTAGTAGCTTTGCAGACAGAGATGCACAACCTTCACTGCGTACGTAACGATCAATATGAATCTATTCATTGATGGATTGTTACGCTGTTATTCACACATATGGTTATCTAGCGAGTTCTCGTTTCCCTGCGGTAACTGTGAAAGAGGTGGTCCGGATAAAAACTAATGCACAGATAACGCAAAAAAATAAACTGCTGGGTATAACTAGGAACTGTTTACATGTGTAAAATGGGGGCAAAGACAAAGAATGTGTCCATTTTTTAAAAAGTTGCCACTGGAAATAAGTTGAATTATTTTTTGCAAATTTGGTTCATCAACCACTTGTACAAAACGCCCACGGATGATCCAGAGCCGACCGTACATGCAACATTGATCCGGTAATGCCATTTGGGCGCTACGACGGAGCAGTTGCTGGTGAGTTTAGCCTTCATATACGAGTTGCACGGGCTGGGCTCACCGTCAAGAAGACACGCACCGCGCCAGTATTTGCATTTCAACCTTTAAACGAACAGTTGCCGTCAAAGGTCAAGAGTCAAAGCGACGCATCGCGGAGCAGCCGAGCGAACTTACGCTCCAGGAAGTTCCTCGCGACGAACTTCATCAATTCGTCGAGGATGAGCACAGGCAATGAGAACTTGAGCACCATGGTCCACTGGGTGAGGGTGAGAGGCCGCACCTGGAACACCAACTGTTGGAGGGGGTGTGAGCATGAGCAATGCAATACAATGAGGAGGGCTTCATCCGGCAGCAGCTAAACTATTGTTGATATTATCAGTGATGGTGCTGGAGTTTAACTGTGTTCATAGCTAAAGAGAGTTTTAACAAGTGTATTCGGTTTTTTGTTAATGAGCCCGGAATGATTGGCAGAGTTCTTGCTCATGCAATTACTGGCGAAAGGGCTTGTGTGCAAAATATATTCACACTGGACTTGGTGTGACACGTGCGCTGTGATGACGTCACCACCGCTTAGTGGCAATTGGCGTCCACCATTACTGTTATTAGCGTTATCGCTGTGGTTGTTGCTCTGTGTGCGTATCACTGTGCATGACGCCGTATATGCATGTGTAGCAACCATAACACCTAGGCCTGTTCCGTGACGTTCTGCCAGCGAGCCTTCGACATTTTACTTGGCCTTAAAGTGCACATGGTCTGACACAGGTGCCGTGGTAACGTCACCGCCAAATGGCGGTTGTTGTTGTGTGCGTCACTAACAGCACTTGACCCTGCAGTCCACTAAGGCTACACGGGGGACCTTTGCCTCCGTTACTGCGCACGCGTGCTCGTACCGGCAATGGCCCCGCGTACATGATGAGGAAATGCAGTGACATGGAGAGGCAGATAGCCCCCAGGAGCCACACGTTCATCCACGGTGGCATGCGCAGCAGGGACTGGTTCTCAGACAGGCTGCGTGAGAGGGGGGACGGGGGGGGAGGGGCGAGCAGTGAGGGAGCATGAGTACGGACGTAGTGCGAGATGTGTCTTAGCGCAAGTGGCATGCGCGCAATAAATGGAAGCAGCGGTGGCGTAGTTGTTAGCGCTTTGCACTGGGAACCTAGCGAGTTCCAGTTCTGCTAACAGCCAATATCATTGATAATTATCTGAGCTGGTAGAGGACCTCTCCTAGATCGACCCGACCTCAAATGAATACCTAGTGCAATGTGTAAGCATCGCCTCTGAAGCGACAAATGCAATCGGGAGTAGTGCTGTCCACACCAAGTGTGGTGCTGGCCACCTACCTCCTCACGTGCCATGACTTTTGTCTCATGCACAATAGGAGGCAATCGACTCTCTCTGTTACACTTCAACGCGTGTGTCATGAGAGCAGCGCGTGTGTCCTCAAACACAACCTTCGGAGTCGGCACGCTCATCGCCCATCACACATCATCTTCCACCCTGCTCTCGCCACGCATCGCCAATCGCTTGCGTGGCGGCTCAAGATAGTCGCCTAGGTGAGAGCGGTGGAAGAACTGCTCAACGTGTGGCTTAACCCAGAAACACGCTCGTGGATAGTGAGGGTAATAATCGATCGTCAGCGATGATTCGACATTATTATTTACACGCCGGATTAACGGCGCATGGGGTGAACTCGTAGCGGTGGCCACCGTTGGGCCACCGCTGAGTACGCAAAGCGGCGCGAGTGGCACCTGTTGAGGGCGTTGCACATCTCGATGGTGACAAGCACGGAGAGCGCCATCGTCATGGGGATGGGAGAGTCGAAGATCTCGCAGCTCCCCACGCTCGCAAACAGCGGGTCCTCCACGCGGCACTGGGTGAAGTGACTCTGTGTGTGGTGCCGCGTGCGGGATGCAAGTACGCGCACACACGCACACGTTACACGCACACGTTACACGCACGCACAGGTTATGTACACGTAGCCGCACAGAGCCACACATCATGCGCACGGCACACATCACACGCCAAGCCTCACGGAGCATTAGCACGCACACGCCACACACACCATACACAACTACGCACACCGCACATATTTACAATAATAATTATTACGCACGATGATTATAATCACGATGAAGATTACGACATTCAATAGAACAGTATGCCTGACCTGGACAATGATAGTAACGAAATCGCCGATAATGAGGGCGATGATGACGATCGTGCGATGGCGAGAAGTGGTTGGGGGTGAGAAGCGGGCGACAGGAGGCCATCACCTTTGATATTTGCCACAGAAAAGTCCATCTTTATTTCATTAATATAGGGCCATATTTGAAAGGCTTCAAATGTTGTCACCCCTCCACTCCCCCTTCCATCACTGCCCCCACCCCCTGCAGGAGGTTTCAAGGTGGGCGTGTGGGAGGGGGGCAGTGCTGGGGAAGGGGCCTCACCAGCTGGTAGTAGGAGAGGTGGGGACCGTCTTCGGCAAACAGGAACCACCAAGCAGCGGCTCCCACCGTCGCGAAGCCCACGTACACTGCAAGCGCCATCGCCACGGTTACCATCGCCACGGATATACCATCGCCACGGATATACCATCGCCATCGTCATCACATCACCATGGCCAGTGACATCACCTTACCATCATCACCACGGTCGGTCACGTCACTCACGTTACCATCAATACCGGTCACCTTAACACTCTAGCCCTCATCACCATGGACAGTATCCCCACCATCATCATCCGTCGTTGCAGTCACCTCACCATCGTCAGTGCTCATTCGGCTCACACCACTACTGTTACCAGTCACCTCATCACACTCCGCTCATCACCACGAAGTCGCGTCATCATCCGCACCCCTACGAGCAGGTTCATTAAAGTTGTTTAATTAAAGGGGTACTCAGTCAGGGAGCGGTGGTGCGACCGTGTGCGCATAGCCCTGTGAACATGGCAACTTGATTCAATTCTTAGTCACGGCGATCATCATCATCAGCGGCAAGCGATCTCTGAGCCCGTGATGGGGGAAGGCTTTCACCCAGCAGTGGATTGCCCACGAGCTGTGTTATACACGATTATCAAAGCAGTTAAAGACACCACCTGAAAGCCACTCTGAGAAAATGGCGCCCCTCAGTGGATGTTTTGCGTCGAGACAAAGCAGAGGGAGGGCTGAGTGAGGCCTACCCTCATACGTGGCATCCAAGCATGGCCGGTGATCTCACCAAAGTGTTGAAAGTTCCACATTCCAGTGACGAGGGTGAGTCTATCCATAGGGAAATTGCTATTGACTTACCGAAAGAGCTGCACTTATTTTAAACACCCTTATAGGACAGCAGGTCTAGCCAACCCCCCAACCAGGATTTGAACTCGGAACCTTACTGTACGAGCCTCTTGCTCAGCCGCTCGGTTGCCTGGGTGGACTGTATCAAATATCATTCATTTAGAATATCGACTCCAAAGAAAAACACTGATTTATTGCTACGATGGTGTCGGGCGGTGCCAGCGGTGACGTGCGTGGGACCTCTGACCTCCGATGGCCATGTATCTGAAGCAGAGCCAGCCGCTGATGAGGCCTTCCTTCGAACTCCGGGGAGGCTTGTCCATGATGTCCAGGTCGGGGGGGTTGAACCCGAGCGCCGTCGCGGGGAGTCCGTCCGTCACCAGGTTCACCCACAGCAACTGCACGGGGATCAGCGCCTCGGGGAAGCCCAACGCCGCCGTCATGAAAATGCTGGGTCACGAGTTCAAGGGGTTTATATAGGGGCACAGAGGAACAGAGAGAGAGCATGGTCAAGGGAGGTCGCATCTCTCCCGTTTCCTCGCTACTCCTCCGTGTTTGTGTTGCGTCCATGACCAGGAGTGAAATTTGCCTGGCGCGTTATGCATGTATGTTTTTTTTTTATTATTAAACGAGGAGAGTGTCAGGCACCCAGTCAGAGGATGAGAATATGTGTTTAACAAGAGTTCGCAGGATTGGAGAGTTGAAGAGAGAAAAGGTAGTGGGGCCAGAGAGATACTGGAGTGGGTGTGAGCGTGCAGCATTGTAGTGTCTGGCGAGGAATCATTTCACATCCACGGTGATCTCATGATTGATCAAAATTCAGGGTCACGATTTCAATCTAAGAATCTGACACTTTCATTTCATTTTTACAGTCTCGTTGGCGCTGTTTCTCTGCAAACAAATTTGTACAAAACTCAAATAATGCTTTCTCACACATGAACATAATTCGATACGTGTGTCACGAGCATTTACACATCACCTGTCGAATCGATGCATCGTTCGCCGTATGACATCCATTACAAGTGAGCCTCCAGTATGCAAAATTTCGATGATGCCAGCAATCGCCGTGCAAGAAAATGTCCGGTACTGCGGTGAGTAGGCAAGCATGGCGAGTGAGCGAGCGCCCACTGGGGTGAGTGTGTGCGGCCGTCACTCACCACACCACCTCGCCCACGTTGGACGAAATCAGGTAGCGGATGAACTGCTTCATGTTGTTGTAGATAGCGCGCCCCTCCTCCACGGCCGCCACGATCGACGAGAAGTTATCGTCGGCGAGCACCATCTCGGACGCAGACTTGGCCACGGCCGTGCCGGAACCCATAGCAATGCCGATCTCGGCTTTTTTGAGCGCCGGGGCATCGTTCACGCCGTCACCCGTCTGCGCGTGCGTAAGTGGTGACGTAGTTCGTTAGTGTAACATGCTATAAACCTGCGGACCTAAGTTCGACATCACCCATGGCTTACATCGGTGATAACTGACCTGCTTCTGTACCTCCACCCTGCACTGACCAGCACGGTGAAGTATGGTCCTAACGTCTCTTATGACCAGTGTAGTACAAGAAGGTCTATAGCTGTTGTTGAATTTAGAAAAGGTCTGCGCATTATTTTCAATACAGTGATTCTTATTATTTTTCAGGGTGGTAGAAAATGCAAAAGATGCGGCCCAGCCATAATTCACTCACACCCACCCCCGCTGATGGTTTCACTGCGGTGAAGCCACTTGCAGCTTAGTTTCAAATGTCGCGCCGGGAGATCGAAGCAAACTGGCAACCTGTGGTTCGCGCATCTAGCGCTCTAACCAGCGCAGCACCGCCGTCACCGCAGCTCCTTTCGGATTCTCGACTGTACATGCGGTAAAGCGGTGCCGATACTTTCCTGATTCATTTCATGCCGCCAATGGTAAAACAACAAAGCACACAAAAACATTGGTTTTAACGGCCGCGGTAAGAACGTCTCAAAGTGGCGATGGCGGAGGTGGCGGTGGCGGCGATAGGGACGTCGTACCATGGCGGTGATCTCATTGTAGGACTGCAGGTACTGCACGATCTTCGACTTGTGCGCCGGCTCGACGCGCGCGAAGCAGCACGCCCGCTGTACGGCCTTGCGCTGCTCCTCCGCGGGGAGGTCGTCGAACTCACGGCCCGTGTACGCGCGCCCCTCCACGTTCTCGTCCTCGCCGAAGATGCCGATGCGGCGGCAGATCGCCACAGCCGTGCCCTTGTTGTCGCCGGTGATCATCATGACGCGGATGCCTGCCTTGCGGCACAGCGAGATGGAGTGCGACACCTCGGCCCGTGGCGGGTCCAGCATCGCCACGACGCCCACAAATGTCAGGTCCACCTGTCCGTTGGTAGTGGTGTGGGGGGGGGGGAGAAGTAGAGAGAAGGGGCAGTCAGGCATCAGGGTTCAGGGATTAGGATTTGGCGGTTGTGATTTGTCACCTGCAAGAGACACCGAGGCAGAGGAGGTTGGACATTTAATTGGCAGAGATGATAATTGGGAGGGTGATTGGGTGGCACAGCGTCAGGGAGAGTGACAAGGTGCCAGAGTAGTAAGAGTGGTTGAATAGCAGGGCGTTTGAATGACAGATTGGCTTAGTGTCAAGTTGGCAAGGACACGGGGTAGAAGGGTGGGTAGATGGTTGCGGGATTGGCTGGAGTTCTGGTTGCAAATGTTTTACATAGTGGGATCGCAAGATATCTGTGAATGCTTTACAGGATGAGGTGTCAGGGAAGCATGGTAGCTCTGTGCCCAGATCGCAGCGAATGAATGTGGATGCATTCTCAGATACAACCGCGGATGTTTGCACTGATAAAGCAGTCACTGGTTACCCAGATGTTTGTGTATTGAGATATCTAGGCGTTTGTAATTGAGATGCCAAGATATCCATGGTTTCAGATACCTATGTGTCTATGTGTACAGATGTTCAAGTCTCTATGTGTTGAGATGCCCAGGTGCCTGCATGGGTTTTTGCCGGATACTCCGGTTTCCTCCCACCGTCCAAAGACATGCCGCTGCCCAGGTTAATTGGCCTGCTGAGTATATTGCCCCCCAAAAAAGTGTGCCCTGCGTTGTACTGCGTCACCCTCGCCTTGCGCCCTCTGTCGGCCGGGATAGGCTCCACCCCCCACCCCCCTCCCTATGCGACCCAGTACAGGATTAAGCGGGTATTGATAATGAATAAATGAAAGGTTTCTGTGTGTTGATATATCTGGGTGTGATCATGCCCAGGTATTAATAGATGGCCGGATACCGGCTCCCATGTGTCGGTGTCCCCTTGTGTGCCACCTGCCTCATACTTGGCGAAGCACGTCGAGTCCTCGAGCTTCATGTCGTCGGGATTGGGTGGGGTGTCGCGCGTCGCGAGCGCGAGGCAGCGCAGCGTGTCGCGCCCCGTGCCGTACTCGCGGATCGTCGCCAGGATCTTGCGCCGCACGCCCATCGTGAGCGGAATCTTTTTGGAGCCGACGCGCACGTGCGTGCAGCGTTCCACCACTCCCTCGGGGGCGCCCTGCGCAAGCACGGGGCGGCACGGGGCGGCACGGGGCGGCACGGGGCGGAGCGGGGTGGCACGGGGTCACGCGCGACCGGAGCGGGGGTCGAGCGGCAACGGTACGTGGTCGAGTCCGCACGGGCGGCGGGGTCACGCGAAGTCGTAGCGGGGTCACGTCACTCAAAGTAGAGTCACATGGGGTCAGAGTTGGGTCAGGTGATCAGGGAATGCAGTCACATGGGCTGAATACAGAATCACGGTTCAACCGCAGCGATTTGATCATTGCGGCGGACAGAGGGCGCAAGGCGGGGGAATACCCAGGATGTGATGCTAAGACATCGCAGGGCACACTTTTTTGGAGGAAATTGACTAAACAGTCTAATTAACCTAGGCAGCAGCGTGTGTTTGGATGGTGGGAGAAAAACCAGAATACCCGGCAAAAATCCACGCGGCATGGGGGAGAGAGAACACGCAAACTCCACAGAGAAAGGCACCCGATTCGGGAATCGAACCGGGACATTTTTTCTGTGAGGCATGAACTCACCGGGCCACCGTGACGATTTAGGGTCCTGATGCAACTCGGTAATCGGTTGTCATTTCGTACAGCCTCATTTGTACTGACGTAAGTTTTCACGGATCGATATATGTGAAGTGGTCCCCATGGGTATGTCGTGGGTTCGTTCCCGCTTCCTCATCAAGTTTTGCCTCCACTGGAGAAAAGCCTGATGATGCTTCCAAGGAGGGAGGCAAAACGTCACAATGGAGCAAGAAGGCACACTCGACACGCCCATCCTGAAAAAGCTCGCAAGAGAAGGCCATGTCGAGCGTTTTCCTTGCTTAGAATCGTTTTGTCGCATCCGCGGTTTGTCTCGCTTGCGCTGCTTCATGGGCATCGGCCGTCTCCGTCGTGCGGCCCGCCTCGTCCGCTCGCTCCGCATCTCGCCCGCCTCGTCCGCTCGCTCCGCGTCTCGCCCGCCTCGAGTCGACCGTCTCACTCTGTCACCTTCGTCGCGGCGCACGGGCGCGGTGCACCCCCAACACTCCACGCGGCATTGGCTCTCTGCTATCACGCGCTCGTGGTCATGGCGATCGACGTCGGCGTGTCGGTGCGCCCGCGCGCGGTCCCACGCGCAGGCGGCGGCCGGGCAGCGACGGTGGCGTTTTTTTTTCCCAGAATGGAAATCGAACCGGTTCACCGCGCTGGCTGCAACAACTAAAACTATAGTGATAACAACGATCCGTCTCCCACGACGATGACGGAAAGATAATCCACCTCGGGGAGCAGGGGGCGTTTATTTAATTCATTTGCACAGGGACGGAGGCGCCGCATGTCGCCCAACTGGTTGGGTTCCTTCTAGCACGGATTGGCAAATATCGCGGCGGCGGCCAAGCGAGAGTTATTTGGCCAGAATCACCCGGCGGCGGCGGAGCCATCGTGGCCGCATGCCGGGAGGTGGCGGGTAAAACGCCGTTGAGAGCGAGCGGCGAAGACCTCCGACAGCGGTAACGCGTGACGTTCCGCGCACGCGATGCCGCGCGCAACCCTGACGCCCCGGGCGCGCACGCTCGCGCGCCACGGGAGGGCGGAGGCCGATGCAGGGACTGTGAGAGAGATGGAAGATGAAGAGGGACGGGCGGTGCGAACCCAGCAACGCGCACAAAGGCATTGCGAAGAAGATGGCGCGGAACGTGAACAAACCGAACGTGACACTGACTCGCGCTCCAAACGGCGATATCGAAAACGCACATGGGGGTGACGGGAGCTGAATGGTTGCATTGCAACTGCCACTCGTCATCTCCATTAATTGGGTGACAAAATATGTCCTTGTCATCTCCGGCTTACCGCCTCATTTGTCTCCTCTCTGATTGGCTCCGTGAGTTCCATGCGCTGTGCACCTATCTTGTCTACATGCGTCACGAGCAGGGGAATTGAGTTTCATCGTTTCACGCACCCGCCACACCGCCCGCCACATCGCCCACCACGCCACCGCCGCCATCCGTCAACCGTGCATCTGCGAGCGTTCGCACCTGCTGCCTTCCTTCCTCCGAGCAAACCGCTCCCCGCCTGCGCGCGCGATAGCTATGGCGCAGGGCGCCAGCTCACCTTGACGAACATGCAGGGGCCCCGGGCCTGGCTGCCGCTTGCGCTGCTGCTCGGCGTGCAGTACACCGACATTGACTTGCGGTCGCGTGAAAACTCGAGGGTGAACTGCTTCTTCATGAGTTGCTTGAGGACCTGGAAGCGTCACCGCACGCACGTACACGTGACGGTCGTGGCAATTGTGGATATTTATGGTTACGACGATGCGATGGTTTAGGTGGTAAGAATGATGTTGGTGGTAATGTTGGCGGTGACAATGGTCGTCGTGAGGATAACAGAGCCGTCGCGTGCGGTGGTGGCGGCGCCGCGCGTGGTGGCGGTGGCGCCGCGCGCGCTGGCGGTGCAGGTCCTCACGTTGTTGCACGCGTTCGATCGCTCCACCTTGCTCAGCCCCTTGACGGTGGTACCAAACACATTCATCTTCTCCACGAGGCAGACGAGCGCCGTCTCCGTTGCTTCGCCCACCTTCTCATAGACGCCTTTAGCCTAAGGCCGAGCGGTGTGCACACGCACGCACACATGCGCGCACACACACACGGACGCACGCACATTCATACCGTGTTCGCACCAGGATGCAAGCGGCACCAGCCAAGTTCACAATGCTGAGTAGCCCCAAGCTAGGACTAACTGAGCCTCGGCAACGTCTTTCAGAGATTCACTTTGATACTTTTTGGTCATATTTTCGAAACGGGTCATTTTTCAAATGAAACTATTCCGGTTTTTCGGGAATTCTCACCTTATACTCATCATTATCAATACCTGCTTAATTCTGTACAGGGGTCAGTGGGGGGGCTGGAGCCTATCCCGGCAGACAGAGGGCGCAAGGCGGAATTATACCTAAGATGTACATCGCAAGGCACCGGGGGAAATTTATTGGGTAAACCAATTAGCCTAGGCAGCAGCGTGTCTTTGGACGGTGGGAGGGAACCAGAATACTCGGCGAAAACCCACGTGGACATGGGGAGAGAGAACCTGCAAACTCCAAACCTGGTCAAAGAAAATCAACTGAATGTGCGGCCCAGCGACTGTTTGGCTCCACTACAAAGAGCTCTACAGAGTGACCACTCTACCACATTGGCCAAACGTCTTGGAAGAGGAATACCCACAATTTACCCCACCAGCTGTCAATAAATTAACTGTGGCGATTCTGCTTTTGCTACTGGATGGACAGAGATCGGACAGATTAGGAAACTTGGGTCACGTGGTCCAGTTTCATGAGGGAGCTGCCTGTATTCATCCGGGCTGACCTCACGGGAGAGGTCATGAGGTCACGAAGCAAATGAGCGACGCAATAGAGTCACTAACTCAGGTCAACTTTGGGACCGTTGAGTATTTATTGCAAAAATATATATTTTTTAAATCTGGGATCGAAAGTTACAAAAATAACAAATTTCATTTCGAGATAGCCTCAGCAAACTGAAGCTTAATTGTTTCAAACAAAACAAGCGCACAATTTCTCCCATCCGGTCGCTGAGGGGCTGTGCAGAGGAGGGAATAGGAGCGAGCGTAATTGAGCGGAAGGGAGCGGGAGGGAGCAAGAGCGACGATCTGAGCGGTCGCTTTTCCGCGTGACGCCATGGTTCGGCCCCTGTTTACAGTGCCGACCGTTGCTAGCGAATTGCAATGATAACGCACCGTGCGGTTGTTTGCCAATGGAAATGAGAGCGACCGAGCAACGAGGAGTTTGCAAACGGCGCCAAGGCACGGACGACGGACAGGGGTAATGAACGCGAGGGGTCAACGGGCGTTGCCGTGCGAGATTGGGGGCGGGGGGGGAGGGGGAAGGTTGGAACACCGCGTTAACGACGAAGGAGACGGGGCACCTCGTTAAAGTCGAGCGAGGAGTCATTGCAGAGCGCGCAGATGGTGGCGAGCTCCACGAGGCCATCAAACTTCCCCGTCTGCACGCTCTCGTTGTTCTTGAGGCTGCTCGCGAGCATGGGAGCAACCGCAAATTGGATGGGCGAATGAGCGAAGATGTCGGCAGAGTGAGCCAGCGAGCAAGTTTGCGAGTGAATGCGCAGATTGGTGTGCGAGTGCGCAAGAGAATGAGCGAATAAGTGATCAAGCTCGTGAGTGTGTGGATGAGTGAGCGAGCGAGTGAGCTAGAGAGTTATTTACTGTGTAGACAAACGAATGAGTTGGTGAAGGAGTAGATGGGTTGCTGAGTTGGTGAGTGCTTCAGTGGGTTGATAAGTAGATAATGAAATGTAAAAGTCTGTATAAGGGTGAGCATATAACTTATCTCGCAACAGAGATAGTGGCCGGGTATGTGAATGGATAAGGGAGTGAGTGACTGAGCCAGCGAGCGAGCGGGCAGATGAATGAGCAAGCAGGTGGCTGAGCAAGCGAGGAGGTGGATAGGCGAGTGGGTCACAACTCACACGTCTCCCTCAGGCGTATAGGTGGAGCCGGTGATGGTGAACTCGTTCAGCATGCACGACTCGCCCTCGGCGCTCTCGAGGATGAACATCTGCAAGAGACGCGGCGTCGCTCACCGGCTCCGCCACTTGCCCCATTCGCGCGGCGCCACGGCTAACGTCGCAAGAACGGTCCGTTACGAACCGCGATGTTCGGCGAGAAAGCATGCGCGCGTTTAATGAATCTGCCAATCGCACCCCACCCCGTGTACCCTCCTGGCCCTGCACCACTGCACCCGTCCCCCCACCCACCCCACTCACCCGGCACACGCTCATCTGGTTGGTGGTGAGGGTGCCCGTCTTGTCGGAGCAGATGACTGACGTGCAGCCGAGCGTCTCCACGGAGGGCAGGCTCCGCACGATGGCGTTCTTCTTGGCCATGCGGCGCGTGCCCAGCGCCAGGCACGTGGTGATAACGGCCGGGAGGCCCTCAGGGATGGCGGCCACGGCCAGTGCCACCGCGATCTTGAAGTAGTAGACGGCGCCGCGCAGCCACGAGCCGCCGTGCACGGGGTCACTGAAGTGACCGATGTTGATGAGCCAAACGGCGACGCACACGAACGAGATAACCTGCGGCGAGCAGGGCGTGCGTCACGTCGCGGACTCCCGCACGGCACACGGATTCCGCGGCTACGCATACATGAATCCTAACATGCGAGCAAGACAATGGAACCCTTTCAAATGAACTCCTCCCCCTTCCATTGTCCCTGGAAAGGAGTGACGCCGTAGAAAGGAGTAATTGGACATACAAGTAGGAGACGTACACATGACTCACACACAGAGCGCCTGAGGATGCCTCCAACGTGGGAGGCGAAACGTCGCGAAGCAGAGAGCAGGAGCGTTCGACATGGTTATCTCGAAAGAGCAGCTTTTGATAGCAATCATCACACGTTCTGAATGTTTTACCGTTGGCTGAATGATCGTTCGGAGCAACCAATATTGGGTCACTCGGTCCCACCGCACCACTGCTCCGGGTTACGTCAGCCCATGAGTATGATGGTGGTGGTGGCGGTTGTGGCATGCAGTGGATGTGTCGTGGTGGTGGTGGTGGTGGTGCCGCGTGTGCCGGTCAGCACCTTGGACAGCTGCTTGCCGAAATCGTCCAGCTTCTGCTGCAGCGGGGTCTTGTCTTGCTGCGTGGAGGCCATGGCGTCGCGGATCTTTCCGATCTCCGTGTGAACGCCCGTGGCCACCACCACGCCCACCGCACGTCCCGCCGCGATGTTAGTGCCCTGGGGCAGCACGCGCATCACCATCATCGCCAAGTTTAAATATCAGCGGCAGCTGTCCAGGGCTGAGCTTCAGAAAAATGTTTCCCCAGCTGCAGAGTAGGAGGCGGTCGAAGGGATGGGGGTTGATTTGTAGTCTGCAAGGTAATGGGTAGAGGTAGGGGCGCTCTAGCGTCGTGTGGGTGAGGTTCAGTTCTGTCACTTATGTGCTCTGGATTCTGACATATGTTTTAAACATAAAGTGTCGGAGGTTGATCAGGCAGTTCAGGAGTGAAAAGAGAGAGTAGCGTGTGTTTGCTCTAAGAGCAGTGGGGCAGCAGGCCTGTGCGGCGTTAGCAATGAGACACGCACGGAAAACAGCATGTTCTTCTTGTCCTGGTTGACGGCGCGGATGTCCGGGATGGCGTCCGTGTGCTTGATTACGGACACGGACTCTCCTGCTCGCGAGAGACGGGCACGGGACACGCACGCTTGTGATGCACGCGGACGCACACGTGCTTCGCGCACAGTTGTTTGGAGATTCTCTTACTGTCCAAGCCGCATTATCCGCGGGCTGTGATGTGGAATGCGCACCACAGACGTTTCTGTGATGCGGAGCGCGCGGCGCAAGAGATGACGGATCCCGAACGCGATTCACTCGCGGTACCGCGCATCGGTCTGTATTATGTCTGACGTTTCACGACGCACACTCGGAAACGTCTTCAGGAACAAACCGGACCAAAATGGTCGGGCGCGGTACTGAGCGACACGCGGTTCGACCAGGTGATATTGCAGAGAGCCGCGCTGCACGACGGCGAAAACCACGTGGTAGTACTGAAGCTTAGCGTTTGTTTAGTTCAGGTTCGCCTCCTCTCAGATTTCATAATTTACTATTTTACTTTGCGGATCTCAGCGAGCCGAGTTGGTGCGCGTGACCTGAGTGGTGTACATGACCAAGGCAATTCTTCCCGAGGGTTACCGTACATTGGACCAAGAAGAAGATGAGGACCAAGAGATTTGTACATTTGTATTTTTCGCACCGGTAAACGTAAAACTGCAAATCGCTGGAATTTCAAAACTTGACGCTGGATTGCCAAGTTCCCTGGAACGGCCCGGAATCACACATGGAGTTAGGGGTGAGCCATGTATCCCATTCGTGAGATTACAATCTATTTCAGTTTTCCTGACAGGAGATGACACAAGCAAATACTGACGGCTTAGCCAAATGTCAAAGAACTCCATCATTTTTTTGCTCGAACGTACTCACAAGACCGGTTCTCCCGGAAAGCGGCGTAGATTTCTCGCTTCTGTCTGTGCGTCGTGGGAGACTAGAAAAACCCGGGGTGGCGTCTCTTACGCTTGCCAACCCGGAGCCACGAGTGTGAAATGTGGACGTTGGAAGTGGACAACTGGGCGGGAACAATTGTGGTGGCAAAAGTGAAACAGAAACCACAAGGGTCTGATAGTGAAATAATAAATAAGTCGGTATGAGCTTGTAGGGGGCATGCACACGCTGACACACCTGCTCACTGGCACGCACACTCGCTGACTGATATGCACCTTGACACGCACCCACTGACTGACACACCCTAACACACACACACGCTGACTGATACACAGTGTGTCAGGAAAATACCCAACAGTCGCCTTGCCACTCGGCCGTCACTCGACCCCAGTTAGAGTGACCTCTCACACCTCAACACTTAAAAAAATAATAATGAAAATGACTCCATCATCTAACTCACTCCGGATGACTTTATATGCCAATATCAAACTCCCCCCTCCACCTCCTCGTCATCATGCCCCATGATCTATCCACTGGTGGATGAAGGCCTCCCCAAGTCATCTCCATCCCTGGGAGCCCCGCACACAAGCCGCTTCTATTCTTCCACCACCGCGGTGGACATGCACTTGGGAACGTTCGCTCCTTTGGCCGCCACTCCCGTGTCAGTTGCCACCACCGACCGTCATCCCTTCAAGCCACGAGTTGGTCCTGCCCAAGGCCATTTGCTCATTCTATCGGTCGGCACGATACCCTCAATGTGCACGAGTTTTGTGGGAGCCGTGGTGACGCAATGGCAGCCCAAGTGAGGAACACGCCCAGCGGAAGGCCCACTGCAGGTCCACTTCAAGCAGAGAATTCGGCTCGCGTGCGTGGGAGCCAGATCTACCATACCGTGTACGGGGAGTGACTACAACGGGGAGAGGGCTTCGTCCAGCAGTGGGTAGAACACTGCTGATGATGGCGATGCCCGCCATTGTAATCATGAATGAGACCCAACCTCTGACCCAGATGAAGCCATCAATCAAAGGCCACACCTTGCTGTGAGTCGGGGTGACGTTGAGCGCAGCGGCGATATGCGATTTCCCACCCACCCCCCCCACATCATACCTGTCAAAATGGACTGATCCACCCTGAGCGTGGTTGACTTGATGGACGTGAGTCTCACGTCAGCTGGAACCTTGTCACCCACTGTGGGTAGAAGGGTGAGGAGGGGGGGAGTCAGAGGCAGAGTGAGGATCAAGTGTTCGCAATGAAATAGAGCGGCAGCATAATGAGAGGCAGGATCTTCAACTACATTTTATAGCTGGTCACGAAATACAATTGGGGTGTACAGAATGTACATATGGCCATGAGTCTCTATCTCCTGCCCATCAAGTCTCTCGTCTATCTCGTGCATCTCAATTGCCTCTAATCTCAAGCATCCTCGTGTCCCTGCCTTGTTAATCTCGTGTTTATCTCGCTAACCCAGAGGTTTTAGACCGGTGCGAGACCTGTCCAAGTGTCCCGTGACGTTTGTACGAATAGAATGAAACTCACTGAAAAAACAAAGGATTGTTTCATATACATCGAAATGTAATCCGAGCAAAACTACAACTCGTAAAAAGTGATAATTAATCATCAAATACAATCTACTTTAAAAACGCGGCATCTTTTTTTTTAGTTCTAAAACGTGAACATTCCAAACACGGGTGGTCAAACTGCGAAATTGTGATGGATTTGAAACATTAATGCATTTGAGCCTTGCTTAACTTGCTGTATGCACGACGTTGCAAACCTCGCGTGGAAAGGCCATATGTGTGACATTTTTGAGCAATTGATTGTGATGAAAAATGTGGGTGCGCCGCGGAATCGTCTTATTATTGCAGTGCGCCGTGTTACTGAAATACTTGGTATCCACTGGAAAGCACTAATTATATAATTATCCCTTGTTTGCACGCAACTCCCTCACCCTGCCTCTCGTTTATCTTTCATTCATCTCACTCGTCATCACCGCGTTATGAAACAACTTAACACACTCTGCTCAATAACACTACTTCTTTGCAGACGCATGCTATTGAGGATCATGGCCAAAAACATCACTAAATATATTTATAATTCCTGTCACGGCTACGGTATCGTTACTGACCAATGTGTTGAGTTTTGCCTTTTCTGCTCCGCTGCTGCCAAAGGCACTCACAAGCACCCAGTGTTTATCTCGGTATCTCAGCCAGCCGCGAGTTGCAGAGGGCAGCCGATCGACGTGAAGGTGGGGCAGTGCGGAACGCGGCCGAGCCTCGGTTAGGACTCGCATTAGCGGGGTTTGTATTCTTTCAAGGCATTATTTTTTATTTTCCTGGTGCGAAACCCCACGCCTGTAATCCGGCAATCAGGAGGCGGTAGAGGTTGTGGGCTACATTGAGATAACTACGCTGATGCGGAACTCTAGCCACGGGGGTGGTGAACAGGCGGTCGCCTGAAGCAGTACAGAAAGTAAGTTGCTCACAACAAAATTCCCATCTTAGTCGCTGCGTTTGAGCGTTCTCTCTCTGTACGAGCGGCGGGATGTTTCTGTCCAAGCCAGGTTCCTCCCACAAGCAAAGAAAAGCAAAATAATAGTGAGTCTCGGGATTTTGGGTAAACAAGCAAAGGGCTTTGTTATTTTACTGATGTAAGTTTTGTTATTGTTACAATAATCGGACACTATGGTCAGCTTTTTTCCCCGATATTTTTAAATATACATATCAAGTTTTTTTTTTTCTCTTCTTCTGCAGAGCAGTGCGGCCCTTCGTGCTGGAGAAGGGCCCACGTAAGTAGATATCACAGAGATACCGCCGAGATTCCTTCTAGTGTCCCGTGGTCCACATCGCAGCTTGTTGGCACTCGCACTGCCACTGAGTCATATTCGCCACACGAAAGTCAATTCTCAAAACTGGAATTTCGCCAAGTTGGGCGCTCAGTCAAATGCAATGTTACGTGTTCTGTTGCACAGACATTGGCGAGCGACCAGCTTACTAGCCTCAAAGATCTTGTTTAATCACAGACCTCCACCTGGCATCGAACCCACAACCTCAGCCGTGCAAGCTCAGTGCTCCGACCTCCGATCCACACGGAGTTCGGCTTCTTCTCAAAACGTTATTTGACCAATCGTGTGACGCGCCGACGTGCGTGAGACCCTCGGGATTATATTTGTTTACTCGCCCGTTTGAAAATGCCCATCTCGGCCACCACCCCCGGGTTCGGGGCCGGGGCGGTTGAACCGATTCCAGGAACCATCGGCTGCAGCATAGCGTCGTTATCTCCGTGGCTCAGCTCGGGCCACTTCCGGCAGCACCTCTCTCGCGCCGTGCCCCCGAAAAGTGCCGCGCACACAGAGCCACCGCCCGATGTTCCTTGCTTTGCACCACGCGCGCGTTGTTGTGGCCGCGGCGTTCGTGTGCTCCGTGTGTTTTCGGGTTTGCATTGTTGTGTCTCCCAGCACACGCATCGGAGCGTTAGGCACCGTGACGGCCATCATGCGGCACGACCACGTAGCCCATCATCTGACAGCTGCAATCTATCACTGTTCGCTCGCAGTCATCGTCGGGGTCATCGTAATGCCGTTCGTCGACACGTGAAGTCCTCGGTGAGCCTCGGGAGGGTCCTGCTACGTTGGGACGTGTGTTTGTTTGTTTTGTGCTTTTTAAGAAGAGTTCGTTGATGCGGGATGAATCTGGTGAACCCGGAGAAATCCAACCTTGTGTGGCGCACCGGTCGTGACTGTGCTAGGCGCTTCCTGTTTCTCTCTCTCTGGCCGTGGCATGCTGGAGTTTTGACGTGACTACGTGTGTTGGTGGGTGTGTATGAAGGTGCTGTGGAGTTTTGATGTGACTACGTGTGTTGGTGAGTGTGTATGAAGGTGCTGTGTCTGCAGAGTGAATAAACATCATTTCGAGAGAAGATACTTGTGGAAGCCAGTCCTTGTGGTGGAAAAGAGCATCGGGTGTCGGCGGACCAGGAGCGGTGCATGCGAGGCGCGAGGAGGGATTAAACAAAAACACAACGCAGAACTTTACCATCCGAATCTCCTCCTCGCCACGTGTGCACCCGCGTGCGCCGAGTTCACCTGGTTATCTGACATCTAGCTGGCCTGGGGTTTCTCGTGCGATCGGCGGCAGCATCGTGGGTGTAGAGAGAGACGGTGCAGGTTGGCGCCGGTTACATAAGCATGCGAAAACATCTCAGGGAACTGAGGGCAATTTAGCCAGGACAATTGACCGAGGGAATGTGTTTTTAGACTGGGGGAGGAAACCGGAGCACAACGCGGACACGTGGAGAGAACTTGCAAACTCCACACAGAAAGGCACCGGAGTCAAGAATCCAACCCGGGGTCTTCTTGCTGTGAGGTAGCAGCGCTACTCGCCACGCCACCGTAAACCACGATAACAGCAGCTGAAGAAAGCGACCAGAGTCCGTGTCCTTTACAACGAAACAACATTTTACGTTCCGTCATCCCTTCGGCCAACTGAACAAATAAGTCGAAAACACGCCAAATCCCGCGTCGCGAAATGCGTGGTAAATATAGAACCTGTGCGCATTCAAATCCCTACATTTCCTCCCAGTAATATTTACAGAGCCAACGCAAACACGCTGCGGTTTGGGCCCAGTGCCGTCGAGCAATACTCGGCCGGGTTGCCCTGACTCCACCCCCGCCCCTGCCTCTCGGCCCCCCTTCCCCACCGTCTCCCCCGGCTCGACAGAGATGGTGGCACGGAGCGTGCCAGCCCCCGTGTCGGGCACCCGATCACTCATCACCGTCTCTCACATCCCCTCGATTTCTCACCGCCTCTCCTCACACTCCTCGTATCGTCGGCATCCTCCCTTCCTCACCTTGTTACCCATCTCTGTGCAGTGCTTTGTGACCCTCGCGTGAAAAGCGCTCTATAAATGCAATTATTATTATTATTATCTCTCGTGCTCACTCTAGCTCTCCCTCATAGTCCTACCCGTCTCCTCATCCTCGTGTTTCCCTCCTCCTCCTCCTCCTCCTCACCCTCCCAATCCTCTCGCCACTATCCGACCCTCAATCCCCTACACCGCTAGCATCTCTCCCATCTCCCCTGCCCCATTTCCAAAAGCTGTGTTGACGGCCGTGACCACTTCACCGACCAACTTTGCTGACCACGCCGCGTCAAACCCGGCGATCGCCAGGATCGTGGATTGGTGCTCCCGCTACCATTATTAAAAGCTATATTGCCGGTCGAGCGGCATCTGCAGCAGGAGCAGCAGCGCGAGCAGGGTCCTCTCTGTGCGCGCAGGGAAGGGGCGCTGCAGCAGTGGTCGCGGTGCGATCTCCCCAGCGCTCGCCCTCCCACTGCCCGCACCGCTGACCTCCTCCCCCGTGCCACTACCCAGGGTCCAGGCGACATCCCCGGGAGGCGATGGAACTGCCCCACCTCGGGCAGCCAAACCGGCGACGCGGCAGTGCAAGAGCGGTCGCCAGAACCCAGAGGTTTGCGGCGGCGCCGGGGAAAGTTGTGCGCGAAAGCGGCTGTTTCCGCATCAGGTGGGGGGGGGGGACCTGAGGTGTGCCCAGGGTTTCCTGCACTGGGGAGACCCAGGCCAGTGTTCATGGTAGGAATCGTGAGTCACGAAACCCGGTTGGATTACGACGCAACAATAACGGTCACGGGCACCGCAATGGGAGAGGGGTGGAGTCGCGATGCTGCTGGGACTCAACTCTCATCTCCATCGCCTCTCCCTCCACCCCCTACTGTCCTCCCTCCTTCCCCAAGGCCTCGCTCATACAATTACTTAAATTCAAAACAGACGTCCTGGCAGCGGATGAAGTGGCATGGTGCCACGCTCACAAGGTTTCGGTGCCGACAAGGAATGGCAGTGGTGGGCGGCATGTGGGGGCGGTGGCAGTAAACGTCTCCGCTGTGCCCCGAATCGTTACGGTGATGTCATTAGGCGCCACGTCATTGCCACCCCCAGCCCCTTTGCTGCACTGTCCCCGCTGCCGGATCACTGCTGCTCGACCCCTGGCCTAGGGCAATGAGGTGCAGGTGAGGCAGCTGGGTTAATGCTTAAATATATGGGTCACGATGGGTTAGCACTCCCGTCATGGGTGATGATTAAAAGTAAGGGAAAGAATAGTTTAAGATCATGGTTCGAATCAGGGTTTGTTAGGCTGGAGACTCATTGTTAGGTTAAAGGTCATGGTCAGGGTTTGTGTTTGTATTGTCACGATCATGGATAGGGCCATGAGAATGATGAGATCATCATCATCAGGGTTAGGGTTATTGTTCTGGTAATGTTTGAGGTCACAGTGATGTTTAGGGCTAGAACAATGGTTTAATACTAATTAAATTAGAGATCCATATGAGCTAACGATGCCGCTTTAGCATTGGCGTCAGGATCACAGTCACGGTTTGGGGTCGCGGTTGGGTTCACGGATGCTCTGAGTCGCCTCCGCTCACCCGCAATCTCCACGATGTCGCCCGGCACCAGATCCCGGGCCTTCACGAGCTGCAGGATACGCCGATCCTGGCGGTACACCTTGCCCATCTCAGGCTCGTACTCCTTCAGTGCCTCGATGGCGCCCTCCGCGTTACGTTCCTGCATACAGTGGGGAGGGGCGGCGGAGGGGGGGGAGCCCATGGGCAAGGGGGCGTAGTGGGGATAGGAGGGAGAGGGGGGACACACGGGATTTAGGAGTTGGGGCTCAGGAGGCCAAGAAGCTAAGAACAGGTGGGGTCAGGTGACGGTCACACGCTGGGACCGTAGTCACAGGGGAGTGCTGTCCCTTGCTGTGTGGACTCGAAGTGGCCTAAATAGATCTCAGAGTTAGCTCCGTGGAGTCCACTTCCACAGAACCTCCTCTACCGTGCAGGGCCATACTGCAATGCGAGAGTTCATTGTCTCATTAACAAGACGATGGTGAGAGAGCAATCAGGATGATGATAGAAAGTTTGAGGAGAGTTGAATCTTCGGTGTGGAGAACAAATGCCCCCCCCCCATGCTTAGTGGCCAACAAGGGGGGGGGGGAGGGGCATCCACCCACCTGCCAGACCCCAACGATGGCGTTGGCGATGAGGATGAGGAGGATGACGAACGGCTCCACGAACGCTGTCATGGTCTCCTCGCCCTCCTCGAACCACGCCAGCACCTAGGAGCCCACGACACACGCATGGAAGCATCAACACCTACACGCAGACACACACGCACCGTGTACACACACAGAGGCCCTCTCCGACTGGAGTATACCCAAACTTGGGGGTCGTGTGGCCACTCTATCCCCGATCACTGTGGGTCTCTCCAGTCCAGTGGTGGCGTTTGCACACGGCGACAGGTCCTCATTTAAGGTTGAGTCGACCTAAGAGAGGCCACAGTTCAAATATTGGCTGAGCACAAGCGGGAATCGAACTCGGCTCGCCACCTCTGCAGTGCAGTGCGCTAGCCACAGCACCACCTGCTCCTAACCGGCACGCTCACCCGTACACACACGTGCGCACACACAAAGCAAAACGATATCGATCCCCGTGTAGCCTTAACACACTGTAGGGTCAAGTGCCGTTAGCGAACGCCTACGAAGGTCGACACAGCACACTATGAGGTGGGTGACCAGCACCACTCCCGGCCGCCTTTATCTTCCTAATGGCAATGCTTACACACTGCACCAGGTACTCATTTGAGGCGGAGTGGACCTAGGGGAGGCCCGGGACTGGTTCAGAAAATCGTCACTGGTGTTGGCCGTGAGCAGGATTCGAATTCGGATCGCTGGGTTTGTAGCGTAGCGCGGTAACCACTGCGCCATGGTTCCCCACACACACGCGCACAAGCAAGCGCAAACTTTAACCCTCAGCTGTGTTTGCTCACACAGCTGTAGCCCGACTCTTAATTAACCCTCTCGTCTCACAACGAGCCCCCGAGCCCCCATCCCCCTCATCCCCGGGATAGGGGGGTAAAGGGGCTACGTTGTCGAGAGCCATGAGGTGGCAGGAGAGAGGGGAGGAGGGGGTCATTGCTCCGTTGGCTCCTCCCAGAGCAATGGACCGGGTTTCAAGAACAAACACTCGCTATCGCCTGCACTGGAAAGACACACACGGGGAGGACTGGCGTCTCATTAACGAGCCTCGGAGTTGGAGCAACGCCGACGAGACGAGGGCGCGATCATCCCTCGATCCCGGCTCGAACCCCGAGTCACACCTCGGATGACTTCTTCCCCCGAGCACCCAATCAGCCGATCGTAACAACCCGACCCCAACCAATCAGCCGCGAGTCCTCGAACTCCAATACACGGGACTCAAGAGAGTAGATGGCACTGAAAGCAATTACAGTCGACTCAACCCATCATCCTTCCGGGCTGGGTAAAGCGCCTCGCCGCTCGTGGGCAGTCAACAAAGGGCATCAAATGAATGAACAGACCCTCCATAGGAAGGAGGAACTTCCATCACTGATGCGTGACTGTGGAGAAGCGAGGAAGTGACTTTTAATTATTTCCCATTTCATCCTCTCGCACGCGCGCAGTCCCACAGAGTGAATTGCCTTCTATTCCTCCTCCTCCTCCTCCTCCGGCGCTGGTGCTTGGCCTCAAAGGCACGGCCCCGGCCGCAATCGTTTCCATCCTCCTACGCTCGCTGCCCTCCGCTTGCCTCCAGCGAACTACGTCCTCCGTCATCCCCTGCAGCGCCCCTTCCCCCCCCCCGACCATCCTCTCATTCCTTTCCCCTCCCCCCCGTCATTCCTTATAAAACGCCCCCTCATTCACAGCGTTCGGATCGAGCTTCATTCTCCCTTCCCCTGGCCCTTTTTACAAATCCTTCACTCGGGCGGAGACCTTCCTTCCCTTGCACGCGTGCGGTTGGCGGAGGCCGGGCTCGCTAGCCGCAACACGTGGAGGCTCGACTCTCGAGCTGAATGGATGTCGTCTCCACCTACTGCTGACTCTCGTTCGGCACCGCAGAGTTC
This sequence comes from Mordacia mordax, assembly GCA_036362905.1. Classification (NCBI taxonomy): domain Eukaryota; kingdom Metazoa; phylum Chordata; class Hyperoartia; order Petromyzontiformes; family Petromyzontidae; genus Mordacia; species Mordacia mordax. The sequence continues at coordinate 3,733,894 of JAZEWT010000022.1, forward strand.
CCTCCCTCTCTCCCCGCCTCCTCGCTCTCTCCTCCCTCTCCTCGTCCCTCTCGCTCTCTCGTCGATCTGCGCCCGAATCACGGCAGCGCGAGCTCTGTGCAGCGCTTTGTGACCCTCGGGTGAAAAGCACCCTATACATGCAATTATTATTATTGCTCCGTGTCCGCGATGTTACCATTTGTTGGCCGCTATAACGTTGCGTCAACGTCCTGCACAGGCCATGCTTGTCAACGAGCTTAGTGGCCAATGTTTCTTACCCGCGTTAAATAATAATGATAATTGCACTTCTAGAGCGCTAAATAATAAGGCAGACAGCGGCACGCTCATCAACGCGTCCCGTCAAAGACTGCCTCCAATCTCGTGCTGCTTTAGCTGATGACTACCGTTGGCAACATTATTTCATTGATGCCGTTTAACGTCTTCTTCACAAGATGATTGCTTCGAAAAGCTGCTCTCTCGGGACAGCCGCGTCGATCGCTCCCTCTCTCCTCTCCTCGCGACGTTTCGCCTCACACGTTAGAGGCAACCTCGGGCGCAGTATGTGTGTGTAGTGCCTGTCGCTCCTATATATATATGTGGGTACTATGTATGTGTCGAGTCATCTTTTGTTGTTTGAGGTCTACATCTGAATCACGTTAACACTAATCTCCTTATCTTACTCACAACCCGAAACTGCGATAACCCCCTCCCTGCTTTGTCTGTGGCTAGTCCCCTAATTTGCATCTCATGAAAAAACCTCTCACACACCTGGCGATCCCCCTCTGATGTCCACACCCAATAGCTCTGTATCTGTGCATTACTGACTTCAATAACTGGCCTCCAAGTTTGGCTGAGCTTAATATCCATTTCTTGTTTTCGGTTCATGATCCTTTTAGTCTTATGAATCTCAATTGCTTCACGAATTAATCTTGGACCTTTATGGCG